>CM053622.1:807155608-807222333 GCA_028646595.1 Phalanger gymnotis | reverse complement strand
ACAGGATCTCACCACTGACTGAAAGATGTAGTAGAGAGCACAGGATCTCACCACTGACTGAAAGATGTAGTAGAGAGCACAGGATCTCACCACTGACTGAAAGATGTAGTAGAGAGCACAGGATCTCCCAATCAACTGAAAGATGTAGTAGAGAGTACAGGATCTCACCACTGACTGAAAGACGTAGTAGAGAGCACAGGATCTCACAATCAACTGAAAGATGTAATAGAGAGTACAGGATCTCACCACTGACTGAAAGATGTAGTAGAGAGCACAGGATCTCACAATCAACTGAAAGATGTAGTAGAGAGTACAGGATCTCACCACTGACTGAAAGACGTAGTAGAGAGCACAGGATCTCACAATCAACTGAAAGATGTAGTAGAGAGTACAGGATCTCACCACTGACTGAAAGATGTAGTAGAGAGTACAGGATCTCACAATTGACTGAAAGATGTGGTAGAGAGTACAGGATCTCACTGTGAGGAGTTCGACTGTAAGAAACTAAAATAACCTTGATTGATTCAATAGAGCAAAAAATCTCCTTAGAGCTCCTCTCCCAGTAGTGCCTACCATACATAGCTCAGACTCATATGGCGCTCCTTGAATGTTGTAACAACAGAAATTCCTTTATTTGACCCTCTGATTCTGTCTTTGTCCAGTCAAAACACAGGGAGTCCTGTGCTTACCAGAGGTGTTGGCCACTCTCAGGAAGGGCGTCCATCATAGAGGGATTACCTATAGCTAGTGAAGTCTTTTGTGAGGCTGCTTCTGTTGATGGGATAATGTCGGTCTAAGTCAAGTCCTGAAACGGAGGCAGCCCAATGGTAGGAATGTGGGGCCTGGAGTCAGGAAGATGAGTTCAAATCCTGCTTCAGACACTTACTAGCTTTGTAACCCTGGCCACATAACTTCACCTCTGCCTGCCTCTGTTTCTTCTTCTGTCTAATTGGGATAATAATAGCACCTGCCTCCCAGGATTGTTGTGAGGATCAAATCAGGTAATACTTGTAAAGTGCTTTGTAAACCTTAAAGCAGTAGATAAATACTGACTATTATTATTATTAGTTCTTAAATAAAGATCCTAAATTTCTTAATGAGACCCATTCCATAATCATTCAGGAGACTTCACCATAGCCATTCAGAATGAAAAAATCCAAGTAGAATTCCACAGTCTGTGTCATGCAGTTGGGTGGACTCATGTCAAATTCTTCTGTACATCAGGATCCCTACAGGCCTCATAAATGTAATAGTATCCATGAGTTATTGTATTTTTCTTTATTTTGTTAAGTATTTCCCAATTACATTTTAATCCTGTTTCACCCATTGTTTGACACCTCTTTGTCCTGCAGGATACTACAGAGCAGCAGAGGGGGCTGGATTGCCCTTAGGCTCCCTCTCCTTCTCTGCCTGTCTCTCCCTCTCCCTCTCCCTTTCCCTCTTCTGCTCCCCCTCCCCTTCCTCCCTCCCTCCCATGTTCCTCCATGATTTTGTATAGTTGCAAGGGACAGAATACTAGAGTCTCTGATGAATGGAAGTGAAATGCCTGAACCGTATTTGTCATGGGGGGTTTGGGAGGGGAGGGAGTAGTCACTGAGCTGTGTGAGAGAAGCCAAAAAAAAAAAAAGAGAATTGAAAACCAATAAAATATCTTCAGAATACACAGAAGCAAAGTTGAGGAAAGGATACAAATAGGGCGATTTTACATTAGTTTAAGTTAGTCAGGTAGTCACTGCTACCTTAAACCACCTAACAGGAGTTCACAGGTTCACGTACAACCTTTCTTGTTCTTTGTGTTATTAAAATGTTTTGAGCTTGTTGGTGATTAAGTTCATAAATAAAAACTTTTTTTTTTAAAAAAAGGATTGAAGTTGAGGATCGCTCAGAGGGCAGTGGAGAGGGGTGCAGTGGGTGGGAACAAACTGATGCATGTTAACAATGAGGAATTATGCTGGAGAAGTGGCCTGGAGGAGATTGTCGCAGAGAAGAATGACTGGGACAGAAACTGGTGTTGTGTCATAACTCTCGTTAAGAGAGTATGCGGTAACCAGCCAATGGCCGGCCAATGCTCCATTGGTAAACAAGGCCAAGAGAACTTGAAGAAGGGTCCTCCTGTGGGGACCCTTGGTATTCTTAGAGGGCAAGGACCAGGGCTAGACTGGATGAACTGTGTTCTGTACTGTTGGCGGTCATACCCACATTGAAAAGCTCATTGGTCCCTGGGTCTCTGTGATATGTACACCCGTGCAGTATTTCTGCTAATAAATCACGCTCATGCCAACAACCTAAGGGACTCCAAGTCTAAGGATTTTTAATGAACCTCACTCCGCTCTAGAAAAAGAAAAGCCCTTCAGCTTGGGTTGTGTGCTGTCCAGGAGCCCTTCGTTGTGTTCGGCAGGACTGTGTGTGTTAGGCCGCGCTAGAGAAAGCGCCCTCTTATTGCTGATAAGGAGAGCCTCAGCAGGATTACAGGGCGGTAGTCTTACTTCCGTTCTTCAGGTTTAGCGGAAGGAGTGGCTTTGGGGAAGAAAGATGGTCACCGGCCTGCCGCATGCGTGGAGTTGAGTCTTTGACCAGGGAGTCGACGGCTGGGCGCTCATCCTACAGGCGACCCAATTGATTTAATGACCTAATCGTCCCCACAGGAAGCTGGAGGGTTTCCCGGTTGCTGTGATTCTTAGGGGAATGCAATGAACTCAGTGCAGGAAGCTTGTTTATTTGAACTAATTATAGGAAACTTTACTGGAGGAAAAGCAATGGGGGGAACGGAGAGAAGCAGAGAATGGGGAGGGGGCCCTGATACAGAACAGCCTGTAATTGGATGCTCCTCAATAGCGTTGGGCGGCCGGGCAGCAGGCCATGCTGCAGCTGGCTCCAACTTATGCATCTCCCCCCAGCAGAAAACAAGGCTTGCTCCTGTGTGACTGTCACCAATCCCAAGCAAACACATTGATTGAGCATGTGGGAAGTTTGAATAGTCTCCTCCCCATAGATAAATAGCATCGAATCTTCTTTTTTCTTTCCTGTTTTTGTTTTTATACTTATGATTTAATATCGTGATTTTGTGGGGAAAGAAGAACAGAGGGTGACTGTAACAGCAGGGTTGATGGAATTTCTAATGCATAAAATCTCTATCCCAGATTAATTCCCTGGGGGCAACGTAAGTCATATATGTCCATGGTAGGCCTCCTTCTGAGACTGGTTCTGGGACTGACTAGAGTTGATTTCAGCTTGTTCTGAGATTTGGGACCTTGATGGACTTGGCCTTCAGACAAAGTAACCAGAAACAGAACCAGAATCTCACTCAAGGGCTGTCAGCTCACTGTGGATGAGTCTTAGCTTTTGTATTAGAAAAGCCAAGTGGCAAGATTGAAGGAGCCTTGGACTTGACCTCAGGGGTGATCTGGGTTTGGATTCTGGGTCCAGTTCTTAGTACCTCTGTGATCATGGGTAAGGCACGTCATCTCTCTGACCTTCCTCTTTGTAAACCTGGAAGTGCTATCTAAATGCAAGCTATAGCCTGGAACCAGAAGGGATCCCAGTCACCCGTCCCATGGGGATAGGATAAGGTATTCCCCGCCCCTCCCCCGCATTGGCTAATGAAAAAACTTGCACAGCTTTTTCAGGCTGTCCGATCCCAAATGTGAGTTATTGGGTGAATGTCACTCCAAGGATAGGAGGCAGTGGGAATTAGGGTGGAAGGTTGTGCCATTAATCGATAGCATGTTGGGGAGATGAGCAATCTAGCCCTTACCAGTCACCTAAAAATAGACAGGTGGGTGGTATGGATTCTGTAGCATCCATCTCTGGGACTTCAGTGTGGGAAGTAAGGTCACAAGTCAGATTGAATTAAGGGGAAATTTGTGGCCAGGTCCTGCAGACCCCAGTTCCTGACTCCAGGTTTTATGCTTTAGCTTGGCCAGATTTCAGGGCTCCAGTTGTTCAGGGCTGGTGGGGGGGAGGGAAGGTGGTGCGCGCTGCTGCGCGTGTGTGTGTGGTGTGTGAATCCTCTTAAACCAGTGGAATATAGAGCAGCCTTGTTTTCTTTCTCTCCTGGCTCACCCACTTGTGAGCAGGATCAGAATCGCTGAATTCCTTTTGGGTAGAGCTAGAAACTGATGGCTGCCTTTGGCATACTGATGCCTCTTCAGGCAGGCCAGCCTCTGGGGGTGAGCATGCTGCATCAGTCCTGGTCGGTGCGTCAGTTTTGCTTTTGAGCTGTCAGAAGGCGGGTTTCGTGCACTTTCAGACTTGACAAGAGAGCAAACTGTTTTCATTCTAAATTAGGGCAGGATCAGGAGCGCGACAGCTCCGTGGAGGCAGAGATTCTTGGCATGTGAACAGGGCCCCAGTATTAGGAACAAGACTTCTTACCTTCAGCCCTTCGCAGAGACCTCACCTGTAGATTTACACATGTACATGCATATCTTCATACACACATGCACACACACCCTACAGTGGGGCTACTTCCTTTGTGACTCTTAAGTGAAATTGACTCTGCTCGGTCTTCCTCCCAGAGATTCTGAGGAAGTGTGTTGGATAGCTTAATCTCCATGGAGGTGGGGGAAATGACAGCTGCTCTTTCCTTTTCTTCCTGTTCAGTATCCTGTGTTGGAATGGATGTGCATGCTCCCTCCTAGCTCCTTTTGTCATGACTGCCTCCTCACCCTCTTTGATTTAGGCTGGGCCCTGGCCACGGCACCATGGAATTGCACTGACGTTTAGAGGTTGCTGTAAGATGTGCGAAGTGCTGTATGTATGTACACCATCTCACAGGATCTTCTCCCCCACAACGCTGTGAGTTACACACCCTAGGGCTTCTTAGTCCCCCTTTACGGATGAGGGATTCTGCTGGTTACAATGTGGCAAATTTGTGCTCCTAGCAGATACCACCTTCTATACACATGGAGCCTTTCATGATCCTTCCCCATTTTGGTTAGTGCATGCCCATATTTGTTGTCAAATGACCGTATCTGTTTTGTACATGAAAGGCAATATGTCATAGTGGATAGAGAGAGGTACCTCAAGATGGGAAGACCTGGGTTCAAGTCTCACCTCTGGCACATACTGGCTTTCTGGCCCTGGGCAGGTCACTTAACTTCTCTGTGCTCTATGCAGCTAAGAATATAAATTGCAAAGAAAGTTCTCAGTTGTATTGGCTGACAGAGTTCACCACCAGGAGCTCCCTACACCCATGAGCTCACAGGTCTAGGCTCTATTTCTACGATCCTAATTAGATCGTCTGAGATGACCCGCCCTGCCCCACCCTGCCATGATCTTGTTCCGTGCAACTGGTGGAGAAAAAAAAAGTCACCCTCCCCTCCCCAGTGGATTAGAATCAAGGACCTCAGCAGGGCACATTTTGAACCTCCAAGCCAAATCCCCCAGATTGTGCTGCTGCTGCTGCTTGTAAGAAATTTTGTAAGAAATGCCAACAGGAAACCCACTAAACATACTGCATAGTGCCGAGTGCAGTTCATTCCCAAATTTTGTGTAAAGATTAATGTTTACAAGAAATATGGAATTATCATGGGGAGTTGGGGGGCGAGGTGGTTGCTCATGAGGTCTAAGAGGACTGATGATTGAAGTTTAATTACTGAGAGCAGAATATCTGGCCGTTGGTTCTCTCTGGTTTTCTGATTTTGATGTTGTGAGAGTATCAGAGCCGCCTTGAAGCTCTTAAGGTGCTGCCCACCTGGTGGGTGAGATCCCAGCAGGTGGCCACATTTCCATTTTCTGTTTCATTTTGTTGTTCTCTGAATTCTCTGGCTCTGAGGTCTTTTGGGGGGGGGGAAGAGAAGGGAAAGTAGAGAAATTTGGTCTAACTTTACCTGTTTAATTTTGAAAATTTGCCTCCCTCTTGGGAAGCTGGGCACTTCTCTGCTTGCCCTCAGCCTGGCCTCCTTGGCACTGATGGGGAAGAATTCCGGAGGGATATTGAGCACTCCCACTGAACTTTTCCTCAGCTTTCTCACTCTTATTTCTGTGGCTCCCTATCCCTGACAGGCAGGTAATGAGCTTTCTCCCTGATAAAGTCCTTTTCCACCTCAGGTTCACTCCCCTTCTCCTCATTCCTGCAGACACTCTCTCCCACAGTGCCCTTAGCTCCTATTTCTTTAAAGGTCTAATGAAATAAAATCAAGCCTGTGGTCAGTGATCATATGGCAAAGATCTATATATATTTGAGTGCTATTAACAGGAGGAAGTGGCTTCATTTGTTACCTCTACAACCTGATCACTCAGCCTGAGTACTCTTTGGGATAAGGGACAAAACCAAAAAAATCTGTGTGGGAAGGGGATAAATTTCTCCCTTTGTCCTTCCTGCTTGGGAGGTTTATTTTGGTGAGTGGTGGTGGCTTTAAGCATGGTGGCCTGCTCCTTGGGAAGTGCTCTTCCAGGAAGGATTAAGGGAGAGCAGGAGCTGAGCCTCTTGGGTTACCTCCTGGTACATGAGGGTTCACCGTGGGAGCAGTGAATTCCTAAGCAAGAAAAGAGGGTCCCTGATCAAAGCATGTGCCTTAGCCACGGCCTATTTCCATTCTTGCTTCACATGTGTGGTGCTGCGTCTCCCTAGACTCCGGACATTCCCTCATGCCTGGAATTCTCTTCCTCCTCATCTCCGCCTTCTGGTTGCCCTGGCTTCCTTTAAGCCCCACCTTCTATAAAAAGCCTTTTCTATTCCCTCCTAATGCCAGTGCCTCCCCTCTGGGTTATTGCCAATTTATCCTCTATGTAGCTTGTTTGGGCATGTCGTATCCCTCATTAGACTGTAAGCCCCTTGAAGGCAGGGCCCACCTTTTGGCTATCTTTGTATCCCCAGCACACTTAGTGCAGTGCCTGGCACATACTCATATGTATTGACTGGTGGATACTGTAACAGTGCCCCCTATAGAAAGCACAGCCCTTTGGGCCCACAGTACCAAGAAAGGGCGTGTTGGCCAAAGTAAGTTCTGCCTTAAACCCAAAGATATCTTGGTGGTTTTTTTTGAGCTATGATTTGATGAATACTGCTACGTATGCCACCCTGGATTTCCCCATAAGCTGAGGCAGGGGTAGGGGACCTGCGGCCTCAAGGCTACAAGTGGCCATCTTGGTCCTCAGGTGCAGCCCTTTGAGTGAATCCAAACTTCACAGAACAAAACCAAAGGATTTTCCTGAGTTAAGGAATCCATCTAGCTCCCAGGTTATATACCATGTACACCTGGGGAAAGATGTGCAGTTGGAGGACCTAGTTCCCTATAAATTCATGCTATCTGGTTTTATCACGCCATTGAATTCTCTGCCCCACTGCTCAGATGCTTTCTGTTGTCATCAAGCTTCCGTCGGCCCCTCTCCACCACTCCCGCATCCCAGTTCTATATAGTTGAGAAAACTGAGCTGCGAATCACCTCAGCCACCTTGCCTTCCCCTCACTATAGCTCTTCACTTCTGTCTTCTCCTCATCTCATTCCCAAAGGAGGAGATACTTCCAGTCTTTTCAGATGCCCTTTCAAGGCTGACGTTCAGATTTCTCTATAATTTGGGTCTTAGATGCCAACTCTTCCTCCAGCTTCTTCCTCTCCACCTTCAGATATGCACAGATCAGCAATATAGTGATCCACGACAGTTGCAAAGGAGCCATGATGAAAAATGTTGTCCACCTCCAGAGAGAGAGCTGATGGACTGAGTGTAGATTGAAGCATAGTTTTTCACTTTCTTTTTCTTTCTTTTTTCCCCTTAATATGGCTAATGTAGAAATATATTTTGCATGACTTCATGTGTATAATGGGTATAATATTTCTTGCCTTCTCAGTGGGTCACCAGGAAGGAGTTGAGGGGTGAAGAAATTTTTAATGCGCGCACACACACCCACACCCACACCTACACACATCCACACCCACACCCACACCCCCCCCCCCCCAGCTTCAGATGGAAGCTACTTGAAAAGCCCTTCTCTTGGCTCTCCTATGCCCCATCACTAGCACCTTGTTCTCTCTTCTTCAGGTGTGAAGGTGGGGGTCAATCTAGACCAGGGATGAGGAACCCATGGCCACCTGGGGCCTTCTGGATCCTTAAGTGTGGGCTTTTGATATCAAATGATGATCATGGGGGAAGAGAGAACCTGCTAGAGCCAAGTGATCCTAGTAGCTGCTCTGGGTATCCCACTGATAGATGCATTTGGACTTAAGACAGTTAATGCAGAGGGTGCATGCACTACAAAGACCTGCCTCTATTCCCCAGCACCAATTCCACCCCAACCCTCTGCAGCCTAGCATCGTCCCCCCCCCCGCCCCCAAAAGCTCTTCTTCATATTATCACCATCATCCTCATCACATCCTAGCATCTCTCTTTGGCCTTCATTTTCCTCTTTTTAGAGCATTTGACACCTGTTGACCATCTCCTCTTTGACCTTTCTTTACTGACTAGTACATTTCTTCTTTTCCTTCAAGGTTCAGGTCAAGTCCCACTTTCTCCAGGAGAATTTCCATCTGTATTTATCATTCCCTCTTCAGCACGTCTGCTACACTCATTTTAGCCATAAAGAATGTAAGACAATGCATACACAACTTTCACGTGTGTGCCTTGTCTCCCCATCAAGATGGTAATTTCTTTGATTGCAAGGGATTATACCTTTTACTTTTACCCCTCACAATGTCAGACAACATGTTAAATGCTCAGAAAAGATATTCAGTAAATACTATTCTAAGAACTTATATAGAATGAATAAAAAAAAGCATTAAGTGCTTACAATGTGCCAGGTGCTATCCTAAGCATTGGGAATGCAAAGATTGAGGAGTTTGTATTCTCACGTGGAAGAAAACACCTATAGGGAAAAAGATATACTGGGCTAAATGGCCTACTTCATCTACACTCATTCTCCAGTCATCTGGGCTGGGCCCTGGAGTAGGGGCCCTAACAATGAATGGCAACTTCCTGAATGACTGAGGCCTGGATTCCAGAAGATCCTAGGATGGAGACCCAGGCCTGGCTTCGTGCTGGTGGGTAGGAGCAGGTGATTGAGATGGCCTGGGTGGGTCTCTGGATGACTGGAGGAGATGGAAAAGTGAGCCAAGGGCCAGTATCTAAGGGGCCAACCACTAGTTAGAGTGGTTTAGTTTGTGCATACACAGTCACCATTCAACAGCGACCAGAGGCAGAAAGGTCCTAGGATTATTCCTTAGCCTCCCCTCATTCTCTCTGCCCCTCCCTCCCCCAGCCGTGGAAGACTTTCCTGGTTAGTGTCAGTTTCCTTTTCTTTAAATTTGGGTAAAGGCAGACAAGAGATGTTGGCCTGATGGATTGAGACAAGGAAAAAAGAGGCCAGGGAAAGAGGCCTTGAGAAACGTGGAAAAATCCATTCGTTCTTCTGTCATAAATGCAAATGTGTCTTTTGGGTTCTTAGGTTTTGAGCCACATAAACAGGAGAAGATAATTGGTCATGTTGGCAGAAATTAAGACACTTAAGAAGTGGAAGAAGACTAATTCTTTTAATCTCAGAAGGATTCGGAGGTTGGGGTGGGGCAGATTCCCCAGGGTTCCTTGGGATTTTAGAGCTTTGACGCGAGGAGGAGTAGAAAGAGCAGTCGTTATTATCCACGGGGCTGTCCTGAAATTGGCGCGTCGGTGCTGCTGGGGAGGAATCTGTCGTGGGCCAGGCCTCCTTGTGGAGCTCTGCAGCGTGAGAACTCATTCAACAGGGTGAGCAGGGAGAAGGGAGAGTGAGAGCGACCTTGGGGAAGGTAGCAGACTTGGGCAGAGCCAGTCTTTTGTGTTGATGCAGTGCTGTGTGGTGCCTTGCCCGTAGTAGCTAGGTGTGAAGGTGAGAATTCAACACCTGTTCTTGTGCCAGCGACTCCCATTTGGGAGATGACTAGAAATCCCTTGCTTCTCTGATGTAGTAGGATGAAAGAAAGAATAGCAGGGGAGCAGGGACCCTAATCTTGTCACCCTCTACGTGGATGTTAGTGGTCTGCCCCTCTCCCCAAGGTGCCCAGGAGAGAATCTAGACACTGGTTAGCTATACCTCTGTAGGGTTCCTGGCGTGTAGGTTTTCGTTGTTGTTTTTTCTATTAGTACTTGTTGGCCAGTGTGGGAGGGGGCACAGTGGGTAGGCTGCTGTCCTGGTAATCAGGAGGACCTACATTCAAATCTCCACCCTGGCTTTAATAGTTGGGAAATCAAGACCAAGTCACTTCATTCAGTTTCCACACTTGGACCTTGGTTTCCTCATCTGTAAAATGAGAGGGTTGGATTAGATAGCTTCTTAGCGCCCCTCTAGCCCCAGATCTATGAATCTGTGATCCCGTGCTGGCTTTAGGCTACTTTAGAAAGGGGAGAGAAGGCAGAGGGTATACACCACAGGCAGAAAATGTTATTTTTTTTTTAAACTTTGTGGCTCTTTCGTCTTTATGTCACCTTCATTTTTGATCTTGTCCCTCTTCCTTCCCATACCCATATCTCTCTTGTATCAAAACGTTAAAAAGAGGAAAAGTAGTTCAACAAAGCCAGCCTAAGTCAACATGAGTCTGAAAGTATATGTAGTGTTCCATACCTGTAATCCCCCACCTGGACAAAGAAGGTGAAGGGAGATGCATTGAGAAAACTTTCTTCATCATGATTAGGTTTGGGCGAGTTAATGAGCAAGTAGAAATTTTGATGGGCCAGCAGAAATTTGGCCTGTCTGGTAGGTTTTGCAAATCTTGCAGCAAGGATGTTTTTTATATGTAAATTGCGCATGTATAGATACAGTTACATAGATGCAATACCTAAGCACGCAGAGAGACTAAGTACTGATTCCCAGCTTCTGTGCTTGCTTGGGTTTGGGCATGTGTGGGGTGGAACTAAACCTTTAACCTGGGAGTCTGTCAGTCAGCTGGCCTGGAGTGATTCACTGGGGCCTGGGCCTCTGCTGGGCTGGGTGTGTGATACTGGGCTGGCTGACCTGATTCGGCTGGAAATGCCTAGTAAGCATTACCGCCTTCACTGTCCTCTTCCCTCCAGGTGCTGGTTCCTTTGGGCTTGCCAGAAACACAGGTATTTCTGGACCTGTGGGGAACCAGCTGTTCTTGACTTTCTGAGAGCACTGTGAGGGATGAGGAGCCAGAGCTTTCTCAGGATTTGAAGCTGGCAGAGGGTGCCACCCTCTTTTCCCACCCTTCTTCCCCTGTGTGTGATCGTGTTATATTTTTCCACAGGCAGCACAGCCTTTTCTCCCAGCCTGTGATTCTTCTGATCACAACTAAGCATCCATCTGGCTGAAGCTGATTTCCAAAAGCAGGTAAGAGGCCTGTGATAGAGGTGAGCCCTGGAGGGTGGGAATGTCAAGGCTGCTGCTTCTTCAGTGCAAGCAAGGTTAAATGACTTCGTTTTTGTTTCTCACCTTAATCTATAGTTTTTTATTTTTCTAAAGATATCTCATTTCTGCTAGGTTTTTAAGGTGAAAGCTTTAAGGTTGAGACAACTTAAGAGATTTTTTAGGCTATGGTAGCATACTTTTTCTGAAGGAATCACCCTGTTGTTGGACTTGCCTGAAATAGTTTCCCAGCAAACCCAAGAAAGCATTCTGTATCATTGATATATTCGTCAGTGTGCCTATTTGTGATTTAAAAAAAAAAAAGGAATGAACTTCCAGCAGACAAACTAGTAAAAACAGCACATTTATATTCATGGCTAGTTGTGACTGAAGAAGAAAGGTCAGTCTTGTAGTCTTTTTCCCCCAATGGGTGACATTTCTGAGACCCAAAGGCCAGCAAGCCTTTGGTGAGTACAGAGGACTCTCAGTAAGTAGCCTGCTTATCCAAGATCAATCTCACAGTGCCCTGGGTGCGGTATAGTGGAAGGATCCCTGGATTAGGGGAGACAAGACACCTGGGTCCCCACCCTGGCTCTGTACCTGCCTAGCTCTGAAACCCTGGACAAGTCACTGAACCTCTCTGATTCTCATTCTCTTTCCCCCTAAGCTTTTTGCTCTTCTGTTTTCTGTCAAGGATACCACCATCCTGCCAGTTCAAAATGAGGGATTCCTCGGTGGGTAGATAGGAGGGTGCCTTCCACCTGGGCAGCTAGGTGGTACAGTAGGTCGAGAGCTGGACCTAAAGTCAGGAGGACCTGAATTCACTGGCCTCAGGTATCTCTTAGCTGTGTGTCTCTGGCTAGATCATTTAACCTCTGACTGCGTGTTTTCTCGTCTGTAAAATGGGGATGATAATAGCACTTACCTTCTGGAATTGTTGTCAGGATAAAATGAAATAGTTTCTGTGAAGCATTTAGCCCAGTTCCTGGCACACAGTTGGTACTTAATGAATGCTCATTTCTTTTTTCCTTCCTTCCTCAACTCTTTCATCCTGTTTATCCCAGTCTTGTTTCTCTCTTAGCCACATCTCCCCCATTCATCTCCTTCTGCCTGCTCTCACAGTCCTCACACTGGGTCAGGCCTGCGTTCTCTTTTGACCCATCTATTACAATAGCCTTCTAATTGGTCTATGTTTTTAAAATGTCTTTGCACTCCATGCCATTCTCTCCAGGACTGCCAGAGTAATTTTCCTAAATTGTAGCCAACTGCAGGTCTGCCCCCGCCACTCCCTCCCCTACTCAATAAACTCAATGGCTTCCATTGCCCTTAGGAGCAAATCTAAGCTCCTCTGTTTGGCTTTTAAAGTTGTTTATGCCCTCGGCCCAGCCTCGCTTTCCAGCCTCGTCACACACTGTATCCCTTTCTGTGTTCTGGAGTCTAGCCACACTGGCCTTCTTGCTGTTCCTCACATGTGGTGCTCCATTTCCCTTCTCCATGCCTTTGCACTGGCTGTCCCTCATGCCTGGAGTGCATTCCCTCCTCTCCTCCATGTCTTAGGATCCCTTGTCTCCTTCAGAACTCAGCTCCGGTGCTACCTTTTGATGAAACCTTTCCTGATCTCCCCCCGACTGAAAGCAAAAGACTGAATGAATGAGTACAAGCCAGTGAGCTACAGTCATGGACCTTTAACCTAATGAAATAGTTACCAATTCTTGGCCCCTTTCGGTGGGGAGGAATTAGAGCTGCTAATGTGGCCTCGGTCCAGATGGTGACTCTGACCACAGCCAGTGGCCCTGAAATACACTGATGTGAGCGTGTCCTTTGTACAGACTCATTCTGACTTGTTTGTGCACTTTCACACTCCTGACTCTGCCCATTCTTCTGGCTGGCTAGTGAAGGCATCATTTTTTTTAAGGCCATTTGGATTGGGATGAAAGAAAGAAAAAAGTGGCTTCAGACCAGATCGCCATCCATTTAATAATGAATTTGCAAAGAACTTGAGTACATTATCGCATTTGAGCCTCAAAACAGCTTAACCTGTAGGGTGTTATTTGTAAAGCATTTTGCAAAGTGCTGTAAAAATGCTCATCATCATTATTATTATTGCAGTGTTATTATCTGGATTTTACAGATGGGGAGACTGAGGCTCAGAGAGTTTAAATGCCCACAGTCACACAGGGAATGAGCAGATAGCACCAAATATGAACCCAGGTCTTCCTGCCTCCAAGTCCAGGACTCTAACCAGTAGACTTCACTGCCCTCTTTCGGTTAATCTTTCTACCCAGTGAGTGAAGATGAAACTTTTGGAGTCAAAGATGAGAAGAAACCAGAAATGCAGAATAAAGCTTAGGAAAAGAGGCCAAATATTGGGGGGAGTGAAATTTTTTTGCTTATGGGAAGCAAATTAAAGAATTTCTCCAAAGGAAACATAGTTAACTGTATGATAGCCTGACTTCAGCTGGAGCTGGGTAGCCCAATGGTTAGCGGGCTGGACTTGGAGTCAGGTAGACCTCAAGTTCAGATCTTGCCTCAGACTCGCTGTGTGACCCTGGGCAAGTTACGTCACCTCTGTCTCAGTTTCCTTATCTGTAAAATAAGGTCAATAATAGCACCTCCCTCTCAAGTGAGGATCAAGTCAGCTAACGTGTGAAAAGAGCTTTGTCAACCTTAAAGCGCTGTATCAATGCCGGCTAAATCTAAACCCCAAGTGCTAGCTTTGATGGGAATAGGTGAGACAGGGAGCAGTCCCTGAAGTTTTTTGTTAGGCCCAGGCCTATAATTACTTCTATAATTATAGCATGGAGAATTGAAGATCCTTGTGAAAGTGATGAGGGCAACAGAAAGAGGAAGAAAAGGCAAATAACATTGGCCTCTGAGATCATGGGAACACACAGGTAGAGCTGGAAGAGATCTTAGAAATGATTGAGTCCAGCCCTCTTCGTTTTACAGATGAAGAAACTGAGGCACAGAAAGACTAAGTGACTTGTCTAGTATCGACGACCAGTAAGCATCTGGGGCAGGATTTGAATTCAGGCCTTCCTGACACCTGACTAGAGGCACCGAGATGGCGCGGTAGATAGAGTGCTGGACCTGAAGTCAGGAGGACCTGAGTTCAAAGCCAGCCTCAGACACTTACTAGCTGTGTGACCCTGGGTGAGTCACTTAGCCTCCATTTGCCTTAATCCACTGGAGAAGGAAATGGCAAACCACTCCAGTATCTTTGCCAAGAAAACCCCATGGACAGCATTGGTGTGCAGTTTGGTCCATAGGGCCATGAAGAGTCAGATCCAACTGAACAGAGCCATCCAGGAGGCATTGTGCTTAGTAGCTGTCTAATAACTCAGACTTCTGTCCCTGTAGTGACATCACTGCCCATGTAAGATAGACCCCACTTAGAATGGTCTTTTGGTGCCCTCTGCCTTTTCACTTTGAGCCCCATGTAGGAAGCAGCGCTGAAACGGCATAAAAGAAATGTTGGAGCTCAATGTGGTTTGTTTTCCTGGAGGGCTTACATGTGGGGAAAAGAAACGGCTCATCGGTGTCGGAAGGGGAGCCTTCCAGGGGCCTGCTCTCCATGCCGCCCCTCCCTATGGCATGTTCCCAGCAAGACTTGGGCGCTGGGCCTCTGGTGCCCTGGTCAGGGCTGACACCTAGTGGCCAGCACTGATACGCTGTCCTATATTTGAAGAAGCCAACGTTCTAAGTTTGGTTTTGGATGGGTTTGAAGTTGTAAAACCACCTCGAACCTATTACCTGTCAGACCTATGGATAGGAGAGGAATTTATTAATAAACAAGAGATACGGAGCATTGGGAGCTATAAAGTGGATAATTTTTAATATATTAAATTAAAAGGGTTTGTACCAGTCAAAAACAACGTAGCCAAGATTAGAAGGAAAGCAGAAAATTGAGGGAATATTTTGTAGACAGTTTCTCAGATAAAGGTCTCATATCTCAAAAATACAGAGAACTTTGTCAAATTCATAAGGATAGGAGTCATTCCCTAATTGATATATGGTCAAAGGGTACGAACAGGTAGTTTTCTGACGAAGAAGTCAAAGCTATATATAGTCATATGAAAAAAATGTTCTAAATCATTTTCGATTAGAGAAATGCAAATTAAAACATCTTTGAAGTATTACCTCACACCTGTCACATTGGCTAAAATGATAGGAGGGGTAAATGACAAATGTTGGAGGGGATGTGGAAAAACTGGGACACTAACTCACTGTGGGTGGAACAGTGAGCCAATGCGACCATTTTGGAGAGCAGTCTGGAACGGTGCCCGGAGAGTTATCAAACTCTACTCCGTATGCCCTTTGACCCAGCAATACCACTGCTAGGTCTGTTTCCCAAGGTGATCTGGGAAAAAGGAAAAGAACCTGTATGTTCTGAAATACTGATAGCAGCTTTCTTTGTGGTGGCACAGAGCTGGAAATTTCAGGGGTGCCCACCAGTTCGGGCATGGCTAACCAAGTTGTAGTGTATGATCGTGATGCATCATTAGTGTGCTGTAAGAAACGATGAGCTGGCTGATACTAGAAAAACATGGGAAGACCTGCATGACATAATGAAGAGTGGCATGAGAAGAAACAAGAAAACATCGCATACGCTAACAGCAGTAGTGTCTGAAGAATAAGTACGAACGACTAAGTAATTCTGAGTATTACAAATACTCAAATCAACTGCAAAGAACCTATGAAGGAAGATTCTGTCCACCTCTAAAGAAAGACCAGATAAATAGAGTATGGTTTTACATATACATACATGCACATATACGTGTACACATATATACACGTATACATAGAAGTGGCCTTTTCTAGTACAGGGTGGGGAGGGGGGAGACAGTTTGGAACTTAAAATGTAATAGAAATAATCAATTAAATTTTAGAAAAAGAAAATATCGTAAACTCCCCAAACTCCTAACTCCCAGGGGCCAGCTGTTGTGAGCATATCTGTGGTCCCATTAGTACGTGCAGAATGGCTGATGGAATGAGATCCTTGGAGAAGGCGTAGCTGAGGTTTGAAGGAGGCTGGATTGGAAAGAGTCCTAGCCTCGCAGGGTTGGAAAGGCCCCCCTCAGAGGCTGTCTGCTGGGTCCTGTACCAGAAGAAGAAGCCTCCCTGCAGCTCCCCCTAAAGAACTTATCCAGCCTTCGCCTGAGGCCTCCAAGGAATGGGCCAGCAGCCCCTCCCATCTGGGGACAGCTTTAAGTATTGGGAATTTTTTCTGGTCCTCAGTCCCAAATTGCTTCTTTGAAGCTCTCATCCTTTGCTCCTGGGTCCTCCTTCCAGGGCAGAGCAGAACCAGTTCATTCCTCTTCCACATGGCAGCCCTTCAGATACTTGAAGACAGCTCTCATGTCATCCATAAGTCATCTCTTCACGTTAAACATGCCCAGGTTTTTTTTTCCAACTAATTCTCCCGTGGCATGATCTAGAGGCCTTTCCCCCATCCTGGTTACTGCCCTCTTCTGGCCATTCCCTAGCTTTTCAGTCCCCTTTCTTAAACTGCATTCCTGTTGCCATAGAGAAGGATTGGAGAATGAGCAGCAGTCCAAACCCCCGCCCCCTCCCCCAGCTATATGTTTCTACTTGTATCCTCAACACTTAGCATAGTGTCCTGGTGCATAGTGTGGGCCTAGTCAATGCTGTGGCTACCTACCTACTGACATTTGAGGGCCACACAGAAACACTGGTCTTTAAGATGCTTTAAGCTTCAGTGGCCCTGGAGCCATCTCTACAGCCACTGGTAACCAAAAGAGCCACGTGTGACTATTTTAAGCCTCCTAGAGGCTGATTCAGTCTGATGTTTTAATACAGAGTTGAAGAGCTACAGATTTCACATAAAAGAACTTAAGTGTGGCCCAAGCCTGTCATGGCCTTAAATTGTAGGTTTTAGTGCACTGGCATATTTAATAGGGGGCCTGAGAGATCAGGAAACCAAGCACCAAAGTGGCAGGTTGTCCTTTGACCTGTCTCTGAGCTTTCTGGCTGGAGCTGTGTTAGAAAGGCCCCTGCAGCCTTCTTGCTGTGTGTGCTTTCCACCTGCCTGCATGGTACTTGTGGTCCCCTCCCAGAGGAAGACTTTTTAGGAGGAATGTTCTGCTTCGCCACTTGCAAAGAAGGCCACACGGGGCCCTTTCTCTTCCAGAGGCAAGGTGAAGGGAAGGTGGAGGATAGAGCAGTGAGGAATCAAAAGCCTCAGGGCTAGACAGGCAAGAAGCTGCAAGGAGATCCAGACCCAAATGAGCACAGGCCTCGCTTCTTTGTAAAGGGCTTCCCCAGGGCAGCCCCTGACTTCTCAACATGATCACAGCCTCAGAAGGGACGTCAGAGGCCATGGAGTCCAAGGCAGACCTGAAAAAAGGATCCCTGCTACACAGTCAGCTGGCCTGTACTTAAAGACCTTCAGGGAATGTAACCTGTACCTTGTGGGGCAGCCTCTCCACTCTGGGACAGCCTCAGTTGTTAGATGCCTCACGGCAGCTTCTCCCATTGCTCCTGGTCCTGCCCCTGGGGTTGAGCAGAAGGTTACAGGTGACAGCCCTTCGCACACTTGAAGATGGCTCTCTGCTTGTCCCCCCGAGTCTTTTCTTTTCCAGGTTAAACACGCATAGTTCTCTGTTTAATCCACGTGACATGGTTGGTCCCAACTCGTCACTCTCCTATTGGACATGCCAGGTTATCATTGTCTCCCCTAAAACATAGCTGTGAGAACTCGGCCTGGTCTAATTCCACAGATGGTCTAGCTAGGGCAGAGTACAGATGAGCTGTCTCTCCTCTAGCCCCAGATCGTCTGCCTTGTAAGACAGCAGGAGAGGACATTAGCTTCTCTGGAGGGTTTTATCACACCCGACTCATGTGGAGCCGGATGTTTTTTAGATAGGCCACAGCTTCCCTCTCTTGAAATGATGAGTTTGGTATTTGAGACCCAAGCACAAGACTGCCTTTTTATCTCCATTAAGTGTTACTTTATTAGATTCAGCTCAGTGCTCCAGTCTGTCCAGATCTTTTGGGACCCTAATTCTCTTAGCTGATGTGTTAGCAGCCATCCCTCTGAGTTTTCTGTCATCTGCAAGTTTTATAAATGGGTCTCTGGGCTATCATCCAAGGCATTGCCTAAAGTGGCTTAGAACTGACTCCTAGGACCCTGCCTCGGAGACCTTCTCTGTGCAAGTTGACATCAGATCAGTCAATAAACATGAAGTGCCTACTGTATGCTAGGAGCGGAAGATACAAAAAGAGAAGAGACAGCCCCTACCCACAAGGAGTTTTAATGCAGACAAATACAGGCAAAGCAAGCTATATATAGGATAAATAGGAAATAACTAACTGAGGGAAGATTGCAATTAAGAGGGCTTGAGAAAGTCTTCCTGGAGAAAAGCCAGGGACTAGAAGGAAGCCAGGGAGGTCAGGAGGCAGAGTGGAGAAGAAGAGCTTTCCAGATTTGAGATACAGCTAGAGAAAATGCCTGGCGCCGAGAGGAGGCCAGTGTCACTGGGGCAAAAACTATGTATTGTGGAGTAAGGTATAAGAAGACTGGAAAGTTAGGAAGGGCTTTAAAAGATACCAAGCAGGGGCAGCTAGGTGGCTTAGTGAGTAGAGCACCGGCCCTGCAGTCAGGAGGACCTGAGTTCAAATCCAGCCTCAGATACTTGAACTTGACAACACTTACTAGCTGTGCAACCTTGGGCAAGTCAATTAACCCTAATCATCCTGCCTTCCCCCCTCAAAAAAAAACCCAAAAGATACCAAGCAGAGGATTTTGTATTTGATCCTAGAGGAGATAGGAAGCCACCAGGTTTTTGTTTTAATACAGAGGTTACAGTTGGATTTGTGTATTAGTGGTTGAGTGGAAGATGGATTGGAGTGGGGAAGACTTGAGGCAGGTAGACCCACCAGCAGGTGCTGGCAGTAATCCATGTGCGTGGTGATGAGGGTCTGTGCCAGAGAGATGACAGTGTCAGAGGAGAGAAGGGGGCACATGTGAGAGATGTGGCAAAGGTGAAATTGACAGGCCTCGGCAACAGCTTAGACATGGGGGGTGAGAAAGGGGGAGGTGTCCAAGATGACTCCTAGGTGATGAGCCTGAGGGACGGGGAGGTGGCGATGCCCTCTACAGTAATAGGAGGGGAGGAGGGCTTAGGGAGAAAGATGATGAGTTTGGTTTTGGATGTATTTACTTTAATATGTCTAGTAGACATCCAATTTGAGATGTCTGAAAGGCCCTTGGAGACGTGAGACTGGAGGTCAGCCGAGAGTTTGGGGCAGGATAGGTAGATTTGAGGATTATCAGCATAGTGATGGTTAATGACTATTTTTGGATCCAATTAATTGTATGATCCTCTAGCCCCATATCTGGCTATTTTGTCGACAAGAATAAGATTATTTGTCAAGTGCTCTAACAGAGACTGTCTATAACGTTTTCCCAGTCTCCCAGTATAGTTACCTAGTCTCAGTTTGGCATGACCTGTTGTTGGAGCCATGCCCTTGCTCATTGCTTCTTTTCCTAAATGTTTACCAACCATCCCTTTTATAATAGGAATTTTTCAGGACTAAAATCAAGCCCACAGACCTATAGTTTGCTAATGCTATTTACTCTCTTCCTGCTTTTAGAAATTAGGATAACATTTGCCCTTCTCCAGTCCTAAAGAGAGCTCTTTTTTTAGGAGTACTCTGTCAAAGATCACTGACATCCATTTTGGAATTAGGGTGGGACAGTCTCTAGTGTAAAATGATGAGGTTGGAGTAAATGGCCTCTGAGATCCCTTCCTAGTCTGAATGTGTGATCCTGTGAACCCAGGCACTGAAACAGAGGGAGGCCAGTTCCACTTGGTAGCCATAGACAGATTAGCTGCTGGCATCAAATATAAAGACAGTCAGACCCCCAGAGTCTTTATTCTCTTTTTTGTTGGGGGGGGCAGGGCAATTGGAGTTAAGTGACTTGCCCAAGGTCACACAGCTAGTACATGTGTCAAGTGTCTGAAGCCGGATGTGAACTCAGGTCCTCCTGACTCCAGGGCCGGTGCTCTACTCACTGCGCCACCTAGCTGCCCCGAGTCTTTATTCTCTTTCCCAAATCATTTTTCTAATGAGGACAGGGCTTCCTGCTGCTTGACCTCCATATCATCTGTTCAGAACTCTCTTAAGACTGTTTTCTCTGTTCTAGCCTGGGAATTGTTGAAAACAATTGGGCTTCTTGTCATTCCATTTTGGATGGGCCTTGAAAATATGCCTCGATTTTTAGAGCCAAGTATCATTTGAGTTTATTTTTTTAAGGATTGTTCTTTTGTCTTCCACACCTCAGTCATATCCTGATATACCTCTCCCCAAACTTGACTCCTCTCTAAGAAAGACAATCAGTGAGCAAAACTGACTTTAGAATATGATTGTATGTTATGTGTGTGTTATGTTGAGTTGGTTTTGAGCTCTATGTGTGTCTATGTGTGGTAAGTTTAATGGATTTCCTCTTTCCATAATGATAAACCTCCCAGCTCCTGGAGCCCAAAGCCCGGAAAAACTTGCCTTTCTCTGGCTCTGGTACTTGGCTTTGGTTTAGAAACCCAAGGCCCTTAAAGTGTCCACTTCTTCCACTGTCCCCTTCAGAGATGATTGGAAGCGGCCCCGACACAGGACAGCATCCTAATCAGGCGAGATAAGAGAGGACATCCACACCTTCAGACCTCTGCTGACTGACTAAAGCTGAGCTTGGGTGAGGGTGGGGGGAGAAGGGGTCAAGAAGGGCTGTGGCTCAGGGAGTGTTCCTGGGGAGGCAGGCCTGGCACTGTTGAGAAGAGCAGCGGGCATGTGTTTGGCACTCTCTTCCATATCCCTTCCCTGTCCTTGGCTCCTGCTGTTGGACATAGCTTCTAAATCCAGCTGGCCAAGGCTGGCAGTGGGGAGGAAGAGAGGACCTGGCATTGTCTCCAAGCTGTCAGCAATGAGATTCCCAAGCATCCCAGGCCAGCTGTCAAGTTACTAACAAAGCCTGGCCTCTGGGGGGAAAAAGGTGATTTAGGGAGGAAGGAACATAGTGAACTCCCCAGCAGGGCCCAGCTCCATAACTCTCTGCTTCTAGGTGTGTCTCTCAGCTTCACCCTTGGACTTTGTCCCTCGATCCACAGGAATCTCTGGAGTTGGACTGAGGGGAATGAACCGTGAGGGAGCTCCCGGGAAGAGTCCGGAGGAGATGTACATTCAGCAGAAAGTTCGGGTCTTGCTCATGCTGAGGAAGATGGGATCAAATGTAAGTTCTGTGTTGTGCTAAAGGCTGTGGGCCAGAGTGGGAAGCACTGTCACCTTGGAGTGGAGATGGGAGGGGCCCAGTGGGTGAGCCAAGCTGTGTCCCTGGGGATGTCATCCTATCCCCACTTCAGGACAAAGTGTATGACAGTTCTTGGAACAGGGGAGGGAGGCAGTAAAAGCAGCCTCAGAGCCCCGGGCATAGCTTGGACATGGGCAGTAATGTCTGGGAAGGATCCTGATGGTGGGTAGGGAATGGGAGTGGGGCACTCTGGGCTGGAGCACACAGCACAGACCTCCCAGGGGTGTGAGGTTGGCATGGATGGACATTGGGGTTCTAGAAGGGGTTGGTATTAGGACCATGAGGCTTTTTTGATCCTGAGGCAACCAGGGGTCGTGGGTTGAGGATCAGGGTCTTGTCCAGCTTCAAGGCTGAAGCTTTTTAAGGCATGCATGTGGATTTCTTCCTGAGCCTTCTATGACTTGTTCCCCAAATGTCTCAGCAACCATGGCTCGCGTGCTCAGGAGAGGCGCCTGGTGGATGACATAGAGGGATGGCCACTGCCCTAGAGAGGAGCAGTGCACCCTGGTGTTTGGAGACAGCAGGCAGGAATGCTTTGTGTCCTTCACCCTAGTGTCTGTCTCTCTCCCCTTTGCAGCTGACAGCCAGTGAGGAAGAGTTCCTGCGGACGTACGCTGGAGTTGTGAGCAGCCAGCTAAGCCAGCTTCCATCACACTCCATCGATCAGGGTGAGTCGGGCCAGAGGTGCAGGGAGCAAGACAACACCTGGGGAGACTGTGGCACCTCTGTAGGCTCCTCTCGAGGCCTTTCTAGGGCTTTTGGAAAACGACAGGCAATTTACCTGGGATGGAGGGGGAGATGTTTGTGTGTGACTGCAGTGACATCAGTGGGACAGAAGGCACAGGAGGACAGGAATCAAGCCTCGCATAGTGGAATTAATAACTATAGAGACATTTCCGGACTTTTGTTCTGTCCAAAGTAAAGGTGGTTCTTGTGCCTCTTGGGCAAGCACTGGGAGGGTTCTCAGGATCCCGAGAGGGCTGCTGATTCTTGTATTTGTTTATCTGTGTCATCTGAGCTCGAGGTGGGTAGGGCAGTAAATGCCAGGGGCTTGTGGGAGGGTTACAGCTTCTCTGTAAAACTGACCTAGATCCATAACCAAGTAATAGTCTCTTGTCTCGGGGCTCTTTGCCTCTTTTAGGGATTGGTTGACAAATAGTGAAGCTTGGGTGTGACAGGATCCATGTAGCCCAGCTCAGCAGAAATCTGAATTGGCCTGGGCAGCTACCCGTCACCCCCACCCTAACCCCATGTGGACTAGCCTGGGCAGTACATTATTCAAGGCTGGGGAGGAGAGAGAGCCCAAGAGGCCAGTGAAGGGGTCGCCCTCTCCAGGGCTCATCTAGGGTGTGTTCCCCTAGGGCATCGCTGGCTAGGCTGGGCACTTCAGCTTGGACTGGGCTGCGAGGTGCTCAGCAGGCATTCAAAGGGGCCAAGCCGTCCTGGAAAAAGAACTGGGCTTGTGCATAGGCTCTGTTGCTTTTTGCTGCAGCCTCTTCTTTGCTCTCATTCCCTATCACACACAATCTTTTGGATTTGCTAAGCTGTGCCCACAAACCAAACCTTAGTCAGAGCCCCATCAAGTCTAGAATTCCTTGGGCCTCATCTTCCCTCCCAGCCCACCCGTTTCCCCTGTAGAATATGCTAGAAGCTCAGTTAGCCTGTGTTTGAGCTGGGGAGAGGCCAGAGCTCTGTCTCACCCAGCTAGGCTAATGGGTGGGGACAAAGGTCAGCTCTGGTGACCTGAGAAAAGGAGGTCCCAGTGCCCCAGAACAGCTGCTGCTTTTCTACCGGAATAAGTTGCTGCTCCAAGAAAGAAGTGAGCTCCGGTGGCCTCTCTGAATGGGTGCCCTTGGCCTGACCAAAGGCCAGCTCGGCCATGCCTTGTGGGTGGCATGATGGCCCAGGTCAGCAGCCCAGCTGTGTGGTCAGCCTGACTGGATTCTCTTTGGGAGGGCAGCCAGCCTGAGAGCCCCTAGGCTGTTGTCACTCATAGCTGGCACCAAAGTGTGGGACAGTGGAAAACAAATTAGAGGCCTGGGGGCTCTTGAGCACAGGAGGTGGAGGGGGGGCAGGCCCCACCAAGCAGCTGGATCACTCACACCAGCCAGCCATCTGAAAGTCACACAGGCACCCCATTGTTTCCCTTCTCTGGATAAAGAAACAAGAGGCAGGCTGCCCTTCTTGGAGGACTGGGGGCTGCGGAGCTGAGAAGAGGGGCCTGGTCTGGCCTCTCTGCCTGTCCACGCCTCCGGTTTCAGGCCATGGGACCATGGTGGGAGGTCCTCCCTTCTCTCCCCTGTCCTTGGTCAAATTTTAAAAGAACTTTGGGTTTTCCCCCAAAGTCCTGGTGCAGGGGGCCTTGGGGGCCAAAGACATGGTACTTGTCGGGTTGGCACAGTCACTGGAGGTTGGGGGTGTGTGAAGGTTGGGGCGGGGTGTCTGTGGAGGGTGGGGCAGGGAAAAGAGACAGATAGTCGGACTTGGGCAGACGGAGTAGCCTAGAGAGCAGCCTGAAGTGGGAGCTTTCTGTCCACTAGGTGGCAGGCTACCTCAGCAGATGGGGCCACCCCCTCCTCCCCAGCCACATCCCTGCCTCTCCTCCATATTCCCTCCCTCCCCATGAGCATTCTTTCCTAACCCTGCTCTCTCACCGAAGGGACAAGAACCAGCCTCCTCAGCCCTCTCCTCCCATGTACCCCTAGTGGGACCTTGCGTCCCCACTCCTTTGCTGGGAGTGGGGTAGGCCTGGCTGCTGCTCTCCACTCCCACACCCCAGATTTGAGGGTTGTAGGAAGATAGCCAAGGGGCCCTTGTCAGATGTGAGCCCAGGGTGAAAGTCTGGAGCCTGAGAGGGAGGAAGGGTACAGGCTAAGGCAGTAACAGTGGTAGCTGCCTCCCTATGCAGAGCCCAGATGCCCTGGGGCTTGCTAGGGAGGAGAGGGGCCTTGCTAACCCCAGAGCTGACCCAGAGACCAGGATACCTTTGGCTTTGAAATGGAAAGGCAGGCTGGGATAAGAGAGGCTGATCAGGGCACTCGAGTTGCTTCCCGGAAGGCCCCAAAGTCACGGGGCAGTGAGCCAATCTGATTGTTTCTATGAAGCCACCTGGGGAGCAGGCTGATCTCCTTTGTGTTGCCAGGTCTGCTTTGGAAAGGCAGGACAGGCTGAGCAAAACTTCTGGTCTTGCCTTTCTATAGTCTTATCTACAAAGTTAAAGCTGCATTTATTTATGCTGCTATACACGTTAGATGTTGTTTCCATGTTGTCTCCCCAATAGACTGGGAGCTCATTGAGAATGGGGACTGCCTCTTACCTGTCTCTGTACCCCAGCACTTAGCACAGTGCTGGCCCATAGTAGGGGCTTACTTAATGCTTGTTTGATAAGGCTTTTGGAGGGGCATTTGCCTTCTGGCTTCCTTCTGCCTCAGTAAATTTCCACCACTTATACAGAATCGAGGTCACTCATTGAAGTCAATGGCTGTAAATTCTAGGCCTCCCAGCAAAACCTTAGGATACCCTATGAAGTTTTACCATTCCATACCTGATATGGGTGCCATCTGCCACAGGGTCTGTTTGAGCAGCAGCTGAAGGTCCCTTCTTGTAGCTAAGACTGCTCCATCTTGTCAGAAAACACCTGGGATGTGTCTTAACACGGACCAACTGTCTGGCTACCTCTGGTAATAGGCCTCTTTCAGTCCCCACTCTAAGAGCAGGAACCTCGGGCACAAAGAACTGACAGTTCTCCACCTTGTTCCTTCAGAGAATGTTTCCAGGGCAGGTTTCTCAAGCCTGGAGCTCTTTGGGCCTGCTCAGTTGCTTACATATGTTTTACTGGGGCTGTGTTGCCTTCCTTCATAGGAAGCTGAGGTAGCCCACTGGGGAGGAAGGGGAGGAGAAGGTCTCCAGACTTGCAGTAGCTGAAGCTCTCACCTAAATAGCCAGACTGGAGGCCCTCACTGTTTACCCCAGTGCTTTCCAACATGCAGAGCTTGGTTGTGTTGCTTCTGCTCCACAGGGCCTGGCCCTAGGGGGCTGGGCTAGGTGGGAACAGAGATATTCGTCTCTATCTCCTATCATAAACAGGAAGGAGATCCCCAAGAAAAAAAATCTCAGTCTTGAATTTCTGTCTGGGTCAATCAGTTAGGACAGGCCCAGTGAGGATTGCAGGGGCTCTGGGAAAGGAAATTAATCTTCTCTGACTTTAATCAACACTTATCTGAGAATTACCTGTAACCTAATAATAAAAAATGTACGACCCAGTGTGTACACACACACACACACACACACACACAGGCATCAGCTAAGAGTGCACACACACACACACACATCAGCTAAGAGGGTGTGGGCACGCGCGCGCACACACACACACACAGAGGCATCAGCTAAGAGTGCACACACACACACATCAGCTAAGAGAGCACGCGTGTGCGCGCGCACACACACACACACACACACACACGCAGAGTTTTAAGGGAAAAACAATCTGAAGAAAAGACAAAGAACGCGTTGAATGGAGGGCAGAGTGGTTCCAGATCAGCATTCTGGCCCTGAGAACGGCCTCCATTTGGCCTTCTCAGCTTGGGCGGTTTTGTGTCTCAGACTGAGAACCAGCAGCTGGAAGGTCTCTGGGCACCTGGCAGATAGAGCTGGCATTTCAGCTCACCGAGTTCTTTCCTCACGAGAGCCTGCTGAGCCCAGCAGGGCAGGCAGTCGTAACCTCAGTTTGCGGATGGGGAACCTGAGGGCTGAGACGTCACACGGCTAGGAAGTCAGAGCCTGAATCCCTGCCTCTCCCAATGCCCTTTGAATTGTGCCAGCCTTCTTCTCGAAGGAAGACAAGCTGTTCCCAGTCCGCGCGACGGACCGAAGCGTTCCAGGCCGAGGACGGGTAACAGCAGAGCAAAGAAGCGCGGGCTGTCCGGTCGTCAGCCTGAAGCTCCTCGCTGCACAGACGATTGGCACGGAGCGCGACAGCCTCACAGAGAGATGAAGATTTAACCCGGGCCATGAACGAGGGATTCGGAAAGACCAAAAGGCCTTGTGGAGATGGCGCCAAGGACCCGGGGTGCTTAGCCTGGAGAGCCTTGATCGTCATCTTCAAACCTTCTACTTGAAGGGCTGCCACATGAAATATAAAAACTGCCCTTGCTCCACCTGGCCCCAGAGGGCAGAGCTAGGAGGAGTGGAGGGAAGGTGCGAACGGTCACATTTAGATTTGGTATAGGGAAAGATTCTTAACCCAGCCGTCGTCTCGAGTTTGTATCATTCCCCTCATTAAGAGTCTCCGTTCTTTGCTCTGGGTATGTAGATGATGGTGACGTCGGAAGCGAGTTCCGGTGTTTACCTTGGGTTCTTCCTCTTGCATTCTTCTCCCTTGCCTATGGCCTCTTGCCCACCGTGGCCTGAAGAAGTCTTTGGCACGTTCCTGCGTGAGTGTGGGACTAAGAGAGGCACGATCTGCTCCGAGGACAGTAGAAGCATGCTCTGGGGAAAGGCGCTGGCAAAGGTAGGCCAGGCTCTAGTGCCTGCCCTGGATCCTCCACGCAGAGCTGCCAGGGCCTCCGAAGCCACCAGTCCAGCCCCTTATTTAACAGTTGAGGAAACTGAGGATCAGGGCAAAGCTGGAGGTGTCAGGAGTCAATGTCACAGTAGATAGAACGGATCCCAAGCCCTGGAGAGCAGTGAGGCTTGGGTTTTTTTTTTCTTTCCACATCCAGCTCCAAGCACAGCGTCTGCACACGCTAGGTGTTTACTAATTGTCCACGGCTGGCTGACTTCCAGAAGTGATCCATTTCCATGACAGAACAGAAGCAATCCCTTCTGTGTATGCAGAGAAGTCCTTTCCTATCTGTTTCCATCTGTTGTTTTCACAGCATCCTTATGAGGGGAGTACAGTAGAAGGAGCACTGGACACAGTCAAAGGGTCTGGGTTCAAGTCCCAGCTCTGCCTTTTGCTGCTTGTCTCACCTTGAACCAGGAGTGAGGGGTGGGCACAAGCATTTATTAAGTACCTACTATGTGCCAGGCACTGTGTTAAGTGCTTTACAGATATCTCCTTTGAAACTCACGACAATGCTGCTGGGTTGGTGCCATTATTAGCCTCATTTTGTAGTTGAGGAAACTGAGATAGAAGTTGACTTGCCCAGGGTCCCACAGCCAGGGAGAGTCTGGGGCCAGATTTGAACTCACATCATTGGACAAATCACTGTCCTCATCTCTAAAAGGAGGGGGTTAGAGGAGATGGCCTCCAAGACCTCTGTGATCCAGGTAGCATGATTCTATTTTTCTTCATTTCACAGATGGACCTGAGGGTCGAGAGGGGACCTGTATGAGGTCATAAGGCTCAGGAGTTTCCAGGCTGGGACTAGAACCCGCTCTCTTAGCTGGCAGACTTTGCTCTTTCCATTGGGTCATGCGCTGATCTGCTTGGCCCTTGGGGGATGCTTCAGTTTCCGCTTGTGTTTTGGCCTTGGGAATTTGAATCCGTTTCCTCCAGATAAGATGATGCCAGAGAAACGGAGACTCTGACAGGAGCTAATCCAGCCGGCCATGACTGCCACCCCCCACGCTCCCCAGGGCCTGCTGGCTGCCGTGGCTCCCGCATCTCATCCTCCTCCTCCAAGTGTCCTGGGTGGGTGGTTGTCAGCTTGGAGCTTGGCAGGTGCCCTGGAGCCTGGTACCTGCCCTTGGCTGCTGAGACCTTGGTGGCTCTGTGGCTGCTGTTCTCATGGCACCCGAAGTGTTAGGCTGTCTCCAGGAGAGAGCAGGGCCTCTGGAGAGACTTGAGGGCACTGAGCTGAGGCAGGAGGCAGAGCAGATCGGGGAGACCATACAAATAAGTCCTGCTGCCTAGGCAGGGCCTGGGATTAGGGAAGGCGGTACCCAAGCCCATTGCTTGATGTTCTGTAACCCAGTCCTTCGAGCCCGCTAGAGCAGTAGTTGTGTCCTTTGTCTTTTCCAGCTAGCCCTGGCACCACGCTCATTTCCTTGGTTGCTCTAGCAATGCATCAACCTTTGTCGATAGTTGGGCAGCACACAGGCCTGGTCTTGGCTGGGGGAGGCAGGCATGTAGGGGGCGTTAGGTGGATAGGATACGACTGATATTCAGCAGGGCCAGTTTTCCCAAGGGTTTTTTGTTGGACTTTGTTGACGTTAATTTTCCAGGCCCTGGGGAGCTGAGGAAGAGATAAGTTTTCCCTCCTGGTTGTGGAATTTGGGAGACCTTTGAACTTGGTGCTAAGATTTCTGTCTTTGAAAAGGTTTTCTTGTATTTTACTTGTTATATGGAAACAATAACTCTTAAGTTTTTGAAGTCTATGAAGGGCTTAACATGAAATGATTGTCTTGAGAGAGAAAACCCCAAAGGGCCATAGTTTTATTGATTCATCAGGAGGATTGGAAGAACAGTTCTAATTACTGAGATCCCTCAGGTTCCCTGTTTCTAGGCCACTCCATGGTGCCACAGCACACAGACCATTGGGCCTGGAATCAAAAAAGACTCCAGTTCAAATTCAGCCTCAGGGATAGCTAAGTGACGCAGTGGATGGAGCATGGCTCAGGAGTCAGGAGGACCTGAATTCAAATGTGGCCTCAAACTCTTGACACTAACTAACCGTGTGACCCTGGGCAAGTCACTTTACTTGTATCTGCCCCAATTTCCTCATCTGTAAAATGGGGACAATACTAGCATTGACCTCCTAGGGTTCTTGTGAAGATGAAAGAGGATATATTTATAAGTAAGTGTTCCACAAACCTCAGTTATCATCAGTATTGTCATTATTTCTGGGGAGCTGCAGGAGTGTGTATGTTGATTTTTTTGAGATCAGAAAAGAAAAAACGGACGTTGGAGGCTCTGCCTCTCTTGTCGTCTGACAGCATTCACCAAGGTGGTGACATGGGGCTGGGTTGCTCCGTGACTCAGCCCCAGGCCAGACGGTGAGGGGAGCCTCCCAGCATTACAGGTGGGCCAGCCTGCTGGGATCAGCAGATTTGGGAACAGCTCCCCGTGAGGGCGGGGCTCACCTTCTGAATCACTGGGGTTTCCAGCCAGACCGTTATAGCCTTATGGGCAGGGGCTGTGCAGGGGAGTGGTGAGTTTGGGAACCATCATTGGTTCTTACCTTTCCACCAGTTCCCCATTGGCAGATCCACAAAGGTCACCTTTGGTATTGCACAGGGCTCATCTGGTCATAGCATTTGGTCCAGAGGAACTTTGCCTTTTCCTGGTAAAATTCTAGACTGTCTTACTGAGGAGATAATAAGCAAAGCATCCAACATTTCTACAGGGCTCACTTTAAGGTCTGCATGGCACTTTACAGATGTTACCTGATTTCATCCTCAAATGACCCTGGAAGGTAGGTGCTCCTGTCGTTCCTGTTTTACAGATGAGGAAACTGAGGCACAGGTGATGTGGCTTGTCCTTCAGCTGGTAAGCATCTGAGGCCACATTTGAGCTCAGGTCTTCCTGACTCTAGGTTCGACATTCTGCCCGCCGCACTGACTGTGAAGAGCCAATGTGATTGCATTAAGAATAGAACATGCTGGGCTGACATGAATTCTTTTTTTTTTTTTTTGAAGAGGGAGAGGAGGGACAAGGTTACCCAACTGGTAGATGAATCTGTGTTCTTGTAGATGAGGGAAGAGGATATGGGTTTAGAGAATAATTCAATCCGGTGGGGTTTTAAACTGGGTAAATGGTAGACCCAAGGAGCACTGGCTAATGACTGTTTGGAAGAAGGTCTTCTGGGGAGTAGCCCAAGTATCTGCCCTTGAGCACCTGGATAAAGGCACAGGGGACATTCTTATCAAATTTGCATGAAAGAGTCAGGATCCCAAAAGATTTCTCCAGACTGGAGCATTGGACTGGACCTCCTAAGGATGAATGTAGTCTTAGATGGAGTTAAACAAGGGCTGCTTGGCATGTTTGAAATGGGAGAGAGCAGTTCGTGTGGAAAAGATCGAATGGGTTTTAGAAGCCAGCACACTGGATGGGATATGGTTCCAAAAACATGCTATGACCCCAGGAAAACTGTCTGGGGCTCCATTCAGAGAGCCCAGGAGATGCCAGTCCTGCCAGCCTCTGTCCCAGTCAGACCTGTCTAGAGCATTCAATTCAGTTCTTAGAAGCACCTTTTAGCAAAGACACTGACAAGCTCGATTCTCTCCAGAGGAGGGCAACCAGTTGGTGAATCATGTCACAGTTCTGGCATAGGACGATCCATGGCAGGACCTGGGGACTGTGAGCCTATAGACGGAGACTCCATTGGCTCTGGAAGCTGAAACGAAGGATCGGCTTTGTTCTGCTTGGCCTGAGAGAGTGAGAAGAGGAAGGACCCAAGGTTTCAAGGGGCATGTTTTAGGCTGGACTTAGGGGAAGTTTCCTGACTATGAGAGCTCTCCCTAAGGGGAAGGTTCTCCCTTGGGCAGGTGTGGTCTTCAGTCCAAGACTGGGTTATGCTGTGGCAGATTCAGCTCCCTTTCAGCTCAGGGGTTCTGAGATTGTTCTCATTCCTTGTGTATCAGTATTGAGCTGCATAATTACCCAAGTGAGCTCAGTCAAGTCTCTTTACCTTGCTCTACCTTGGTTTTCCCTCCTACAAAAGGAAGGGATTGAATTAGATATTGTCCCTAAGATGCTTCCGAGCTCTCAGTCCTGTGACGTTCTGAGCAAGGCCTAGAATCACCCACTCTTAGAGTTGGGAAGGACTTTAGAGGTCATCGTCTAGCCCAAGCTGCCACACAGTGCAGGATGGATGTCTTTGAGGATAGAGTTAATGTGTGCACAGACACAGGGATCACTTCTACGGCATCCCTGACAGACAAACATCCCACTTTGGCTTTGAAGACCTCAGGGGAAAGGAAGCACTGCTTTCCGACAGAGCCACTTTCCTTGATAGGACGGCTGGTATGGTCCTGTGTCCTCTAGCTGAGGGAGTGCTCGTTGCACGTTGGAGGCCACATGCATGGAAAATGGGACAGCAGTGGCACCGATTCATGACCTCTAAGGTCGATGGAGCACCTCTGCAGAGCTAAGAGGTTACCGCTCCAAGGAGAGGGCAGGGAGGAGAGGGCCAGAGAGTCTCTGCTAGGATTTTCCCCAGGGCCACCTAGTGAGAGGGCTATAGAAGAGAAGGCTTTGTGTACAATTGCACACATTTGCATATTTCAGCAGCCTTTAGGGAGAATGTTAACATTTATTCTCACCCACATTATTGCCTGAAATCCCCAACAATATGCTGCAGACAGCTGAGTAAGTGTTAAGAGTGGGGTGAAGGGGGGAGGTGTCAGAGCCTCGAGAATTATTTTATAGGCCATAGTTTGGAGACTCCTCGTCGTAATGCTTAGTGTGCTTGTCTTGCCCAATCTGCCTTTACCTTCTTGTTATTCTGAGCTTAAATTAGTGGAAATGTAGGAAACGTCCACCTTGAGGATGTATTTTGTGGAAACAGGCTAATGACCCCATTGTCTGCCCCTCGGCCTGCTGGCCAGGAGCCAGCTTTCCTTTCTAAGCTCTGGAAGGTTGATCATTTTTTCCCTCCCCGGCTCACTTGACCGTAAATGCTGAGTGTGGAAGAAGCCGGGCTGGGAGGGGACAGAGGGAACAAGACTGATAATCCCCAGCTCTGATTCAGAGAGGAATGGTGGGTAGGAGTAGCGAATTAGTGAGGAGCCTAGATTAGGAGAGGAGGGAAGTCAGGTCCCCTAAGCTGGAACTGTCTAGGGATAAAAAATAAATGCTTGATCATTGAAAAAATAATAATTAAAAAAACCAACATTGTGAGGCCTAGTCTTCAGATTGAAACTGGCTCTGGCAATAGGATCATAGAGTTAGAGGTGAGGAAGGCCACCCTACCCACCCCCATTTTACAGATGAGGAAACTGAGTCTACGAATAGTTAAGTGACTATCGCAAGTTACATTGCTGGTAAGTATTTAAATTGGAATTTGAACTCAGGTCTTTCTAACTTCATCCAGCACTCTGTCTAAGACATCTCCCTTACCACAGTAATAAGAACATCAAGGAGATTTTGTCCAGGGGGTCTCAGAAGCCCATTCCGTGGTCTGAGTTAAAGGCTTTCACCTTCAGAACCCAAGTCACGGGATGAAGGACAGGACGTCTGACACCTGAGCTTCCCCTGTCCACTGTGGCAGGTTGGCAGGTCTTCTAAGAGGTCATCACTGAGAGACAAGGACCCTCATTCTACACCCACAGACCTAGACGAGAGCAGCCTCCAAAGGTCTTTCTTCCCTCTGAGATGAATTATGCATGGTAGCTGCTCTCTGGACAAACAGTAGCATTCCTCTGAGCCCTTGTTTCCCAGCTCCTCTCTACTACCCGCCCCAAAGAATTAGACTTTAAAGGCACAGACAAAGGCAGACCTGGCAGCTCTCTGGCTGCCCTGAAACGAGTTTTGCTCATTCTCTACCCTAAACTCCATTCACAGGAATTCCTCCTAAGCAGAGCAGTTCTGTCATGGAGGACAGTCCTGGGCATGTCTCTGCATTCTGTGGTTACTCAGTCTCCATTCCTAAGGCTTTAGACTGACCTTTAAACAATGTGTCCTGGCCCTGGTAGGTGCCCTTCTCAAATGGGTAGGGCTGGTTTGGGCAAGAATAACTGCAGATAGAATCAGGGGAGGGGGAGGGCAGGAAGCTGAAACTCAGAGAAGTAGAGATGACAGATGGAAAAGGGGAGGGGCCTCTGGAATATCACTAATAGTGCTGTATAGTGCTGCCCCCCATCCAGCATCACCAAATGAAAACAGAATCTGTTCATGGTAAGTAGTAATAAAGAAGTTTTAACTGGTCTCATCCCTTAGAGGGTTTGTGTTTGCTGGAGCACTGATGACCTTTAGACCTCTTCCCTTCAGGGTCTACCCTCACTCTCCTAGGAGGGACCAGGGTCAAGTTGGTAGAAGCGTTTACCTCCATCACTTGCCCTTTATGGGCCCCCATTGGCTTCCTCTGTAAAGCTGGGACCTCACCACTCTACCTTTCTGCAGGCAGAGGGAAGGACCAGATGATCTGGCTCTGCCTCCAGCTTTGAAATTTATAATCTTGTGATTAACCTTCCTCTCTGAGATAACCTCCCATCTCTCTGTATTTAGAGCTTGTAGGTGCCTGACTATTTTCATATTGTCTCCCCATTTGAATGGGAGGTCCTCGAGGGCAGAGGTTGTGGTTTTGCCCTTCTTTGTGTCTCCAGGACCTAGTACAGGGTCTGACACACACTAAGTGCTTCATAAATGTTGTTATTAAACATTGTCAGTAAATAAGTGTTGACTGAGTGCTTGGGGCACTATGGCAGCAGTCATATTCTGGCCACTAAGAAGAAAAGGAAGAAGGAAAGTAGAGTAATATTCGCAGCCCTGAAATTCTGTCAGCCAATTCAGCCTGATAGAGAACTAAACATTTACCAGCCTCCGCCTCTCCCCCGGAGCCTGCATCTGCAGTGCTTCCCAGAGAGGAACACAGAGAAAACAGTTACCAGCCTGGCAGAGGGCACAGGAGTGCCTGCAAACCTGGATTAATGATGAAAGAGCTTGAGGTGGGGGTCTGAGAAAAGCTGGGCCTTGTTATGAAATCCCCAAAGAAAAGAGATCCTATTGCGAAGCTGTTGAAAAGAAGATAGCAAACCTGTGAGGAATAAGAAAAGGGACAAGATGAGCAAAAACTCTGGAATCCCCCCTCTCTTGGAAAGCGCCTTAGCCGTGCCTCCCTTGGCATCCCATGGGGACCTTACACAATAACATCCATGGACTCTGGAATCACCAAAGGAAGAAACCATTTGGCTGTGGAAGGGAGGAGAGAATGCTTGAAAACTGTGCTGAGACTTCTCCTTAAACTACTAAGACCCCTCAAAGGAAAGCTTCCTTCCTCGCGTGTCAGATTTCTGTGTACTTGTTCTGAAATAACTGTCCATCATTGTGTAGGACAAATGTGCCTGGCTTCCTCTGCTCAGAGAACACCCTCTAGAGATGTGCCAGTATCAGACGCTGAAGAAGCCAATGAAAAGCCCCAGAACAGAGCCAGGTGAGAGATCCTCTGGCAAGGTCTTAACTGCGGACTTCCCAGCATTCCCCTGGAGGGGCCCAGGCTGTTTTTGATCTTGTAGCCCAGTGAAGAGCTGCAGGAAAACTGAAGAATCCCAGGGAGAGATGGAGGCAGGCAGGGGCAGAACTGAGTAAGCTTAGTACCAGTGGTGCTGGGCTGCTGCTGCCGCCATTGCTGATTCCTCTTTACTGTCCTGAGATTCATTAGTAAACATCTCCCCTCTGCCTCCAGCCCCCCTTCCCTATCTAGTGGGATAGGAAGGAAGCAAATGGAAACAAATTCAGCATCTGTTAGGTCACCAGCTCAGCTCCCATGCAGAGTATGATGTAATCTTGGATTCTGCTGTTGCTAGGAAATTCTGCCTGCAGTGATATTGTGTGGTCCTCAGAACGAGGAGGGAACAGTATGTTCCTGGGATCCTGAGGGAGAGACTGCGGGGTTTCCTGAAAGAGAGGAGCCTTTGATGGCCCTTCTGAAGGAGTCCTAGTTTCAAAAAGTCAAATGACTTTCTCCTCAGAAGCAATTTCTCTGTAAGGATAGGGAAGATGTTGGAGAGAGTGGAAACCCCAGGAGGACTGTTTTTTAAGCAGCATCTTGGGTTCTCTGATGTTGAATCAGGGACAGGCCAATAGGACGATGTTAAACTCTGTAGTTTTTTCTGCCTGAGAATGGAGAATTGGATTATTGGGTCTCTGTAGTGCTTTTTGAGCCCAGTGCTGGGACCCTAAGCTGATTTTCCAAATACGGCAGGAAACAGCTAGACAGGATTCTCATTGTGGCCCATTGGCCGATTGAGACATTGGAAAGAAGATGCCGAGGAAGGGGAACCAGCTTCGATCATATTGGAGTGAGGCAGGACCCCACATGTGGGGTGAGGTGGGGCAGGACTTGCCCTCTACTGTGCCCACTCACATGCCAAGAGTTGAACTGCAAAGCAGCCCACACCAGCCCACTGTGCAGCCCTTGGATTGCCTTTTCTGTCACACCATTCCAATCCTCCCCCTCCTAGGAAGAATTCCTCCTTGAATGCTCAATAGAAATGAGCCAGAAAAGCCTGACTGATGTTGTTTGGGTAGCAGCTAAGAGTCCCTCCAGAGAGGAGAGCAGCAGTCCAGGCTGCCAAGTGTCAAGGCCCTTGAGGGCAGTTTGGGTAAGATTGCCTGGAACTTAGCTTGAGCTCAAAGAGGACTTTCCTTTTCCCTTTCTCCTCCCCTTAGTGGGGGTTTGGGGGGGAAGACTTTTATTTCCTCTCCAGGTGTCTGGAGTTGAACAAAATGCCTTCCTAGAGATTTGGGAATGAGCGGGTGTGGATGAACATTTTTGTTTCTCTTTGTCCCTCCTCTCCAATCCTCGATTTTGCTGGCCCATCATAGAAAACATGACAAAGGAAGTGATTTCATGAAGGCCTAGACAAGAATCCTAAAGTCAGAAAAAAAAAGATTTTGTATGTACTGGAGTGTGCAGGAGCCAGGCAGACTCCTGGCTCTGAACAAGCTGTTAAGATTTGGGGGGAGGATGAGCTACCCAAACATTTTCTGTTTGCCCACCCTGCACGTCCTCTCTCATTCATTTTATTTTGAATGTCTTATTGATATATTGTGGGTTTTGACACCATAATCACTTCCTGATAATTGTCTACCTCCACCCAGCCCATTCCCGTTAAAATTGTCCAATAAATCGAGCAGAGCCTGACCCAGTTGGTGTCTACACACACCTGTAGGTCGTCCTGGCTGCCGAGGGAGCAAGTGCGCTCTGGCTTCAAGGACTTAGAACTCCCTTGGGTTGTTGTATTCAAACAGGCATTTATTAAGTGCCTATTAGGGGTCCATGGGAAAAAGCTTAATAGTCCTCACTCTCAGGGAGCTTCCATTCCATCCTCTCTGGGGAAACAGCATGAGAGAGAGACAGAGACAGAGAGAGAGGGAAGAGAAGGGAGAGAGAGCAACCTAGTCACTGAAGGGAAACATTCATTTGACTGAATTCTGTTGTCTTTTAGCGCACGTTCAGAATGTCCTTGTGTCTGTTCATAGTCTTCTCTGCATTGGTTTAGGAGACACGCGTCCTCCCTTTATCCTCCCTCACTTCCCTGTTTGTCATGACTTCTTGTAGAACACTATCCCATAATCCTCCGGTACTCCAGCTTGTGGAGCCGTTCCCAGCTGATGGGCATCCACTTCTAGCTTTTTGCCATTTCAGTTGATTAATCAACCAGTATTCATTGGAAGTGCGGCTGTGAATCTTGTAGGAGAGGTAGGAGGGGGAAGTAGATTGAGCTGTGGACTTGGAGCCAGGAAGAAAAGGGACCACATCCTGCTTCAGACACTTCATAGCTTTGTGACCCTGGACGGGTCATTTAACCCTGCAGTGTCAGTTTCTCCATCTGTAAAATGGGGATTATAATTACAGCACCTACTTCACAGGGTTGTTCTGGAGATCAAATGAAGTCACAGACATACAGCGCTTTGCAAACCCAGAACCTTTCTGGCTCTCTGCCCAGTAGTGGGAGGCTACAGTGTATGAATAGCCGACCATGGTGGCTGGTGGCTGTGATTCCCTTCTACTAGGATAGTTGAGGCTGGTGAGCCCAGGAGCCCTGAGCTGCAGTCAGGCTAAAGAAGATCAGAGGTCCATGCTAAGTCTGGCACCAGTATGGCGAGCTCCTGGGAACAGGGAGCAACGAGGCTGCCTAAGGAGGGGCAAACCTGTGCCAGTTAGCCGAGTCAGCAGCCACTGCAATTCCAGGCTGGGTGGGATAGAGAGACCCCAAAAGATGAACAACAAAGTGTATGGATTGTTCTCACACAATTCTAAATTCTTTTCCAGAATGGTTGGACTAATTCACATCTCCATCAACCGTGTGTGGTTAGTGTGCCTGCCTTCCTACAACTCTGCCAGCATAGTCTGTTTTTTCTCTTACCGTCTTGGCCAGTCTGACAGGTGTGAAGTTACGCCTCAGAGTGGTTTACATTTGAATTTCTCCTTTTAGTGATTTGGAGTGGGGGTTTTTTCATTTGGTTATGAATAATTTTAATTCTTTTGAAAACTGTTCATATTCTTTGACTACTTTTTGATTGGGGAGTGGGCCTTTCATGCCATTTATCAAATTTAATCAATTCTCAATGTCAGATGAAAGAGTTGACTTGATTTGAACCCTCCAAAAATATTGAGTCTTTCAGAGAATTGTGCTTATTTTGAATGCATTTCTTACTGCCATGTGTCCAGCCGGGCTAGGTGAGTTTCTGATTGTTTGCTAAAATGCTCCAGATTCAGCTCTTGTTCTTCTTGTCTCTAGAACTACCTGTGACATTGGCAACTTCACAAGCCAGTTATCACTTAGCCTCAGAACTCTGTGGATCAAAAACTGCCGGAGGAGGGAGGTTGTCTGCCCTGTTGTCTGTGCAGTGAAGGATGAGGGTTTTTGGAGCCCGAGCTCCAAAGGTCCCTTCTTGCCTGTGTGGCTTTGGCAAATCACTTAACCTCTCTGTGACTCAGTTACCTCATCTGCAAAATGAGGTTTGCTTCGATATCCCTAGTTTCTCTTCCGACTTTTATCTGTTATCCTTTAAGCTGTTAGTCCCAGTCTCTTCGTGACAAAACAGTGCAAAAGAGTCACCGGTGCTGAGTGAAGCCTTTTTTCTTAGTGTTTCCTTTAGATCCCAGAACTTTTCAACCACAGCTTCCAGTCATTCAATAAACATTTCTTAAGTACCTTCTATGTGCCAGACTCTGTGAAGTCAGAGAAAGGTCAAAGATAGCCCTTGTTCTCAAGGAGCTCACCATCTAATGCAGACGTGCAGAAAACTATGTACAAACAACTATAGACGGGGTAAAGCTGAACAATTAACAGAGGGAAGGCACTAGAATGAAGAATCAAGAAAGCCTTCCTGTGATGGTAGGATTTTACCTGGAACTTGAAGGAAATGAAGGAGATTGGTGGTCATAGCGGAGGAGAGAGAGTGGTCCAGGCATGGGGGCAGCCAGAGAAGATGCCCAGAGCCTGAATATGAAGGGTCTTGGTTCACTGGTTAGAGAGTACATGGGGGATGGGGAAGTGATATAAGAAGGCTGGAAAGGTAAGAAAGGGGCATGATATCAAGAGCTTTGAACATTAAACAGAATTTTCTATTTGATCCTAGAGGTGTTCATGGAGAAGCTCAGGAATTTAATGGGTAGGGGGGTAGCATGGTCAGACTGGCGCTTTGGCAGCTGATTGGGGATAGACAGGAGGCAGGCAGCTCACCACCAGCAGACCTTTGTAAATAACCCAGGCATGAGGTGATGAGAGCCTGTACCAGAGGGGCAGTGGTATCCCAGGAGAGAGGGGCTCATATTTAAGGGATGGGGCAAAGGTGAAATCGATAGGCCTTGGCGACGGCTTGGACGTGGGGGAGTGAAAGAGAGGGAGGCGCCAAGAATGACCCCTGTGTTGTGGGCTGCAGTGACTGGGAGAGTGATAGTGCTCTCAACATCAAAGGGAGGAGAGTTTAGGAGAAAAGACAGTGCCCTTGGGTTTGATGTATTGGGACAGTTCAGACTACCTGAAAGGCAGGTGCAGATGTGAGACTGAGAGGTCAGGGCTGGCAAAGTAGATCTGAGATCTGAGGATGATCAATGTAGACGTGCCCATTGAATCTTTGGGCACTGATGTGAAGTAGAATTAAGGGAGAAGAGGAGTTAGCCTGGAAAGATGGCGCAGGTGTGACCCCAGTGAGGATCGGTAAAAGAGACGAGGCAGGATGGTGCAATAGGTGTGGCCTGCTATGGAATCAGAGCACTTGGCTTTGCTACAAACTGTGTGATAAATCGCTGCACCTCCCTGACCTTGCCATTCTCTCTTTTCTAAGATGAAGGATTGAACAAGATGATCCTTCTAGCTCTAACCCAAAGATTCTGCAAAGGCCCATATGCTGACATTGTTCTCAGTGGAAAACAATTGACTAAAGCAACTTAGATGATTTTAAAAAAAAGTGACCCTGGGCAAGTCATGTCATCTGTAAAAATGAGCACAGTAATCGCCCCTCCCCCAGCAGTATAGTGCAATGCCTGGCACATAGTAGGCACTATATAAATGCTAGCTATCCTCATTATTCTTAGCAGGAGCAGCAGTGAAGGAGGTCCACATCTCTCTTTTCCCTTGCACCTCCACCCTTCTAGAGTCTCCAGCAGGCCTGTACTTGGTTACTCTTACATCAGTTTGTTAATTATACTCGGTCCAGACCTGGCAAGTGCACGAGCGATTGAGTGAACTGAGCTTGCAGGTGATTCACTCATCCCTGTCTTCGAGCCTCCAGGGCTGCTCCTCAGGTCAGCTGCTTCTGGTCCTTAGCCATGGTTATTCAGGGTGATTCTAGCCATAGAAGGCATGTCCACATCACTGGGGAAGGGAAGATGGTTAGGCAATGATGACAGAAGGAGCAGGATCCCCTAAAGACCCATCAAGGCAATGTGGAGTGTGCTGAAAAGTTTGGGTCAGAATGGCAGAAGAGGCTTCTTGGGTCATGGGAGGTTTGGGACGGGGCCCATTTAGGGAGCCCCGCAGGGTCAGTGGCCATGTCGCCTCCTCAGCCACCAGCCCCACCCCTTGCTGGTGCCCTCCCTCACCCAGCTTCTGTTTTTCTGTGATGTAGGTGCAGAGGACGTGGTCATGGCATTTTCCAGATCGGAGACAGAGGACAGGAGGCAGTAGCTACGAAGCATCCTGGAATCCCCTGGAAGCCAACAAGGGCCATGAGAGCTCTGCCAGCTCGAGAAGTTGGCTGACTGCACCGGGTCCCCTACCCTTCCCCCCCTTCCCAGTCTTCAGGCCCCCAATCCCCTCCACCCTGCCCTGGAAAGCACCTCCCAGCCCCACTCCTCAGCTGGCTGTCTTATCAAGGGAGAGACCAGTGGTGCACATGGGATTGGTTCAAAGGGATGGACTCTGCAATTGGCTACAGGGAGAAGTCTTTTTATTCTTTAAATCCTGACCAATGGAAACCTTTTCTTTTTATTTCTTCCTCTTTTACCACCTCATCCCTTTTCTAGCTGGCTGGGCACAGAACTTCCCAGGAAGCTGTCCTATGCCTTGGTGCTTTATTTAGGTCATTTTTTAGGAATGTGAAAAGGTTTTGATTGGCTGCCTAAAACTGGAAACAACTTTTGATTGGCTGGTGAAAGGAAAGCGCCTCTCTCTCTCTCTCTCTCTTTGATTGGTTTCAGGCGTTCTGCTGATCTCGACAGCTTGATTCTGAGTAAAGAGAATAGGGTTTGGGGCATTGGCTGTTACATTTGACTTGAAAAAAAAATACAAAACCAAGTGTGCTTTGCGATATTTATTACACAAAGAGCTGCTGCTGCTTTTAAATTTTATTCTTGAATTCGATCGGCTTATGGTCAGTGTTAGATTCCCCCCAAAAAACGACAACAGAACCATACCACCTCTGCTCCTTGAAATCTCTGGTCCCGGGGGAAGCCAACTCAAGAGTGTGTTTGCATTAATAACCTCACGGGAGCTGGAACTCGAAAAGAACCCCTGGGTGGGGCCACAGCTGCAAAGCGGGACCCAGGAATCAGCCTTGTAAGAGTCAGGGTTAAGAGGTTACCAGGAGCTGGGGCAGGGGTGTGTGCGTGTGTGTGTGACACTTTGTAGAGTGACGATGATGTTGCTGGGAAAAATCTAGGCCTCTCTCCACCCTAAAATCTTGTTTGTGCTGCAGCCCAGAAGCTTAGAGGGGAGGTTTTGGTCTCTCAAGCTCTTCTTAGTCCTCGTCTGGAGATTTCTGCTGTTTTTAGGAGTAAAGGACTAAATACCGTGAGGCTGCATGGGAAGCACACTGGCCCTTCCCACAGGACTACTTGACTCTTGGCTCTGGAACTTGTGGCCAGCTGAGGAGATGGGGCTCAGTTCACCAGTCCTAGGGATGCCTTTGGTCTGCCCCACTTTTCCCGCCCCTCCCGTATGCTTCCTCCGCCCCAGCCCTACGCTAACAGTCCTGCAGTAACTAGAGTGTCAGGAGAAACTAAAACCTCTCCCCCGAGGGGCAGTTCTCCCAGCTTACACTGCTCCTTTTAAGATCCCACACTCTGAAAAGGAAACCATCTACCATAGTTGCCAAGGTTTCTGCCTGGCGGGCCGCTACCAGGGCCTTTTTCCAGGTTGGCAGGTAGGGCAGCATCAGCTCACGTTTATCGATTCCCCACCTGTACGTGACCCCAGGCCACAGCCCTGTGGAGACAGGGCTTGGTGCTGAGGGAGCAAGGAGCCCCTGGTGCCAAATCCCTGCAGTCAGTGTTAGATCAGAAGTTCCCTGTGGCCACCCAGCCCTCCTCCTGAAGGGTCCCTGCCTTCCCCCATCTCTCCTGCCTGCCTTCCTGTGGCATGCACAGGACTGTACTTTCAAGCAGGTAAACAGGAAAAGATGCCAAGTCCATACGAAGCTTTTCTTGGGGAAGAGAAAGCCTCAGCCCCATCCCCAAACAAGTCCCAGATTTTTCATAAAGGTTCTAGCTCTAACCCCTTTACCCAGAGAGTGGATGAGACTAAGCCAAACAGTACTTCCTGCCCAAGGGCTTGGGGCCAACCTACAGCCACCAAGGCATGAGTGTGCAGATGCCAGTGGTTTAATGACCTCAAGCATATGAAGAGGGAGCAGCGGAGTGTTCTGGTGTCTGTGACCAATTAGTAGTGCTAATGAGGCTGCTACAATCTCTGGGCCAAGCCCTTTAAGGTCAGTTTGGTACAATATAAACCTTTCACAGCCACACACCCACCAGCCCATAACCCTCGCCAGGCTTCCTGGCCATGTCGCCAGTGCTCTTGGTCACCAATGGGACGGGAGGAAGGAAGAGCATGTGTTGCCCTATCAGGGTATCAAGACACCTCGGTAGTGGGTCAGTAGCAATACCTTCGCCTGTAAAGGACAATGTGCAAGAAATTCTCGGTGTCATCAGCTGGAATCCCAACCACAGGGCATGAACTCTGAGAGCCCCTGACACACCAGTGTCCCCTTCTTGGGGTCAGGTTTCAGTCAGAGTATTGCCTGGAGTACTCATTGCAAGACTGCAGCTCTCCTCAAGGGGCAGACCCCAGACGTAGTGGCTCTGTGTTTCTTTTTGGCCGCAGGCCTGCCATGTCAAGCTAACATGCATCTCTCTTGTGTCCCCAAATGACAACTCTGACCTGTCTCATCTTCTGAAGAAAAGTGAAAGTGTTTCTGTGGTTTAATCTTTTGATTAAAACTGTAACTGTTGGGGAAAAAAATAACAATAAAGGTTTTTAATAGCTTGTCAGGGATTGGACTGAGTTGATTTCTTCCGGGGAATTATGCTCTACATAATTTCATCATCCCTGGCCAGCCTTGGGGAGCACTTCCTGTTTCCCAGTGAGATGAAGAACCAAGACAACTGAGGAAATTCAGTGTTTGAGGTTTCCTAGAAGTCAGGAATAAAACTGGGGAGGAAAAAGGGAGAAATGGAGAGTCTCTGTAACAAAAAATTCATAGCAGCAGCACCCTGGTAGCAGAAAAGCTGGAAACTGGAAAGCTGTTGGCTGGGAGCAGGCTGGACACACTGCTGTGAGGATGTGGTAAGGGAGTGAGTGAGGCTCCCTTCAAAGCAGCTCAGATCCCCCCCTTCTGCAGGAAGGTTTCCAGTCCCCCAGTAAGGGGCCTTCCCTCAGAGTTTACCTTCTGCCTAATCTGTAGCTTATTTGCATGTTGTCTCCCCTATTGGAATGTGAACTCTTTGAGGGCAGAGGCTAGTTTTGATTTTTGATTTTTGGATACATTCTCTATCCCCAGTGCTTAGCCAAGTGCCTGGTACTCAGTAAGCACTTAATAAATCATTGTTGCCTGATGACTAATAGGAATTCAGGGCAACAAGAGAAAGTAAGGGAACTGGTACCAAGCAAAGAAAGAACCATGCCGTAACTCCTTAAAGTCAGATCAATTTCGGTAACCAATCTTGGCCCCAAACAAAAAAGAGAAGGAGACAGTGGGAAGAGTATGGACTGAACAGTCAGAGCACCTGGGTTTGAATCTCAGGTCTGTCCTTTAATAGCAGTATGACCTTGGGCAAGTCACAACCTCTGGACCTTAGCTTCCTCTTCAGTAAAATAAATGAGTTCAGTTAGATAACTTCCAATGCCCTTTCCAGTCTTACATTTGTGATGCTAGGAGGCCTGTCGATCGAGAAACATTTGTTAAATGCCAACCATGTTCGGGGCACTGGGGAATACACAAAAAAGAAACAGTCCCATGCTGTCACAAGAAGTGTATGTCTTATGAGCTTCCTCTCCAAAGAAAGCTAAAGGACTATGGACGTGTACTGCCAGACATAGTGTCTGTCTTTGGGGATTAGGTTTTACTCAAGTATTTTTCTTTATTGCAAGGGAGGACATAGTGGAAAGTATTCGGATGATTTTTTTTTCCCAAGGGCACAAATAAGCTATTGATTGGGAAAAATAAAGATAAAGCCATGAAAAAAATGACAGCAGGTAACCGCATGTTCATTTATAATAAATAAACCTGCGTACTTTTCATTGGGTTTTGTGGTATTTGGAGTACCTGGGGCACCTGGTAATGGAAGAGGGATGGAAGTACGTTGGGGATCTTTACTTTGTAGGGACAGGAGGAAAAATCAAGTGTCATTTTTCCTTAGACCTGAAGAGAGGCTTGGGGGTGGGGGTGGGGTGGATGGGAGTCGTGGTTAGAACTAAATGGAGCTTCTTTTATCTCCCCACCCCCACCTCCCTTCAGGTGAATAAATAGCTGGGAGAATTGGCTGAAGCCAACCCAGCTTGAACAGGCCCCTTTGTAATAAGGAAAAACGATCCTCTGCATTGTTCTTTGTTCTAGTGGCTGACCACTTCCTGAAGGAGGGAGCGGTACAGGTTCCCAGAGGGGCCCTCCCTTCCCAAATGCCCAGGCGGAGATCCCGACACTATATTCTGCCTGTCTTAGATTCTCCTTCCCTTACCCCCTATACCAGCACTCACTTTGAAGACGTGTAGAGTGGTTCATTTTTTCAGAGGGAACAAGTTCAGAATCATAACACAAGGCCAAAATGGTTACAATCCTGGAGCCCTTGCCTTTAATGTCAGACTTTTCTGGGTAATCTACTATGCTAATGATCTAACAGAGAAGGCTCCAGATTTGTTAGGGTAATTGATCTAGACTCCAACCACCTTGAAACTGAGGCCCAGGGAGGGTGACTTCCCCAAAATCCTATAGGGATCAGAGATGGACCTTGAACCCAGGTCATCTGGTCTTGATTCCAGAGTCAGCGCTTTTTCATGATGGTCCCCAAAAGTTTTTAGAAATAACTTTCTTGTCTCTGTCTAGAAGCAAGGTTTTGTTAATTGTGGTAAGAGGATTGGACTTGGAGCCAGGAGATGTGAGTGAATTTCACTTCTGACCTTACATTGTCAATCAGCCAGTCGGCAAGCATTTATTAAGTGCTTATTATGTACCAGGCTGTGATAAGTGCTGGAAACAGAAATACCAGAAGGAAAAAAAAAACTGGACAATTCTTACCTTCAAGGAGCTTACATTTTAATGAAGAAGGACAACACATAAAAGGAAGCTGAAAGGGAGGGGTTGGTGAAGGAATGCTGGAAAAGTCCAGCATTCAGCCTGGTGAGGCACTAAGAGGTGGTGGACCATGGCACCCTCCATATATAGAGGTTTTGAGAGGAGACGTCCAAATAGAGGGTGGGGTCTCAAGGGTTCAAAGTATTGCCTAGGTGTGAATTTTAAGGCTAACCAACCAATTAACAAACAGAGGTGTATTAGATACTATGCTGAGCCCTGAAGATAACAAATAAAAAGTAAAAACGGTCCCTGCCCTCAAGGACCTTACATTCTAATGGACAAGACGCCGAGTACACAAGTTGGTATGGTCAATTAGCTAGCTTTTATTAAATACCTATTATGTGCCAGGCACTATGCTAAGTAATGTGGATACAGACGAAGGCCAATACTGTGTCTGTCTGCAGATAACTAGGCATATACAAGGTATACATACAGTATAAATAGGTTGTCTCAGAGGGAAGGGTCTCCTACAGAATGTCAAATTTGAGTTGGGTCTTGAAGGAAGCTAGGAGGCAGAGGGAAGCATTCCAGGCATAAAAGGACAAGTGCAGTGGATTCGAGAGGTGCAGAATCTAGTGTGAGGAGCGGCAATGAAGCTGGTGTAGTTGGTTCACAGAGGAAGGGAAGTAAAGTGTCAGAAGACTGGCAAAGAAGGAAGGGGCCCAGTACCCCAGTACAGGTCTGAGGGGGGCCTGGTCTGAGCCTGAGGCTTTCTGTTGCTTGTGTACACAGCTTCTCTCTGGATTTTGGAGTGCTCCCCATAGGAATCTTGAGCAAGAAAAAAAAATCACATTAAATAAAATATAGTTCGAGTCAAATATAGAAATATAGAAAAGAGGAGTAAAAAAGTAGCCATGCCATTTTCTTTTGGACTGCTCCCATGGAGGAATCAATGGGACTCTTTCTTCCCAGAAATAGAAATTGAGACTCCAAACTCTTTTCTAAGTAGGAGGCCGGGAGAGTGCTTCCCTTCTTGTGGAATAAAGGTCCCCTTAGGTGAATAGAGGTTCTCTAAGCTTCTCTTAGGTGAATTCTGGGCTAAAGCCTTTAAGCGATAAGGAAAAGATTGCCTTTGGATGGATCAATATCCCAATCCCTCTGAAGTGAGAAAGATAAAGCTGTAAACAAGGCAAGAGTTATTCTTTATTCAAAGATTTTTAATTCAGTTCCCTAAGAAAGGCCTTATTTTTTGTTCTGCCCACTTTCCTAAATGGAAAAGTTTCAGGCTGGTGAGATATTATTTATTATTTCCATAGAAACTAAAATATTTTAAAATATGTTTCCACAAGCTAGTAGGCGAGTCATTTAAATTTTCTGAATCTCAGTGTCCTCATCTATAAAATGGGGCGATAAAACCTCTAAGCATTTATTTCACAGATTTTTCTGGAAATCAAACTATATAAAATATTTTATAAACTTAAAGCCAGCCATTATCATTGGGACGGTCACGGGGACCAAGCAAATAAATATGCCTGGAGTTTCAGGACTGCTTAAGACCAACTCTAATCTATTCAAAGTGTGACAGGAAGTGGATTGGGGCTATATACCCTGAGAATTCACGACTGTGATGTGGAAGCTTGAATGAAGGAAGAGAGATTATTTCTGCAAGAGAACATCTCAGAAGCCCTGAACTTTCTGGTCCAGGTATGGATGCATACCTGGAGACTCTCTGGTGCCTGAGGAATGGAGTGAGCACTAGCATGTGAGTGGCATGTGCCCAAGGAACAAGGAACAAGGAACACAACTCATCTGATCCACTCCCAGCCTGTTCCAGAAACAGTCTCCGAAAATCACCCTTTCAGGGACAGAGGACCTCAGGAACCGTATGAAGGAACTGCCAGTCAAGCTAGCCTGCAAGTACATAGTGTTCTGGACCTGGAGTCGGGAAGAATTAGCCTCCAGTTTTACAGTTTCCTCATACATATAATAGAGGTAACAGTCATCCTGATCTGTATCTTGCCACTGGACCCAGATGGCTCCAGAGTAGGAAGTAAGACTGGTGACTTTGCATGGCCCTGCCTCACTCCGACCCAATTCACTTTTGCAAGTCATGGCACCACCTTCCTGACATCACGGACCTCTCCGAGAATGAAGGATCAACCACAAAATGGGTATAGTGATTGCATCCGCCCCTCTCCCCGGTTGCTGTGAAGGCCAAAAGAGTGTAAAGCATTTTGCAAACCTCAAAATGCCGTAGAAATGCTAGGCACCATTGTTAACATTACTGTTTATCAGAGTAGGATCATCGAGGAGTCGCGTTAAGTCTGCGTCTCACAGCGGGGCCACAGGAGACCAGAGAAGGACAGGGTGTGTGTATACTGATATTTAGTAAGTACCTCTTACGTGCCAGGCACTAAGTACTTGGAGATATAAAGGCAGAAGTGCAGCAGTTCCTGTCCTCGAGGTGCTTACAGTCTAACAAGGGACATCATGTCTATAGCTAAAGAGATCCGAGTTGTTGAACGGTCTGGCGCAGGCTGACTGAATGGCGCCTGTCTGGTAGCTGCTTTGATTCTCAAGAACACACTGAGAGTCCAGCTAGGGGTAGAAATAACAAAGTATATCAGCTCATGTTGGCACGGCCTGGTCTTTGACTCACTTGGAGTCTCCTGCATATGCTGTTTTGTGTAGGAGGACCTGGAAGAAGGCTAGTCTGGCTTGACCCCTAAATGTAAATGAAGGTGGCTCAGTACTCTGGCCCGCGAGTTCAAGATTCCCCAGACCAAGCCAATTTGCTGGGCAGCCAGTGGTTTTCAGTATTGAACCTGCACAGTGGCTGCTATCAGATTCTCAAGTCAGAAGGAGATCCGAGGAGAAGGCAGCCTTCGTCTGTCTCCTCGGATTTTACCCATAGGAGTAAAACACCCAAAGGGATTTCTGGGGCCCCTGCCATTTTTCAGTAGCTCATGGGAAAGGTCATTTTTCTTTTCTTCTTTTTTTTTTGAGGCAGCAGGGTTAGGTGACTTACCAGGATCACACAGCTAGTAAGTGTTGAGTGTCTGAGGCAAGGTTTGCACTCAGGTCCCCCTGACTCCAGGACCGGTGCTGTATCCAGGGCGCAACCTAGCTGCCTTCCACCCCACCCCCCTTTTTTTAATTCCAGGCTTTTATTGAACAAAAGGAGGTTAACAAATTGGAAGGTGGAAGGCCATACATTTCATGAGCCCTCACCCCCTTTAACTTTTCCTGGCATAAAGATGGAGAAACCTTCTACAAAGATGTGTCTTCAGGTTAGGAAATGGATCTTTCCCACCCCTATTCATTTTTAAATAAAATGGAAATCCACTTCATCCTGGCAGATGGGGTCACACAAAATACACATACACACACACCAACTCACGCTATGCAGGATTCCTGTGACAGGTACAGATTAAGTATTTTTCATGAGGGGAGCCTTTAATGTGGACATGGATGGATATAACCACCAGGAGAAAGGTCTCATAGGACCGGGAGGATGGCTTAGCGGGGTCCCCCACCCCAGCTCAGGATAAGGCATGGGAGAGGACATCATGGCTTCTCCAGCACACACAGATGACCCATGGAAGACATGGGGAGTTCATAGTTGCACACAGTGGGCAACCTGGTGCCCAGCAACATCATTCTAACCGAAGACCCTCTCAGCGCATGTTGTGTGACTTTTAAAAAAAGTTTTCTGCGATGTCTGAATCTTGTCTGCTCCCACAGTGCCTAATTCTCTTATTTCTACCCAATCATACTTGGGGTCTGATTAAAGGGAAAGAAGAGACCCCATGGGGCTTCTTAGGCAGAGAGTAGTCCTGAGCTCTGCCTCCACATTGCCCACAATCTATACCATATCCCAGTTGGGTTTAGAGACTGTAGGACACTTGGGGCAGATGGAGAGCTGGTGCCAGATGATGGCCTATGTGGAGAGAATCTTTCTTATAGTTTGGATGGTACTCCCTGAAGGGTTTGGAAAACCTTCTAAGAATACTGGCCCCCACTGGGGCAAGAACTGTTGCTTGGATTGTCAGTACAGATGATGGCTGCAGAGGCAAGGGGGAGTAGCCAAGCAAGACAAGAGGAGTCACAGTGAGACTATTCCAAGGAAGCAATGAGCATTGGCAGCCATCGGCCAGGCCTGAGAATTGTGCCAGCCTCAACCACACTCTTCTCCATGTCAAAGCTCCCAGTTTCCAGGACCTGCCTTCTTCACCAACAAAGGATTCTATGGCCGTTTCTTTACATATTACAGGGGTGGAGGAGAGTTGACTGAGAATGATTCTAAGATGCTTTGTCTCTGTTACTCACATTTGTCATTCTGTTGCAATTAAATGCTTTGCTATTGGATTTATATTTCATTCTTGGTACCTCAGTAGAGAACACACTAGTTGGGGCCTTGATCTTATTGCATGTTTATGATTAGCTAAAATCCCCTCTGGGTGATGCCACTGATTCAGCCTGGCTGCATCCTCAGCCTGGGACATCCCTTTGTGCTTGGGGACTCCTTGCTGTGGAACAGTTATTCCTTCTCACGTAGGAATATCTCTCTGCTGTGTCAACCCCAATTTTTCCATTGGTGAGTTCCTCCTGGGGCATTTTGGCAAGGGGGCCTGCTTTTTCCTGACTTCAAATCTGGCCTCAGACACTTACTTGCTGTGGGACCCTGGGTAAGTCACTTCGCCCTCTCTGCCTTATTTTTTTCCTTCATAAAATAAGGATAATGACTGCACCTGCCTTAAAAGGGGGTTGTAAGGATCAAATAAGATCCCTGAGAGAGGTTTTTTTACACACCTTGCTGTAGAAAAACTAGCTCAGATTAATCACCTTACTTCCTCCTACCTGAGGGAGCCAGGAGAGTCACAGCTCCTTCATTCTCAGTAGCTCAAAAACCCTCCAGCTATGCCTTCTGACACCCCACCCCTTGGACTCAGCCCAGGAGGTAACTCTACACCAGAGACGTTCCAAACTTTTTCCTGCTTCTTCTCTTGGCCTTTGGCTGGGATGGCAGCTTTAGTTCTGCAGGGAAGTTAAGGAAAGGAGGTTGATTTTCACCCAATGTTTTTAAGCCGAGAAATGCTCTTGGCTTCAGCCTCTAGCATCTGGGTTGCTTATCTAGAGCTGAGAGGGATCAGAGATCACCTGGGCCAGGGGTGGGGAAGTTGGGGCCTTGAAGCCTGCAGAGGGCCACTCGAGGGCCTAGAAGGCCACATGTGGCCTTGAGCTGAAGGTTCCCCACCCTTGACATAGGCCATGATCTCTGGGATCTAACATGGAATCATCTGTTTGACTTTCCTCCCTCTTCCAGTCTTTTGACATTGTACTCCCCGATCCCTCTTACAGCTTTCTTTCCCAATCCCCTAATTCTAATGTTTCTCTCTGTTGATTGTTTCCTACTAATCCTGTCCATAGCTTGCTTATGGGTTGTCATTTGCATGTTGGGATTGGGAGAGTATGGCTTTTCCTTGTATTGCCAGGCTTAACACAGTGCCAGGTATACAGCAGGTGCCGAATAAATGGTTATTGACTGACTAACCCACTCCCCTCCTCTGCATAACTCTGATCTGTACTCCAGGGACACTGGCCTCCTCGATTGTGCTCTCTGAAGGCCCTCTGTCTCCTATCTCCATGTCATTGTTGTTTGTCCTTCCTTACCTTTTTGCTGGCTGTCCCCCATGCCAGGAATGCTATCCCGTCTGTAAGGGCAAGCGAAGTGGGATTTTTTTTGCTGGTTTTTTCTTTTGGAGTTAAGTTTCTGTAACACATTAAGTGCTTAAAGTAAGGTTAAGTTAATTAAGTGCTGACCTCCAAGCTTCTCAGCACTAAGGCAATCAAGTGCTTTTGATTGAGTCTTGTCTTTGAATCGAGTCTTTGGTTGAAAACAGTATATATTGCTTGGAAGGAGAGCTGTGGGTAGAGAGAAAGAAGCAGCGCTGGGAGAGAGAAGAAGCCGACAGAGGAGGAACTGGAATCATGGGATTTGGAAGTCAGCCTTGAGTCAAGATAAAAGAGGACTTTACTTGGACACTGTATTAACTGAGGAGATCGTAACTTGCCGTAACCTAGGGATGGATGGTGTTCATATTTTCTGCTACCCTTTAAGGATGATCAGTTGTGCTGGGGAAGACCCTGGTCTGGGACCCCCTGCTTGTGTAGACAAGGATTTTGGAGAATGCTACTGAATGTGATGATATATGCTGTATGGGTATTCTGAGAAATACTGTAAGATATACTGAATAATATGTTTTATTTAAGACTATGTGGCCACCTTGATAATAAGTTATTATGTTATATTGTTGTGAATGTTATGCTTTAGTTCCCAGAACAATGTTTTGTTCTGAATAGAGAGTTCATTATACTATGCGATTAGACCCTTAAAATTATCCACAGCAGCACTCTTCAAGTGTGCTGCTGTGATTGGCTTTACACTGTCTCACCTCCACTTCCCAGCTCCTGTGGCTTCCTTCCTTCCTAAAATCTCACCTTCTACAACCTGAATTTAAATCTGGATCTGTGTGACCCTGGGCAACAACATCAACCTCTGTCTGCCTCAGTTTCCTTATCTGTAAAATGGTGATGATAATAGCACCTGCCTCCCAGAGTTGTCGCGAGGATCAAATGAGATGATATTTGTAAAGTGCTTTGCAAGGACAAAAAGCTAGTTACTATCATCATCATCATCATCATCACCATCATCATCATCACCATCACCATCACCATCATTACCTTGATCATCATCACCATCACCATCACCATCACCATCATCACCGTCACCATCATCATCACCATCATCACCATCATCATCATCACTATCACCATCACCATCATTATCATCATTACCATGATCATCATCACCATCACCATCATCATCATCACCGTCACCATCATCATCACCGTCACCATCATCATCACCATCACCATTATCACCATCACCATCATCATCACCATCACCATCATCACCATCACCATCATCATCACCGTCACCGTCACCATCACCATCACCATCATCACCATCATCATTATATCCCAGTTCCCCTCAATGTTGGTGACTTCCCTCTGAAATCACCTCCCATTTTCCCTGTGTATTTCTTGCTTATACCTTGTTGTTTCTCCACATTGGGCTTTGGGCTCTTTGAGGGCAGGGCTGTTTTTATCTTCCTTTATTCCCCATCTGTAAAATGAGCTGGAGAAGGAAATGGGAAAACCACTCCAGTATCTTTGCCAAGAAAACCCCAAATACTGCAGGTGCCAAATAAATGTTATTGACTGACTGACCCATGCCCCTTCTCGCCAGGTCAGCAAGAGTGGGACATGATCGAAACGACTGAACAAAAATGAGTGTTTAACAGCAAATTCATGTTGACTTGACTGTTCCAACACCTCAGTTTACAAAAGAGTCAACCAAGTCCCAGGGATGTTGTTAAGCTAATTGTCCAGTGTCACACTGGGAGTGAGGGCAGAAGCTGGATATAAAAATCTTTTGACCCCAGAGCCAATGCTTCAACCTGGGGGAAATCACTTATAACCTCTCTGGGCCTCAGTTTCCTCATTGGGAAAGTAGTAAGAATAAGACTTGCTCTGTTTACAGGACTGGCTTGGGGAAGGCACCTTAATATGCTAGAGAAATGTGAGAAGTCAATGCTGTTAATTTTGTCCCTTGGGAATGGGGTCATGAACAGCAGACTGAACTACTGAGTTTATGGAGAAAATCTGAAGGTGGAGCAGAGAGGGTGAATAAAAAAGGCATGGCCTCTGGGGTCGGAGCAAGTCCTAAGCACAGGTGAGGAGGCTGGATTCAGTGCCTACTGTCTCCTCTAGACCTTTAGTTTGAGTATTTACACCTGGGAAACCTACAAACACTACAAATCTGGGCTTGATTTATTGTTTTGTTGATTGTCTAGATTTCAGAAAGAGATTGCAGTCTAAACATAAAAGTGAGTCACTCAGTTTGTACATTCACCCTTTCCCCACTCCACCCCCTCCCCACCCAGAGAGCTGGTTGTTAAACATTTACCAGCACACCACTAATGGGGGTGGGAGTTAACAAGAAGGAATATGGAAGCTATCACAAGAGGGAAGGAAGGTCCTTCCTCACCGGATCCCAGCTCCAACCCTCCATCTCAAGTCTCTCTGAATTTCTGACCCCCATGAAGAAATCTCCCTCAACTTTTGTCTCTCTGTCTCCCCTGAATAGCTGCTTCTCCCTGCCTCCCCCAGTCCAAACTTCTAGATCAGTAGATAGTTTCTAGTCCTTGTGACCTTGATCTCTGGAGGAATTTAGCTACTCTGGACTCTTCCTGCATCATTTCTCCTACCCTAGTCCACAAATCCAGGCTTCCACCTCATGCCCTAGAAAAGGCGGCATCATGGAGAGGAAGGAACCTCGTACTTAGAATCGACCTGGGTTCCAAACCCTTTAACCTCTGTGCACTTTGGTTTCCTCATCGGTAACGTGAGGACAACATGATCTCCCAATTTCTTCCAGGTAGAAATCTTACAATTCAAGAAACTCAATGTCTAATTGGGTAGAATGACTCACAAACTATTCTCCGAATACACATGTAACCACAGACCCTCGTTTATATGGTCTTTGTTCCTACTGAATCCAGTCAGAGATTTAGAGCTGGAAATCTCCTTGGCATCTTTCCCTGAGGGATTCTGATGAAGACTAAGGACCCCTCCTCAGAAGAAGGTTTTTAAGTGAATAAATTAAAATACATAGGATCACAAAGAAAATCTATGACATTAAAATAGTTGTCGAAATATTTTTTGAAAACTTCATAGACCCCAGGTTAAGAATCCCTGCTTTGTTCCTTGCTAGCTGCTGTGGCGAGGAGGGCAGGGAATGCCTGGCAGCAGCAAGATATAAGGATGGGCCCTTCTCACCTGTACCCAGCGGCTTCTTGGGCTCGGCAGGCTGGCCTGGGTCCCCCACCCTAACCCCATGCCTTCTCTGACTCCTGCTGGTGTCCAGCTAGCTGGGTGCCCACCCTCCCTCCAGTGCCAGTGATGCCCGTTGTGACTGCCCAGCCCTCTCAGACAGTCCCTGGAGCTGGCTGTGGTCCTGGCCACAGCCAGAATTGGGGCAGTGGGAGCCAAGTTCCAACTTCTCATACAGAACGTTTGTCTGTTCCCTCCTTGGTCTTTGATTTGCTGAGTTTAGGTGATATCTCTAAAATCATGGGAAACATATCAAATGTACACTTTGAAAAAAAAAAAGAATCCCTGCTTTGGTTGTAACTCTTCTAGACTACATGACTAATATGAAATATGTTTAATAGGAATGTATATGTAGAGCCTATATCAGACTGCATGCTGTCTTGGGGAAGCAGGGGGAGAAAATTTAAAACTTATGGAAGTGAATGTTGAAGACTAAAAATAAACTAATTAAAAAAAGAATCCCTTGCTTTGTCCAAATCTCTGATTTTATGGAAGGAGAAACTGAGGCTCTGAGAAATTACCTGCCTAGTGTCGCCCAGGTAGTTAGAGATGGAGGCTGGATCTGAACCCATGTCCTGGGGCTAAAGAGCCAGACTCTTCCCTCTGACCCACACTGCCTCCCCTTGGGTGCCCTGAAGTCCACGTTTTAGGACAGGGCTTCCCACTGACTGACAACCCGTTTTTGTTTTTGACACACGTGGTGGTGGGAGCTGCCCATGAGGAATTTCCTCTTACCAATGCATCTTTGAATGTTCTCTGCAGTTTATGGTCTTAAATAGCTGTGCGAAAGAAAAGAAGGAAGCAATCATTTATTAATGATTACTATGTGCCAAGGACTGGGCTAAGCACGTTACAAATGTTATCTCATTTGATGGGTAGCTGCTATTATTACCGTCTCCATCTTACAGGTGAGGAAACTGAGGCAGAGGTTAAATGACTTGTCCGAGGTCACAGCTGGTCAGTGTCTGAGGCTGAATTTGAATCCAGGTCTTCCTTATGCCAGGCCCAGAGATCTCTCCACTCTGACACCTACAGGCCCCCTACTGCCTGGGGCACCAACGTTAAGTGACTTGGCGAGGGTCACACAGTTAGTAAGTGTCTGAGGTCAAATTTGAACTCAGGTCCTCCTAACTCCAGGGCCAGTGCTCTATTCACTGTACCACCCCGCTCCCCTATTATGCATTCCTGACTTCAGACAGCTAGCTCATGCAGGGCTAATAATGATCGCTGAGCTTGTTACAGCCCCTTGAGTATTGTGAAATACCTGGTAGATACTATCTCACAACAATCCTGTGTGGCAGGCCAAAGAGTTACGATCGGTATTATTTTACAGACGAGGGAACCAAAGCCCATAGGGATAGGTGATTTACCCTGGTCACTCAGCTACCAAGTGGAGCAGCAGAAACGGTAGTGACTTTGGGGTCAGATGACCTGGGTTCAAATCCTACTTCTGAGACTGTGTGACTTTGGACAAGTGCTTCTCCCTTCTGGACCTCAGTTTCATCCTCTGTGAAATGAGCTGGTTGGATTACACGGCTTGAGAGGTCTTTTCTGGCTCCAGATCTAGGACCCCAGCCTCAGTGCCAAGAGTGAGATTCAAACTCAGGTCTCCATGTCCGGCATGGCCTCCTCCTGCCATCATTGCATGCTTTTCTTGGACTGTGTGTGGCATGGCCCATACTTAATCAGCTCCTCATTAACTGCTTTCTGATGAGGCCTGAGAGAAGGAGTGTCCCTTGATAGAACCCTTGGCAAGAGATTTCCCCTGTACTCTCCCTCCTACTAAGGTGCCCTGCCTTTTCCTAAGCAGCTTTGCCCTGGCAGAAGGATTTTAATTAGAGTAGACAGATCCTTAACCTTTTGCAGAGCCTGGCCCTGCCTGCAGAGGCTCTGGGTTGGGGGTGGGGAGCAGGACCCTTGCTGAGCCTCGGCTTGGCAGGTCTGTTTTCACCATATGGGTCTCAATCAGAGCCTGGAGCTGGGGGAGGAAGGAGACAGGAAACTCTGCCTCTCTTTAGGCCCACAATGGGCAGAGCCTTAGAGCTGGGGATAAGAGCTCATGGCTTTTGCTAGCTTGGTCTGTTTTTAGCTGGGGAAGCAAATGAAATTAAATCCTTAGTATTGAGTTAATGGTCCACTCTCTGTCGATTCAGCCAATCGGTCAACGAGCATTTAGCTCTTATTCATTCATCTATCTGTCTATCTATATCTATCTGTCTGTCTATCTATCTGTCTGTCTGTCTACCTATATATTTTTGACATTTATTTTAAAAAAATTTGAGTTCCAAATTGTGTCCCTTTCTCCTAACCCTCCCCTCCCCACTGAGAAGGCAAACAATATGATATCCATTATACATATGAAATCATGCAAGACATATTTACATATTAGCCATAGTCAAGAAGCACTTATTAAACACCTACTATGTGCTAGGCACTGTGCTAAGTGCTGGGGATATAGACAAAAGTGAAACAATTCTTGCCCTCAGGGAGCTCACACTCTAAGGGGGGAAGGGCTCATGTACATATACATATTTGCAGATGTATACATAGAGAGATAGATTTATATATGCATATATAGATAATTAAAAACCAAATGCAGATGAAATAATTGAGGGGACAGGTCAAAGGTACAAGCTAAGTCCTGAAGGTAGCTAGGGTTTCCAAAACACAGAGGTGAAGAGAGTATTCCAGGCTCAGGGGACCAAGGGGAGGGAGATGTGGGACTGTTATGCACCGAGAACAGCGAGGAGTCTAATTCGACTGGAATGAGGAGTTTGTGAAAGAGATGGATGTGAAATCAGTTTGGAAAGATAGATAATAATAGTGATCATTAACATTTACAAGCACTTTATAGTTATTACCTTGTACGATCCTCACAACAGCCCTGGGAAGTGGGTGCTATAATTACTCTCGTTTTACAGACGAGGAAACTGAGGCACATAGCGGTTTAAGTGACTCATGCAGCTAGCGAGTCTTTGAGATCGCATTTGAACTCTGCTTTTCCTGACTTAAGGCCTAGTGCTCTGTCCCCTGCACTGCCCAGCTGCCGATCGTGAAGGGCCTTAAACGCTAAATAGAAGAGTTCATATTTTATTCCCAGGGCAATGTGGGGTCACTGAAGCTTTGTAAGCAGGGGAGCAACATGGCCCTTTAAGGACATGATTTAGCAGCTCCTTGGAAAATAGATTGGTCAGGGGAGAAATGGAATTCAGGAAGGCCAATTAGAAGGTTATTACAGTGCTCTGGGCAAAAGGCGATGGGGGCCTGGACTTGGCAGGGAGAGTGTGGGGTGGAGAGATGAGGACAGAGAATGGGGTGGACGGCAAAGAAGTTTTGGAAGGAGAATCAACAGAACCTGACAACTAATTGGATATGGGGGTAAAAGAGTGAGGTCTGGAATGACTTCCAGATTATAAAGCCGAATGAGGGGAAGGAGGGTGGTACCTTGGACAGAAACAGAAATTTAGAGGAGGGAAGCGGATGAGTTCTGCTTCTGAGTGAGGACGTCTATGGACATGTAGACATCTGGGCAGAGAAGGTCAGCAGGCAGTTGGTTATATGGGCCTGGCGCTTAGCAGAAAAATGTTGGCTAAACATGCAGACTTGGGGATCATCTGCAGAAGGATGATAATGTAACTCTAGGGAGTTGATGAGATTAGAGGGGGAGGAGAGAGACAGACAGAGAGAGAGCATAAGAGCATGAGAGAGAGAGAGAGAGAGAGAGAGAGAGAGAGAGAGAGAGAGAGAGAAGAGAAAAGAGAAAGACATAGGGAGAGAGAGACAGAGAAAGAGAGACAGAGAATGAGAGACAGAGAAAGAGACAGAGACAGAGACAGAGACAGAGAATGAGGGAGAGACAGAGACAGAAAGAGAGAGAGATAATGAGACAGAGATAATCAGACAGAGAGACAGAGAAAGAGACAGACAAAGAGAATGAGAGAGACATACAGAGACAGAGAAAGAGAGAGAGAGAGAGAGAGAGAGAGAGAGAGAGAGAGAGAGAGAGAGAGAGAGAACCCAGGATGGTTCTCTTCAAATTCCAGGGAAGTTTCTCCCAGGTGGCAGCCTATCTGTGGTTTAGGATATAAGTCCTAGGGAGTGGCCAGAGGCACAGAAAGGTTAAGGGACTGGCCCAGGGTCACATGGCCTCTTAGCATTAGATGCAGCATTTGAACCATGGCCTTCTTGAGCTCCCATCCAGCATGAGGTCCCTACTCTGGCCTCCTCTCTGGGACAGCAGAGAGACCTGCATTAACCTCAGGCTCAGAGGGACCCAGAAACCACTTTCCTTTGTTCCACTTTTCCCAATGCCTTCTGCTTCCGAAGAAGACCTAGCCTCCTTTTCCTCTTTCTCCTTCCTTCCCTATTTTCCTCCCATTCTGTGGTCAGCCTTCTTTCAGCACATTTATACTTGCCCAGGTGCATCCATCTCTTTGTCTGTAGGACACAACCAGACCAAGTCTTAGAATTGTGCAGTGGACAGCCCATTGGGCTATGGGGCCCTTTTTCCCTCCAGTTGCATGAGGCAGCTAAGTCACACAGTAGATCGAATGCTGGGCCTGGAGTGGCGAAGACCTGAGTTCAAATCCTGCCTCAGACATTTACTGAGCTGTGTGACTGTGGGCACACAGGGCCTATTTACCTCTGTTTGCCTGAGTTTCTTTAACTGTAAAATGGGAATGATAATGGCATTTGGTTCTCAAGATTGTATTGAGGATCAAATGATGAGGTAATATTTGTAAGGCACTTAGCACCGAGCCGGATTCTCACCCCTACCCCGTTAAAGTATTCCTGTAGCCTGGGAGATGGCGATTGATTCTCTGTTTAACCCCCCAGCTCTGGATGAAAAGCATCGGCGTTCACTCCTGTAGAAGCTCTTGTGACCAAGTTGTCCCAGTTCCTTCCCTCTACTTTCCCTCCCCTTCCATAAAGTCCTACTGAGTGCGGGTTTGTTGGGGACTGCCCTTCTCCCTTGATTCCTTCCCATAAAATGGGGAGAATGGCTTCTCTGTTAGCTAATTCCTCTTTGCAGAGAATGGGCCATTGAGTTCGGAGCCCATCGGGGGATCTGGCAGCAGAAAGAGAACCCTGTGCAGGAGGCTGCTACACAAAGTAGCAGTAGCAATAATAACTAACATTTACATACTGTTTTAAAATGTGCATAGTGATACACACACACACACACACACACACACACACACAGGCATTTAAGTCTTATAGTAAGCCAGGAAGGGAGTTACTCAAGGTATTCCTAGAGTTGCAAAGGACCTTAGCCCATGGAGTCCAATCCCTTTCATTTTAGAGCTGAGGAAGCTGAAGCTTGAAAGAAATCCAAGTGACTTACCCAGGACCACACAGCTAGTGAGGGCCTGAAACAAAATCTGAACCTAGGTCTTCCTGATTCCAAGTACAATGTCCTATCTAATACATCATGCTGCCTCTCATAATTATCTCCATATTAAAAATATCGTGATATTATCTGTATTTTTCAGATGAGAAATCAGGGACATCGAATTTAAACAGCTTGGCCAAGGTCACCTGGCCAGTAAGCGTCAGAGGGAGGATTTGAACTCAGGTCTTCCTGACTCCAGGTCTAACACTCTTACCCCAAAATCTTGACCCTTCTCTGGTAAAAAACATTCTCTTTAGGAAGGAAAGTAAAAGAAATATTTGAGACTCTGGGCTGAATGACAGGACCCCTCAGGTTCCAGTCCTGGCTCAAATATCCCCTCCAATTCACCGTCCCTAGTTGCACATTGAGAGGGGGAAGAATTTATCTTCCATTTTATTGGTGTATCCAGGTGGTCCTGGCGTCTGAGGGCTGCCAAGAGGCTGAATGGGATGGATAATTGTGAAGACTTCACAATGTCTAATGGAGAAGTTTTGGGATTTGGCCTTGTAATTTTGGAAGGCATGCCCTTCCCCCTTTCTCTCAGATGTTAGAAGATAATGAATTTCCTGTGAGCTATTTGTTCTTTGCTCTAGGAAGGTCTCTCCTTCCCCTAGACTTTCAGATGCCACTCTGGCAGTTGAGTTCTGATAGGGAAAAACCTGAATGGACTGGATCGACCTTGGTTGTCTGTCTAGTTTTCACGCCTAGACTGTAAGCCCACCTCCCAGCCAATGGTGAGAAGGGATAGAGGTGGGTGGCAATCTTTTTCATTAAGAGGATAAATTAGGACAGGTTCCCTTTTACCTCACCTCCTCCATTATGGAGGTGTGCCCAAATCTTGCAAGGCTTGTGAAATAAATTTACTTTGTTCCTCCTAAGGATGCCTCTCCTATTATTTAAAAATTCTGTCCCATACAAGGCCATTTCAGGTCCCCTTCACTCTCTCAGCAAGCAGGTATTGATGTCAGGAAAAACTTCCTCACTGTCAGAGCTAAAAAGTGTATTGGACTGGGGGCACCTGTCCCTGGAGGTCTTCAGCCAAAAGATTGGTGGTCTCTTTTTTGCCCACGAGGTAGAGAAAACTCTCTTACAGGTTTTGAATGTATTTGGTAACCTCTGAGGTCCGTTCCAATGCTGAGATTCAGGGATTCGGTGATTCAGCAATTCTATGATGCTGTGATTCACTGATTCAGGAATTCTATGATTGGGTGATTGTGTCAGAGGATTCTGTGGAGCGTCCTTGTTTGCCCGGATCCAAGGACAGGCTCCAGAGGGAGTAGAACTCTCAGGCCTCACAGCTGAGCTCTTTGGTACAAGCTGCCATTGGCCAAGGAGCCTGGAGTGTGGTCCCCTGAGGAGGGAGGCAGGGCCCAGCTCTATTGCCATAGGCCAGCCCCAATGAGCCAAGAGGAAACCCAAGGTGTACCTCAGCCAGGGCTTTGGGAAGCAAGAAGAGAAAGTAAGGAGGAGGGTAAAAATAGCCTTTTGTTTACATGTGTGCGCACGCGTGCTGGTGCTCCCATAAGCCTCCTTGTGTGTCCAAGATGAGAGAGGGAAAGGTCATGCCAAGGTCTGTGAGGAGCTAGGAATCAGAGTGGAATGATAACATCCCCCTAATAGCTATTTCTATGTGCCTCAGAGTTTGCAAAGATCTTTACAGATATTATCTCATGGGATCCTCATGACAACCCTATGAGGCAGGTGCTGTGAGGAAGATGCAAACAGAGGTTAAGTGACTTGTCCTGGGTCACACAGCTGGTAAGTGTTTGAGGCTGGATTCGAACTCAGGTTTTCCTGGCTCCAGGTCTAACACTCTCTAATCCACCTAGAATGATTGAAGCTGCTCAGGAAACCAGAGACGAAGGGAGAAGGGAAGAGAGAGATTACAATGATGTGCTGTGTTCAGAAGCCTCTGGGCTTCTTGGTAGCCATGAGACCTGTACTGAGCACCACCATCTGACACCCCCTCCCCCTCAGCCAGGCTCAGCCCCAGAACTTGTGACTCCTCAAGAGAGCTGAGCTCCACTGTTCTAACACAAGATACTCCTTCCAATCCATCATCTACCAGCAAGATCCCATTTGTGACCTAGGCAGCTTGGCATTGTGGTCTATAGTGGTCTAGAGCCATAGACTTGGAGTTAGGAAGACCTGAGTTCAAATCCAGCCTCAGATACTTTTTTAGCTGTGTGACTCTGGGCAAGACATTTGACTTGTTTAAATCTCAGTTTCCTTATCTGTAAAATGGGGGTGATATGATAATGCATTAAAGCATTCTTTACACCTGAAGTGCTATATAAATAGTATCTATTTTTGATTAATTAATTAATTTATTTTTAGTTTTCAACATTCACTTTTATAAGATTTTGAGTTCTAAATCTTCCACCCTCCCTTTCCCCTCCCCCAGATGGCATGCAATTTCATATAGGCCATCCACGTATAATCGTGTTAAATATATTTCCACATTATGTAAAGAAGGATTAGGACCAAAGGGAAAAACCATGAGAAAGAAAAAACAAACAAACAAAAAAAGAGAAAATAGTTTGCTTTGATCTGCATCTAGACTACGTAGTTCTTTCTCTGGATGTGGATAGCACTTTCCTTTATGAGTCTTTTGGAATTGTCTCAGATCGTTGTATTGCTGAGAAGAGCTCAGCGTATCAAAGCTGGTCATCGCGCAATGTTGCAGTTACTGTGTATGGTGTTCTTCCGGTTCTGCTCGCTTCGCCCAGCATCAGTTCATGTAAGTCTTTCCAGGTTTTTCTGAAATCTACCCGCTCATCATCATTAGTCAATAAATATTGATTTAGGCACTTTGCTAAGCATGGAAGATACAAAGAGAGGCCAATGACAGCCATTGCTCTTAAAGTTCATGCAACTGTAAAATGGGGATCATAATGGCACCCACCTCCCAGGGTTGTTATGAGTATTAAATGAAATATGTGTAAATTAGATATTAAATTAGACGCAGCATCTGGCAAAATGAAGGTGTTTAATAAATGTTTACTTCCTTTTTCCGCCCAAACCCACTGCCAGTCTGGCCTTTGTATCTCATGGGGAGGCCCAAAGTGGTTCACTAAGCCCTGGGCCACCCTCTGTCAGTGCCTTGAAATTTCTGATTGTCTCCACTTGGACAGAGGCCAGGTTTACATCCATGGAGGATTTATCCTGTAGGACATCCTCCAATAGTCAAAGGCATATAGGTCTCTGACACTTTGGTCTACCTGCCTGGCTGGATTGCTGGGATAGGGGTTGGGTGGGGGTGGAGAGAAGACTTTTTAGTTCATAAAACACAAAAAGGGGATGAGGAATAAGCATTTATAAAGCACCTACTATGTGTCAGGTTGTCTGCTAAGACCTTTACCAGTATCGTTTCATTTGATCCTCACAACAGTCATGTTGTTATTCCCAAACAAAGGGGAAGTGACTTGCCCAGGATCACACAACTAGTAGGTATCTGAGGCTGGAATTGAATTGTAGTCTTCCTTACTCCAGGTCTAGTGCTCTACCCACTGAGCCACCCCGCTGAAACCTAAGCCGTTATAGTTCTGATAGGAGGGAAGTACCTTGAGGACAGAGGTGATTTCAGCTTTATCTTTGGAGCACCAGCCTAACACATAGTAGGTGCATTAAAAGTGCTTGTTAGAGACAGCAAGGTGGTGCAGTGGATAGAGTACTGGGTCTGGAGTCAGGAAAACCTGAGTTCAAATTCTACTCAGACATACAAGAAATGACAAGCTTAATAAAGATTTTAGAAAAACATGGGAAGACTTGCGTGAAATAACGAAGAGCAAAATGAGCAGAACCAAGAGAACACTGTATACAGTGACAGCAACGTTGTTTTAAGACTGACTTTGAGCAAATAAATTATTTTGACTATTATAAATACTCAAATGAATAAATACTAAATAATTAGTAAAAACTAAAAAAATAAACAATAAATACCCAAAGGACATATGAAGAAAGATAATCTTTGCATCTGGAGAAAGAGCTGATAAATAGAAGTATGTATAGAAAAATTTTCCATAAATATACCTATTTGTGTCTAATGGTAGCCATTGCTAAGGTGGGGGAAGGGAAGGGAGAGGGAAGAAAAAAAGCAAAGAAAAAGAAATTTACATGATAAATTTGTTGTGTATTTAAAAGGAATAGCAAGGTGAGTATAGTAGATTTGCAGTTTCATGTGCAATCATCTTTTTTATTGTGCCGTGGTATGGAAACGCTTGCTTCATTCTGCAGATTAAAAATAAAATAAAATATTAGCTTGTGATCCTGGACAAATTGCTTTACCTCTGTCTGCCTTGAGTTTCCTTGACAGTGAAATGGATAATTATAGCCCCTACCTCCCAGGGTCACTGTGAAGACCAAGATAATAGACATAAAGTGCTTAGCACAGGGCTTGGCACCTTGTAGGCATTTACCAAATGCTCATTTTCTTCCTTGTTAAGGATCAGGGACTATATTCATCTTTGCTTCCATTGCTATTGGGTGAAACTGAGTCCTAGGGACCCAGCAGTCACCTGAAGGAGATAGCAGCAGCACCTTGGGCTGTACCCCTTTCTTGGGTTTCTGCTTGTGCCTCCTTCAGCTTGCTAAGGGAAAGCAACAGCTTGGGTGCTGAATTCACCCCCAGACAGATGGACTTGCTGTTGGCTTCCTTAATGGGGAAGCACTGAGCTGCCCAGCACCCAAGGTTCTACAGAGACAAGAATTCCTTCAGCACAGTCAAATGGAAAACCCACCGGCTTTGGCTTCGGAGCCAATGGACCTTGATTCTACTACCGGCTTTTGATGGGACCTTAGAAAGCCCCTTTAGCTCCTCAAGAATTCATCTTCCCAATTATAGAATGAGGGCATGTACTGGATGGTTTCTAAGGTCTTTCTATCAGGGCCACATGTGGCCACGAGGACACAGGTTCCATTCCTGTCTAGTGGATGGTGCAGTGGATAGAGCATTGGATGTGGATTCGAGAAGACCTCAGTTCAAATGTAGCCTCAGATACTTTCTAACTGTGTGACCTTGGGCAAGTCTTTTAACTTCTTTCTGCCTCAGTGGCCTCTAATAATAGCAACTACCTCCCAAGGTCGTTGCCAGGGTCAAATTTGCGAAGCGCTTATCACGGATCCTGTTACAATGTGGGCACCTAATAAATGCTCATCCCCTTCTTTCCCTTCCCATCTGGTAACTTACTATTTTAAATAATTATTTTTAACTGGGTGCTCAGTTGTCTCTTTGCTGCTGAAGGGCTGTAAGCACTAACAAGTGGCAAAGTTTGGCCTTGTGCCCAGGGGCAGAGCACCAGTTGCCCTTCCCTAGTTATGATTCTAATCCTATCCTTCTTCCCCACACTTACAAAATCCCAGAATTTGAGCATTGGAAGGGGGGCCTCAGCAGTCACAAAATCCAACCTATGTGATATAGGGGACTATCATGTTAAAGGAGTCCCCATGATAACATACCATAAAGAAACATCTCATTGCAGCATCCTACCCATGAGGCCATGGTCTTTCTCTGTGTCCTGAGCACAATACTATCAGAGATTTAGAGTTGGAAGGGACCCCAGAGGACATCTAGTCTAGCCTCCCATTTTACAGATGGGGAAACTGAGGCTCAGAAAGGTGTAGTAATTTGTCCAAACTGCCACAGATGGTAAGTGACAAAATCAGGATTTGAACCCAGGTCCAAACCCTCTGTCTCCAAATCCAGTAGTCTGCATATGTACTCTGGGACCTCTGGTTTCATGTACCAGGAGGCAGAGTTGAGGGAGGGGTTTGCAGAGGCCCTAGGGGAGTAGGAGCCCTGGCTGTGAGTCTATGCGCTGAAATCAATGGTTCTGATTTTGTGTTTCCACCCCTGGCTCTTTACTCTCCTTCCCCCTGGTTAGAGGTTAGATGCTGGGCTGAAGGCCAGGGCTCATTCCCTGGGGGCAAATAGCCACCATAGAGCAGCTTCCTGTCACACGGGGCCAAGAGCCTACTAGAAAGCCAGGCATGGAACATTCAAGTGATTCCCTTGACAAGCCAGAGAAGCTGGTAGGGGACCCAAAGTCCCCTTTTTCCTGGGATAGGCCCTGGGTGGAGCTCATGCTGAGGATTTTTCAGATGAGCAGCTGTAGCCATCAGGCCTGGGCTTGTCTCTGCTACCCTATGGCCAGTCCCCTTTCTCTGGCTCTGGCCTCCTCTCTGTCAGGAAGCATGTAGGCCTGGGGATGTGGCCTCTTTCCAGGAGTTCCTGGCTACAAACACAAGAGGATTGTGGACTCCCCCCCACCCCTGCCCTCCAGGGATGTGGAGGGATTAGCCAATACCTGCCAGTGACAGAGCTGCAGAGAGGCTTAGAGAGATTAAAGCCTGGAAGGCTATTAGGCTGGGGCTGCTCCCCAGCTAGGCCAGAATTCTTCTTGCCCAAAAGGCAGTGTCAGGGAGACATCAGACCCTAGCACACTGTGGGCTTGGGGGGTTGGAAGAAGCCCCAGAGGCCATCCGGGGCAACCTAGAATGGAACAAATCTCCCTCCTCCGTCCAGCCTCTGCTAGAAGGCTGGGAGTACTCTCTCTCCTCCCCTCTGCTTCTCAGCATCCCTGGTTTCCTTAAAGGCTCTGTTCAGGTACCTCCTTCTATATCAGAGATTCTGAACCTTTTTTGTGCCCTGGACCCCTCTGGCAGTCACTCTGGTGATACCCATGGACCCCTTCTCAGAACCATGTTCTTAAATGCACAAAATGAAATGCAGAGGATTACAAAGGAAACCAATTATCTTGAAATAATAATAATGTAGCAGAATATAATGTGAAATGGTATCATTATCATCATCATATTTTCCCGTCAAAGTTCACAGACTCCCCGAAATCTATCCGTGGACCTCAGATTAAGAACCTTTGTCCTATATGAAGCCTTTACCAGTCTTTCTCCTTTCCCGGTTGTTAATACTCTCTCCCTCCTAGAATTACCTGCATTTCCTTACCCATATACATGCTGTATTCCCTCCCCACCACCACCACCATCATCATCACTATCATCATCACCACCACCATCATCATCATCATTATCACTATCATCATCACCACCACCACCATCATCATCATCATCACCACCACCACCACCACCATCATCATTATCACTATCATCATCATCACCATCACCACCATCATCACTATCATCACCACCACCACCACCATCATCATCATCACCACCACCACCATCACCACCATCATCACTA
>CM053622.1:807010009-807155108 GCA_028646595.1 Phalanger gymnotis | reverse complement strand
CACCATCATCATTATCACTATCATCATCATCACCATCACCACCATCATCACTATCATCATCACCATCACCGCCATCATCATCATCATCACCACCACCACCATCATCATCATCATCACCACCACCACCACCATCATCACCATCACTGCAACCACCATCACCACCACCATCCTCCTCCTCCTAATTATTGTTGTTGTTGTTATTGCTTGATATTAGAAAAAACTCACAGCAACGAGAGCTATCCAAAAGTAGACTGGACTGCCCCAAAAGGTGCTGGGGTCTCCCTTTCTGGAGGTCTTATAACACTTGACCCCTTGTTGGGGGTGTTGGAGATGAAATTCCATTTTGGGCATGCAGGTATGTTCTGGTAAATGTTTAACTGCCAGCTGTCCTGGAGAGAAAATGTACACAAGACACACCTTTGAGTTGTATCTGCATTGCTATAACGATCTCTATTACTTTCTAAAGTCCAGACAACGAACATAACAATAAATCAAGCCTTTCTTCCCAGCTGCATGTGGTAAATGCTCATACTGAAAAATTTATCCATGGGGAGAGCTGGTAGCAGTAAGTTCTTGGGTGTGGGTTGTACCAGAGGGTCCCTCTTTTTAGCCTCCGTTACTTCAGCTTTAAAATGGAAATAATGCTACTTATTTGAGGCAGCTAGGTAACTAAGTGGATAGAGAACTGGACTTGGAGTCAGTAAGAACTAAATTCAAACTCGTCCTCAGATACTTACTAGCTCTTGGACCCTGGGCAAGTCACTGAACCTGTCTGCCTCAGTTTCCTCATCTTTAAAATGGGGATAATAGCACCTACCTTCAAAAGTCGTTGTGTGAAATAATATTTGTAAAGCATTTAGCACAGTGCCTGGTAAAAAGTAAATGCTATATAAATGTTAGCTATTATTGTCTCAAGGGGTTGTTGTGAGCAAAGTATTTCAGAAAGCTTAAAGTGCTTTAGGGATGTGAGTTATTATTCTAAGTGCCAAAACAACATCTGGGCATAGTCTGGGGAAGGCACACTGTATTTTTGCATTTATACAGAGGGAATCCAGCTCCTGTTCAGCCCTAAGCCCAAAGCCCTGATTTTCCAGCAGGAGAGGGAGAATGTGGGCAGCCTTCAATTCTCCTGCCTCCCAAAACTGAAATCAGTAAGAAAACAGAGAGAGAGAGAGAGAGAGAGAGAGAGAGAGAGAGAGACAGAGAGACAGAGAGACAGAGAGAGACAGAGAGAGACAGAGACAGACAGAGACAGACACAGAGAGAGACAGAGACAGAGACAGAGAGAGATAGAGAAGAAGGAGAAGAAGAAGAAGAAGAAGAAGAACAACAACAACAACAACAACAACAACAACAAGAAGATCTAGGAGGATCATAGATTTAGAGTGGGAAGAGATCTTAGAGGTCATGGACTCCAACCTCTTCATTTTACAGATGAGGAAACTGAGGCCCAGAGAAATTAAGAGAGTTACCCAAGGTTACAGAGGTAATAAACTTCAAAGGAAAGATTTGAACACAGCTCTCTGACTCCAAGTCCAGTATCTTTTCCACTTTACTATCTCTTTCCCTCTGAATGAGATAATGTACACAGAGCGCTATGTAGATTTCAATTATGATTATATTCTCCTTAACTGGGGGTAAGGAGAGGAAGAGGAAGATTAAAAGATGTTTCCAAGGCATTGTTTCTGGGGAGCCAGGTAAATGAGAGGCAAGATGGCATAATGGTTAGGATGCTGGACTTGGGAGTCAGGAAGGCCTGAATTCAAATTCTGCCTCAGATACTTCCTAGCTGTGTGTCCCTGGGCAAGTCATTTTAACCACTCTGGGCCTCAGTTTCCTCATCTATAAAATGAAGGGGTTGGACCAGGAGGACCCCTTCAGCTCTAAGTCCTATGATCTGGGTTCACTTCTTTCCTCTGACTCCACTCAAGTCAATTAATTGCTCTGAGCCTCAATTTCTCCATCTTTACCTTTAGTATTTCCCTCACAGGGAAGTTGAGGTGCCCAAATGAGATGATATATGTGAAGCACATTGCAAACCATAAACCACTTTACAGATGTCAGATATTATCAATGGAGGCGCCTTTGATGGAAGAGGAAGCAGGTTGCAGGGGGAGTCTCTTTTGTTAGCGATTCTTCAGCCATTTACTTCATGCCAAACGTCCCTCCTTTCCCCTCCTGCTTACTCTGATCTAAGGAAGTTGGCTTGGGGGAGTCTTACCGTGTTTCTACCAGGCTGATTTTTTTTTTTTTGTTATTGTTGTGGGGAGGGGAAGGGGGAACGCAGAAGAGAGTTCCTTCGCCTTCTCCTAAAATGACCTTATTTTTTTTAAATACATCTGCTTCTTTTGAATCAAATGTGCAAAACTGTGGCTTGCTGGAAAGGAGAGAACCCATAATTGAGTTAATTGCCAGAATGCTAGCTATGCAATTAATATGCCACAGGAACAAAGAGCAAATACATTAATCGCACATAATTGGACTTAAAGTACACCCTCGGAAGAACTCGGTAACGGGAGCTCTGCTGTTTATGCTCCTTTTCAAATTAGCAAAGAAGAATAAATTAACATTTCTTTCCCCTTTCCCCAGCTAGGAGGGTCCCCATGGAAGAGCCGGGGAGGGGAGGGAGCCGTGCTCATCGCTGAATCGCCATCGAGATACACGGCACGCAGTCCCATCCCTTCCTCTAGCTTCGACAGGTTGCTCAGCCCTCGCTCAGCGTCTTGCCTCGCTCAGTGTCTTGCCTCGCTCAGCGTCTGGCCCAGTGTGGCTAAAGAAGCCAAACCTCTCCTTGGTATTCTTGCAGTAACCCGGGCATTGAGACCAGCTGAACTCGGGAGCAGCCAGGCAGTCAAGGCATCAGCAGACGTGCCCTCGGGGGTGGCAGAGCTGTGCCTGGAATCTGGGGGCTGGGATCGGCTTTGTTCTTTCCCACTTGGAGGGAGGATGACTCAGGCTGTCTATTTTGGGCCCTGACGTGGTTCTGAGGATGGGTTCTGGGACGTGACATGCAGCTCTTCTCTCCTCCTGGATCTCAGTGGTTGTGAAAAATGGGAGGGGGCAGATGTCAGGACACCGCCCCCCCCCGGAGTGGGGCAGCAGAGCAAGGGTGAATCAGGGGACCTGAATTCAAATTTTGACCCCACCTTTTATTACTTCTATGACTTTAGGTATGTCCTTTGGTCCTTCTGAGCTTCCTTTTGTCCACAACATAAGGGAGTTTGATTAGATGACCCTTAGTGAAGTACTGCTTTGTATCCCCCAAGCTTTGCACAGTGTCTGGCACATTGTAGGCACTTGATCAATACTAGTGACTGATTAATCTTCCTAACTTCTACTGCCCTTCCTTCCAAACTACCTCATATATTACTATTTTCTTCCTTCCTTCCTTCCTTCCTTCCTCTTTTCTCCTTCATTCTTTCCTTCTTCTTTTCTCCTTCCTTCCTTGATCCTTTTTGCCTCCCTTCCCCCCTCCTTCCCTCCTTCTTTCCTTCTTCCTTTCCTGGCACATAGCAGGTGCTTAATCAATACTAGTGACTGACGACTAATCTCCCCATCTTCTACTGCCCTTCCTTTCAAACTACCTCATATTTTACTATTTTCTTCCTTCCTCCCTCCCTTCCCTTTCTTTCTTTTCTTCATTCTTTTCTTTCTATATATGTCTACATATGTAGATATGAGATAAATTAGATATAATAGTTAAATATGTGTATGTATTTGTATTCTATTTTTATTTATGCTGCATATACTTATGTGTGTCCTTGTCTCTCTCATCAGGCTATAATCTCCTTGCTGATAGGGTCTGCTTCATTCTTCTTCCCCTGCCTTATCCAAAAACTGTTGTATGCCTTTTCCAGACTACACCCAGAGTTGCTTTTGGTATTTAAAGGAATAGCTCACATTTCTATAGCACATTAAGCTTTTGGTAATGCTTTTCTGACAACAATCCTATGAGATAAATCAATGTTCCCATTTTACAGATAGGGAAACTGAGGCTCAGAGAGGCTAAATGACTTGCCCATTGTCACCTGACTAATGAGAGTTGAGACTCAGTGTATCTTCTGATGTCCAAGTCAGTACTCTTTGCTTTATATCACTTAGCTGCTTAGTGTAAATAAATTCTTGTTGAATGATACACCCCACCTCCCCACCTGAGGTAGGTTCTCTCCACATCCTTTTTGTTTGCCTCTTAGCCCAGCGTTCAGTAGAAACAGAATTTCTGACCAGTAACTAGCCTAGGACTAGTATGGCTTTCTCTCAGGGTGTCCATAATGCTTCTTTCTCAGGGGGAAGTATTCTGGCCATCCTGTAGCTTGTGCCATTCACCAGCCTGCATCACCGTGCAGTGCAAAGCTGTCCCTTCTACCCCATGAACTCTCCCCCACCCCCAAGTTTTTATTGCTATGTAACCCTCTCACAGGGTTGCCTTTCCAGTGAAGGAGGATGCATAGCAAGTTGAAATTCTACTACAGTTTGAAGTCCCAAAGCATGGGAGTCTAATCCAAGCTATGATGCTTTCTGCCTGTGTGACCCTCAGGGACTCACTTCAATTTGTAGGTTCTGAAGGTCCTCCTCAATAAAAATGAATGCTTGGATTGAATGACCACTAAGACTGTTCTCAGCTCTGACATCCTGTATTCTGAGGGCCCTCCCAGCTCTGACAGCCTGTGTTCTAAGGGCCCTCCCAGCTCTGACATCCTGTGTTCTAAGGACCCTCCCAGCTCTGACATTCTGTGTTCTAAGACTCCCCCAGCTTTGACATTGTAGGTTCCAAGGTCTCTCTCAGCTCTTACATTCTGTTTTAATGTCCCTTCCAGCTCAATGTCCCATGCTTTCTCCTACAAGAGAACAGAACCAAGACTCCAGTGGTTCCCCACCCCCCCGCCCCAGCTTTATATGAGACCTCTCTTCTGGTTTCCCTTGCTTCTCATAAGCCAGAACATCAATGCTTATTGAGAATTCTCTGAACTCTCCTATAATTGTCAGGGGAGAATATGTTTTTCTAGGACTATTGATGCCTCATTTGCATACCTGAAATCAGTCCACCCACATGATAAAAGCAAGGACCTTTCAAAGCAGAGAGAGTTGGGTTGGGGGGGGGGGGTAGGGGAGTGTTGAAGACCCAAAGGAAATAGGAAATGAGTAGCCAGAGGCATGTGATTATCCCTGTGGATTCTACAAACTGGACTGTCTAACAGATGGGTCAGAGATCTGAGACAAAAAGTCAAGCTCAGCCAGGCAGCAGGGATCTTCTCTAGTGCCTAATGCAGTACAAGGACTGAGCCTCATCTTATAGGGTGTGCTGCTAGGGCTGGAAGCTTTGGGGGAGGTGAGACCATCCTTAGGCCTATAGGCTCTGAGACATGACATGCAGCTTTTCTTCTGGATCTTGGTGGTTGTGAAAAATAGGAGGGGCAGATGTCAGGATGCCCTCCCCACATTGGAGGACCCCAGCACCCAGTGTTTACAAGTTGATAACAATCTGAAAGCTGAATGGGAAAACTGGAAGGCAGAATGGTGGAAATTGGGCATAGACCTGCAACTCACACTGTATAACAAGATAAACTATGGGTATATGATTTAGACATAAAGGGTGCTATCATAAGCAAATTAGTGGGGCATGGAAGAAAATACGTGTCAGATCTATGCACAGGGGAAGAGTTCATGACCAAATAAGAGAGGGAGGTTCATGGGAGATAAAGCACATAATTTTGATTACATAAAGTTAGACGATTTTTTTCACAAACAAACCCAATGATGCTAAAATTAGAAAAAAAAACCCAAGAACCTGGGGAAAATATCTTTGCAGCAAATTCCTCTGATGAAGATTATATATATATATATATATATATATATATATATATATATATATATATATATATGTCTTGCTTGGCATAGATTTGTTTGCATGTTGTCTCCCCTATTTGATTGTAAGCTCCTTGAGGGCAGGGACTGTTTTTTTTGCCTCTCCCTAGCACTTAGCATAATGTTTGGCACATAGTAGTAGGTGCTTAATAAATGTTTATTGAATTGAATTTCTCAAATATATAGGGAGCTGAGCCAAATTTATAAGAATAAGAGCCATTCCCCAACTGATAAACGGTCATGGGATTATAGACAGTTTTGAAAGGAAGAAATTAAAGTTATCAATAGTAATATAAAAATACTCTAAGTCACTAATAATCAGAGAAACATAAATTAAAACAACCCAGAGGCACCTTCTTATACTCATTAGATTGGCTAAGGTAGCAGAAAAGGAAAATGACAAATGCTAGAGGGAATATGAGAAAATAGGCACAATAATGAATGGTTGATTGAGCTGTGAACTAATTCAACCAATCTGGAGAGCAATTTGCCCACAGGGCTATAAAACTCTATATACCTTTTGATCCAGCAATCTCCCTACTGGGTCTATATACCAAAGAGAGCAAACAGAAAGGGAAAAGACCTATGTGTACAAAAATATTTATGGCAGTTTTTTTTTTTTGGTGGCAAAGAATTGGAATCTGTGGGGAGGCCTATCAGTTGAGGAATGGCTGAATAAGTTGTGGTGTATGATTGTGAGGAAATACTATTGTGCTGTAAGAAATGATGAAGGGTGGTTTCAGAAAAACCTGGGGAGACTTGTATGAATCCACATAAAGTGAAGAAAACCAGGAGGGTAATTTACAAAGTAACAGCAATATTGTAAAGATAGTTAACTGTGAAAGACTTAGTAACAGATCAGCACCATGACCCGCTACAATTTCAAAGGACTCATGATGAAACATACTATCCACCTCCAGATAGAACTGATCAGACTCAGTGCAGAGTGAAGCATATTTCTCTCTGTCTGTCTGTCTGTCTCTCTCAACATGGCCAATGTGGAAATACGTTTTGCGTGACTTCATATGTGCAATGAGTGTTGTATTTCTTGCCTTCTCATTGGGAGGGGAAGGGGTGGAGGGAGGGACAGAATCTGGAACTGAAAATAAAGTTGAATTTTTTTGAAAGGAATATGGCAGTGTTGAGGATGGATTGGAGAAGGAAAAGGTTGAGAAACCAATTAGAAGGCTTCTGCAATAGTTGTGGTAAGAAGTGAGGAGACTGAATTTAGTAGAAAGGAAGTAGGCATGAAATATGTTGTCGAAGTAGAATTAAATTTAATTCAATTCAGTAAGCATTTATTGATGGCATACTGTGTTAGGCACTGGGGATGTGAAGAAAAGAGTTATATACTGCATTCCCTTGCTTTTTTTAAAAAAAGGCAATCAGGGTTAAAGTGACTTGTCTAGGGTCACATAGCTAGTAAGTGTAGCTAGATTTGAACTAAGGTCCTCTTGACTCCAGGACCAGTCCTCTATCCCCTGTGCCACCCATCTACCCCAGTCTTTTGCTTTTAGGGAGCTTATATTCTACTTTGGGGAAACAGATAAGTAAATATAATATATGGGTGTATATGTATATATCCAGATAAATAAATATATGTGTGTGTCTGTATATCTGTATATATTTCGAAGCAATTTTAGTGGCAACTGTGGGAGGCAGTTTATTACCAATTTGGGAGAGTCAGGAAAGGCCTCTGCAGGAGGCATGGCTTGAGTTTGCCTTGGAGGGAGCTGGGGGTTCTGAGAAGTAGCGGTGAGCAGTAGGAAGAGCATTCCAGGCATGAGGCACAGCATGGGTAACTGCTGTTCTATGAGAAATAGAATGTCAAAGAGGCCAGTGTGGCTGGAACATCGAGTACATGGAAGATGGGTCGTGATGTGTAAGCGGTCTGAAAGGATGGATGGGTGCCGTATTGTGAAGGGCCTTAAAGTTCAAACAGAAGAACCTGTATTTTATCTGAGAAGCAACTGGCAGAAAGTGAAAGTTCTTGAGCAGGTGAGTTACAGGGTCAGATGTGTGTTTAGGAAGATGAATTTGGCAGCCAGGTGGAGCATGGATTCAAAGAGATCAGTTACATAGTCCAAGTGAGAGGTGATAAGGACTTGGACTGTCGGGGCTGAGGTGGGGAAGAGAGAAGGAGATGGTTTCTGGAAGCAAAACCAACAAGATATGGCATCAGCTTGGCTACGAGGGGAGCAAAATACGAGCTCAGGTGGCTCGGTGGCAGCTTTTAAGAAGCTCTCTTCATGTAGTGAATTTCTGTTTTCCTTCAAGGGAAATTTATTCTTGTTGATGGTTCTGCTGAGGGCAACAGTGAAATCTCCAGTTGTGTGCCTCCATGAATCTGTCTGCAAACTGGCGGAGCTGGGGGAAAAAACCCTGACAAAAAACCCAACCGGCCTCCCTCTTTCCTCAGTGAACCAACGAGTGCAACCTGCCTCCCAGGGAGCCTAGAGAATACCTTCTCTTTAGTCGCCTCATTTCCCAAATAACTGTTTTAACAAGAAAATATTCAACCACATGAGCCTAAAATAGCGCAGAGATTGAGCTGAACCACTTACAAATGATGGAGGAAGCAGGGGTCCTCATCTCATGCAATAGAAATGATGGGACCTCCCCAGGATAGCCCTGAGAGGCCATGAAGAGGCTGGAACTTTGGAGCTCCCGGGCTGATACTTTCATAGGATCATAGACCTAGAGTTAGGAGGAATCTCAAAGTCCCGCTAATCCAACCTCTTTGTTTTATAGCTGAGGAAACTGGGGCTTGGGGTGGTTAAGTGACTTACCCAAGGTCAAACAGGTAGTAAATATCAGAAACTGGATTTGAACCCAGAAGCAAGTGAATGCTCTTGTTTGGACTCTCTTGAGCGGGTTGGACTACATGATCCTAATTCCCCTTCTTGCCCTAAATCCTAGTTAGAATATAAGTTCCTTGTGAGTAGGAATTATTTTATTCATTGTATTCGTATCCCCAGTGTCTAGTACCTTACACATAGTAGGTGCTTCGTTGTTGTTGTTTTTGAGTAGTGTACAACTCTTCACCATCCCCTGGACCATACTGTCTGTGGGGTTTTCTTGGCAAAGATACCGAATTTCCTTTGTCAGTGGGTTAAGGCAAACAGAGATTAAGGGACTTGTCCAGGGTTACACAGCTAGTGAATGTCTGAGGCTGGACTTGAATTCAGGTCTTCCTGAATCCAGGCTCCACTGAGTCAATATGGTGCTTAATAAATGTTTATTCATTTGTCCCATAATTCTGTGGTCCTTCTAGGCTTCAAGTTCAACCCACTGGCCATGTCAGACAACATATGCCCAATTTACCACCTGTAGTATACCCCCACTTGTCTGAGAGGAAGAAGATAGGCTTCACCCACAATTCACTGGAGTCGAGATCAGTCAGTTCTGATGTCCTCCATTGTTGTCTGTCTTTACATTATGGTGGTCATTGTTCTCCTTAGGTTCACTCTGCGTCACTTTGTACAAGTTATCAGTGAATACACATCAACGAATTAAGCATTTTCTATGTGGCAGGCACTGTGCCAATCATGGGAGATACAAAGACAAAAGTTCCTGCCCTATTTCATAGGGTTGTTGTGGGGATCAAATGACATAATATATGGCAAATGTTTTGCAAACCTTAATGTGCTATATAAATACTAGCTATTATCATTGTAATATATTAGTTATATCTAATTGGAAAGACAAAATATGTATATGTATGTGAGTATATGTGTTTGTGTGTATATATGTGTGTGTATGTATATATGTTTAGGCTCTCCTATCTCTCAGTGCCTCTTTCCCAAATCTTTACTTAAATTGGCAGGCGAGGTCCCCAGAGGGCAATTATCACTATTCCTTTAATGTTCTGTGGGGGTAACCTTGAAATCGGCTAAAAGTGCTGGGGTTTCTAGGATTGTCATTCACAGGCCCCCACCAGTGTACTTTCCATTGATGAGGAACCAGATTTAATTAGCTTTTAAAAACGGTATTTGCTAAGCAGGTTTAAATCTAAGCAATGGCCCTAACTAGCTGCATGGTCTTGGGCTTGCCTTCCTTTCTGTGTGCCTTAGGCTGCACAAAGAATAAGTGAGAGGGGCAGCTAGGTGGCACAGTGGATGGAGCACCTGCCCTAGAATTGGAAGGACCTGAGTCCAAGTCAGCCTCAGATACTAGCTGTGTGACCCTGGGCAAGTCACAACTCCAATTGCCTCCAAAAAGAAAAAAAAAGAGTAAATGAGAGTATTCCAATAAATGAACTCAGATGTCCTTTCCAGTTCTAAATCCTGTGATCTTTCCTGAGGAAGGAAGGAGGGTAGAGATTAGGGTCTGATTCAGAGCCAGGACTAGGAGTAGGCAGCAAGCCTGGAATGAAACATGTGGTGGGAGGGTGTGATGATGCTTTTAAATATGACTTTTGATAAATTCATGTTCTCTTAAATTGAGAAAATTCTCTCTCTGCTGTCCATGAAATATAGCTATTTATTTTGAGATATGTCAAGTTGCATGTGTTATGGTGAAGGTTCCAAGGTTCTTTTGGACAGCCATAGATGGGTTTGTGTGTATGTGCACAGTTTTATAGGGGACAACCCAGGCATACAAATGCCTTGTGTTGACTTTGTGAAGAAGAGCAAGTCTTTTTTTTTTTTTGTTGTTGTGACAGCTGACAGAGATACTGCCTTTCCTTGGGTTTTACTCCCCCCTCTCCCATTACCTAAACATAAGCAGCAAGTACCCTCCAAAACTGTAAGGAGGGCCTATGGCAAGCAAATTGATTGGCCATGCCAAATTCCTGTTTGACATTTAAAGCCCTTCACAGTCTGGCTTTAAGCTATCCTTCCAAGCTCTATTCCCTGTCCCTTCACTGAATAGCGGGGTGACCCCAGAAGTGGTCCATCATCTCCTTTGGTGCCACGTATGCTCAAGATTTGGGGGGAAGTTTTGTAGGTGAACTGTTTGATCATGAGAAAAGCCCTTTGAAAAATGTCATGTGATGGCCCTTGTTAGACAGACTGGAAAATTCGATTTCACTGCTCCTTTTTTGGGGGGGCTCCTCAGGCTGATCTCCTTGCCAGACTGACTAATCCTCATGTGGGCAAAAACTCAGCATGTGCAAGTTTTCCAGAGCTTACTTGCCATCTGCCCCACCTTTCCTAAGAATCTTCCTCACTCACCCTCCCCCATTTTGGTCTTTCTTTTTAAAAATGGAAAGTGAGGGGGTGATATAAGGAGATGGGGGCTGTCAGGGCCTACAAAGTTTTGCTTTGCCCTTTGAACTGCATATATTTCAGTGATGGGCTCACTATCAAAAAACTTAGTTCTTGGCTCACGTTTTTCTTCTCTCTTTTTAAAAATTTCTATTGATAGCTTCTGTTTTTACATCACCTTCATTTCCTAAAATACTATGCCCCGTCCAGAGAGCCATCCACTAAAATAATTTTTAAAAAGAGATTAAAAGGGTAGTTTACCAAAACCATCAACCATGTCTGACAATATATGTAATTCTGGCCCTCCCTCCCCCCAAAATGTTTGTTTTCTCTCTTATTTCTTCTTTGGGAACAAGTTTTGTCATTATAATTACTCAGCATTCAGTTTCCTTTTTTTTCTATTATTTTCATTTATGTTGTAGCCATTGTTACATCTTGATTTTCACTGAGTTGTTGGGTCATGTATTTTCCCCCCCCTCAGAGTCCCACAGGAATTCGCTCACTCATTGTCTAGTTTTCCTGAGAGAAGACTTATGAGGTTTGTATAGCAGAAAAAAAAGGACATATGGTTCAGTAATGAAATAATAATAAAAAAACCTATCCATAAGCAGTTATTGGGCATTTACTATGGGTTCTGTTCTTTATGTTGCTGGCTGCAGGGAAGGAAAACTAGCTGGGATCCTTACCCTCTGAGAGGTCATAATCTAGATATGCTGGATAGGGAAGACCCAAAGATATAGAAAGATAGAAGGGAAAGGAGCACCGGAGTGGGAGGGAGGGAGGGAAGGGATCAACTTGAGAAGGGTCAGGATGGTGTCATAGGATCTTAGATCTGGAGCCCTCTTACACCATTTAGTCCAACTCTTTAATTTTACACATGGGAAACTGAGGCTCAAGGAGGTTGTGACTTTTCCAGGGTCACATGGCGGTAGGTCCAGTTCAGAATTGGAAGGTATGTCCTCCAGATCCTGACTGTTAAGTCTTACCTCCTTGCTTATCGTGGGAAGGGGATAGTCAGTTCTTTTGGAGAGGAAGGCAAAGGGAATAGGTGTCGAGAGAGATATATAGACAGGGGGGTTAGGGCCAAGTGTGAGTACCAGAGCCAGAAGGCCTTGATCTTAGTGAAGTGGGGGAGAGCTTCCTGGTTTAGACGAGTGAAGGTTAGGGCTGAGGAAGGAATAGTTAGGGAGTCAATATCACTCCACACAATTTTTCATCTTTTCTGTGTATCCTACATTTCTATGGTCTCCTAGATTTGGTGCTGGAAGGGAACTGGGAGGTCTGGCATCCATTACTATTCCAAATCACTGGAAAAATAAGGAAGGAAAATGCCTGAAAAGCTTAGTAGGTAGATTTTAACTCTAGGCTTCTTTCCCAGCACTGTCTCAGCATCACGGGCTATCGGATTCCTGAGTTTCAGGATAGAGCCTGGAGAAAACCTTTGCATAGCCCACATTACCCTTTTTCAGTGACTTGGGTGGGGGGCCTTTGGGATGGACGATGTCCGTCTCCCGGCTGGTGCCGTCTTAAAGGTGAAGGAGGTGGCTGCGTTCAGGACTACAGCGGGGAGGCTGGAAGCACGCGTGTGGGGAGGAGGTGCTGCAGTCATCTGCCGCCCCAGCTAGGACACTATGAATGCAGGGTCTAGACCCTCAGGGAACACGCATGACGACGTGGAGGTTCATGCTCTGCAAAACCCAAGGCACTGAGTGACAGCCCGGATGGCGCCCTCCTTCCCCCCTGCCCCCGAGCCTCTCATAGCACCAGCTGCAGAGAGAGGGTCTCCCTTAAGGGGTGCTGCCTCTGGAGCGGGCGCGATGCCCGAAGGCGGTGGTGGTGGTGGTGGCGGTAACCGCGGTTCCCTGCCCGCCCCATCTAGCCAGCCTTTCTCGGATCCGCGGGCCGGGGGAGGGCTCCGTCGGGCACGCGCCCTCGCGCTCGCTCCCGCGCCGCTCGATCGTGCGCGCGCTTCTTCTCCCCGCCCCTCCCTGCCCATGGCCCCGCCCCCTTGGGGAGCCCGGGCTGCGGCTGGAAGGGGAGGGGGGGTGCCGCCATCTTAGAGCGAGAGAGGCGGGGAGGGAGCGCGGGAGCGCGCGCGCGGGGGGGCGCATCGTCACGGCGACGGCGGCGGCGGCAGCGGCAGCGGCAGCAGCAGCTCCTCAGGCGGGACCTCGCCCTCGCCCGGAGAAGGAGCCCGAGCCCGACCCCGAGCCGGCGCTGCGGTCGCCCCTCCTCGGCCTCCTCCGCCGCAGCCCGCCGGCGGCCCATGGTCGGCGTCTGAGCCGCCGCCGCCTCAGCCCGTCCCCCGACGCTCGGCCCGGCCCGGCCCGGCCGGGAGCCCCCGAGATGCTGCCGCCGCCGGAGCCGCAGCCGCAGCCGCCCCGCCGCTGCCGCCGCTCCCCGCCCGCCGTCCCCGCCTGGCTCGTGACGGCCGCCGCGCTGCTTGGGCTCTGCGGCGGGGGCTGGGCGGCGCGAGGTGAGCGCGGGCCGGGGCCGGGGGAGGTAGCGGGGAGAGGGGGAGGGGGCGTGCACCTGGAGGGGGCGCCCCCCCCCCGCCGGCGGCGGGGTGTGCGCGCGCGTGCACCTGGTGGGCCGGGGAGGGGGGGAGCCCCCTCGTTCTCCTCCATCCCCCACCCCGCCCCCTCCTCTGGGGCAGTGTGAGTGTGTAAGGGGACGAGACTAAGAGTAATGATGCTAAGGCTCGGAGCCAGGAGTGTGAGTGTGCAAGGGGACGAGACTAAGGAGGGTAATGATGCTAAGGCTCGGAGCCAAGAGTGTGAGCTGCGTGTGAGTGTGTGTGTAAGGGGACGAGAGTAATGACAATAATGGTTCAGAGGCGTGAGTGTCTGTGAGAGTGCAAGGGGGCGACAATAATAGTGCAAAGGTGGCTTCCAAGCCGTGTGCGTGCGTGCGTGTGTGTTGCTTGCTCCTCCCGCCCCTCCCCGCCAGGTGCAGGTGCTTTGGGGCGAGGGGAGCAGCCGGGGCGCGGGGTGGTGGTGGTGGTGGTGGTTAATGGTTAAACCGCCCCGGGGAAAATGGGGGGCTGTCTGGGGGGAAGGCTCGGGGCTTCGCTGTAACCTCCCGGCCTACCGTCGCCGGGGTGGGGGCCGGGAATGAGCCTCGAGCACAAGGATGTAGGATGGATGAGATGCGGCGAGTGCGGGCAGGCGGGTGAGGGTCGCGAGGTCTGCCCTGCACCTCCTCACCGGCCTGGCCAGGCACTGCCCTTCTGTCTGCCCGGCCAGCTTTTTTCTCTGCTAGGGCCTGTCACAGATGCGTTATTGTGTTTTAGATTCGGTCTTATAGTCATTGGAATTCGCTGGGTGCATACATCCAAAACATTTTTTATAATTGGGTTCTTATATAATAGCCATGCGCTGCTCCCCCACATTTCTTTAAAAGATCTACATTCCCTCGGGCAGATCGAACTCCACTTACCTCTGCCCCTTTAAAGGTCGTTTGCTCTCAAATTAATAGACGGATATGGGTTGTAATGTGTTGCCAAAAAAAGAGAAAAGGTTAAAGTCATGAGTAAGGTCGACAACTGTGGACTTGTCCTGCATTGGAAAATTCCCCAGCTTTCCTTCTCTTCCCCCCCCCCCCCCAACTGCTTGGTGCGGTTTTTTCTGGTGATATTTTGGATTGTGGAAGAGCTTAGATGTCTCAGTTCCTTGGGAATGTGGAACCGAAATTATTGTAAAGATAATGTAGCAAATAACATTTCTTGTTTAGTTAATAATTTGATTTTGAAACTTAAGCATGGAATCTTTTAAATGTTACATCCTTTTTTGATATTGATTGATCTTGCAAAGGGAAAGCTTACTTACGCATTGCAGATATACCACTGAATACATCTTGGAATGGCAAGCATCTCTTTGGCTTTGGAGTGAAGTAATCCAGATGTATTCTGTAGAAAGTACTTTAAATGGGTGCTTCTGATTCTGGAATAGCTGTTAAAAATGGAGGAGGAATTTTGGGGGTGTTTTAAAAAGTGAATTGAATTGCAACTTATTAGGTTTATAAATTCTTCTTTTCTTTTCTCCTGGGGCTTGACTTATTGGGTTTAGAGTATAATGTTCACAAATTAAATGGCAGAAGAGGAGAAATGCACTTTTGTTTCATGTTCTTTTCATAGCATTGAAAATTATAAACTGCACTTTTTTATTCACATCACATCTCAAACATTGTTGACTGTCATTCAGATTTTGTCCACTAAGTATCTCATTTTTCTTCAATTTACAATATAGATTAGAAAAAAGAAGTTATGTTAAAACTAAGTTTTAACTTAGACTTGAGGACTTAACCAACGCACTGTCTTATTTTTAGTTCTCTTGGGAAATATTTTACAGAATTTTTTTACCTTAGAATACTGTATTTAAATGTGGCTTATTATCAGCCTTGGAAAAGATTATGAAAGTAAATTGGTATTTTTTTTGTTATATATAGTTGTTTTAGTGATATGATTTCTGGTTGGCTAAAATATATTTTTTCTTAAGGAGTTTGCTTACTTGCCCCCCTTTTCCATAAATTAGTTGCTCTGGCTCTAGAGATATAGTTTGATATGCATTTTTATTCTTGAGCATTTTAATTACTGTGGGCTTGCAGATAGAAATATCATGAAATTGTATTCATAGAATTACATCATCTAATAGTTGGAAGGGGCCATCTGAGTCTACCCTGCAGGAGTGGTTATAAGCTTTTCCTTAAAGACCCTGCTACTTGCTGAGGCTGTCCATTCCTCTTGTAGAGAGTTGTTGTCATTATGAGGACATTTTTGCACACAGTTTAGATCTTAACATACCCATTGCTCCTACGTTAGAGTGCCCTCTTCCACGTAACAGCCCTTGGAATTCTTGAATTCATGTCAACTCAAGAAACATTAATTGCCTGTGATATACTGTTCTCTGAGGCCCCAAGGACAAGATCTAAACTGTAGCTACCCTTGACGATGAGCTAACATTCTGTTGGGAGGATAGAGCATGCATTTCATTGAAGACAGAGCCATCCTCCTGATCCTCTTAGGCGCTCTCACCAGCCTACTCACTCCTCTATGGGCCCTCTCCAACTTACGTTCCTCTCTTAACCTTACTGAAATATGGCCAGAACTGAAGTCGATAGCATCCCACATGTCTGATGCAGGACACCCTATTCCCCCTTCCCCACATTATACCTTTCACTGTGGTCCCAAGACCGTGTTAGCTCTTAGGGTTTTATTGTAACCACTGTTCTGTGTAATTCGCCAGCTTTTCCGAAAGGCCGAATCACTTGGTCTGCATCATTGCCTTCTTCAGCTTGTGTCAGGAGGCTAGTGCCTCATGCTAATAAAAGTAAATTACACACGATTTTATTTCAAGGATCGTTTTTATGTTTACGGGTACAACTTCCTAATGTTGAAAATAAAAGAGCCTTATTTCTAGTAATATATGAACTTTTCATCTCTGAGAATCTGTGTAACCTTCTGAACAACTCTTCTGTTTGGAGGAGTACAGCTACTTGGTTAATTTAATTTCTGAACCATTGGTGCTAGGCCAGTCACCATATGACAAAATGCTGAACAGAAGGATGGACTGAATATTAAAATACTGTACTTTAACAAGTATTTGTCATTTTATGAAGAATTTTAAATGTCAGTTTTATTTGTAATTGTGGTTCTGAAAAAAAAATCAAGTCTTCTGTAGCTAGCGAGCTGTGCATTACATGGTTTGTGGGTAAGACATATCCTGGACCCAAGTTCCCAACATGTTTTAGCGTTTAAGAAATTGATATTATCCTAGGGAAATCGCTCTCAAAATTACCATATTCAGTTATGACGATAATAACAGTAATGGCTGATATCTATACGATATTTCTGTGTTTGTGAAGATCTTTCTTCAGTGCAACTCTTGGGACATGGGACATGAAGCCCTGCTTGGTAGTGCCGTTTTACAGCCGAGTACCTCCTTGCTAGTGGGCTCATTTTGCAGCTTCAGAAACTGAAGCACAGAGATGGTCAAGTGACTTGTTACTGGTCACGCAGCCTGGTAAGTGTCAGTGGGGACTGTATCCCCAATCTCCTGACCTAAGTTCAGTTCTTTTGGTCATGCCCTGGTCCTCCTCTTAAATTGTTTAATAAATGCTTCATCATTAGTTGTCAGTGGTTCCTATTTTTTTCAGTGTCAGAAGTCTTTGCTTTTAATTAAAACTTTAGGGAAGCCTTGGCAGAAAATCTTTAAAAGAAAATTTTAAAGAAATTCATACTCTAAATGGTGCCAAATAACAAATCTGATTTAAAAAACTCATGGATTTTTTTGCCCTAAATCTAAAAATAATACAAACAACTTGTAGAGAATAATGCGATTACTAGAAATAAGTGCTTTGTAACTGGGCACAATGTTAGATATGATAGCTGACCCAGTAAATGATACTTCATAGCAATTTTCATATTTCCTTTTATTTAAGCCAGTACTTTTTGGGGGGTGGATTCATTCCATTTTCCCCTGTAAAATTCTAATTGTGTTTTAAAATATGCTGTGTTCTGTTTATAAATGAATGCCTCTGGATTTCATCAGAATCACAAAACAATTTTTAAAAATTTGGTAGCATAAGATGATTGGTGTTCAAACCAGACTCCTGGTATTTGTTTTATAATCAGAATCTTAGTTATTGACAATATTATATTTTTAGCTCTTCAGAATCCTTGTTTGTACCCAGTACTTTATGATGGACTTTGTCATAAAATGGATTATAGTAGGTGGAAAGAAAAGAAAAGCTCAGATATTCAGATGGATCTGTGATCTCATCAACATGAGGATTCCCTTCACAGATACAAGTTGCAGCCCATTTATACCTGCCTGCCTGCCCTATGGAACCCTTGTCTTTGTCTTCTCACATTCTTACAGGGTTGCTATTGGGGCTCCCTCCACCCAATGTGCTGGAAGCCTGTCTCCCTTCCTCTTGAAGTCAGAGGGATACAAATGGAGCACATTAGGCTGTTGGATGGTGGTGACCTATCTATCTCCTCTCATACATTTCTTTGATAACATCCTTTATTATCTCACTTATTCTCCATAATTACTTTTTTGTAACATGTTGCCTGTTCATATGTGTCATCCATTTCCCTATTGCCTTTGAGTGATATTTAGTTTCATTTCTTTGGAGATCAATATTCCTTGACTTACAAAATACAACTTAAAAAAATGACCTTGTAACCCATAAGACAAAGCAAAAGCAAAGAAAACAATTCAAGCCCAAACTATGTTATTTTTCAGGCTCTGTACTGAGAAAATCAATTATGCAACATAAATTACTTGGTGCTTTTGGTGATTGATTTTAATCAGAGTGACTTTGTCGCATGCGCAGTTTCCACCAGTCTCCAGAATTCTTTGCATTTGCTGAACACATGCATCATATGTTACTGATAGATAGCAAAGTTGACAGATTTGCCCTGCGTGCTCATCTGATCTGACAGTTCTTTTCTTCTTTGAACCTCTTGGATGGCTTTGCAAAACTTCAGGATTTTTTAGGTGCACTTCGAGCAGTGAAGACTTAGGAGATGTGCTTTCCTTTTCCTTGCATCACAGTTCTCCCCTCCACCCTGTGCCCCATTTTAAAGGGATACAGGATACAGGTCAGGCTGGAAGTGATGAGAATCTGGACTAGAAGGTGATGGACTGGAGAGAGATTGAGGTGGAATTAGCCAAATTTGGCAACTGGCTAGGAGTGGGAGTGAATGAGAGCTAAAAGTCCTGTAGGTTTTGAAGTTGGGTGATGGGGAAAATGATTGACAGAACTAGGGAAGCGAGGATGAAAGAGGGGTGGATTTTTTTGGGGGGATGAGTTTTGTTTTGTCCATGATGAGTTTAAGGTATCTATGGAGCATCCAGGTGGAGGTTTGGAAAATAGGTGAGAGGTAATTGTTGGTTAGGAGTTTTGGAAATCATCTGAATAGAGATGACGATGATGAAGAAGATAGCGAGCATTTATTAAGCACCTCTTATGTTCTAGGAACTGTTTGTAAGTGCTTTACAAATGTGATCTCATTTGATCCTTACAGCAATCTTGTAGGGAAAAGTGTTGTTATTATACCCATTTTACAGGTGAAGAACCTGAGGCAAACAGATTGTATAACTTGCACTCGAGGCCACACAGCTAGAATGTATGAGAGGTTGGATTTGAACTTGGACCTTTCTGACTCCAGGCCAAGTGCTGTGAGCACTGTGCCACCTTTCTGCCTATTCGAATCTATAGGCATTCATGAGTTCACATTATTGGTCATTTTTTACTGCACAACAATATTCCATTTCATTCATATGCCACGCTTTGTTTTCGCAGCAGTTCCCTGTCCACGTTATTTCCAGTTCTTCTGCTATAGAGTGTGGTGCTCTAGACGTTTTGGTGTAGTTTGGACTTTGTGTGCCTTACTTGTAGTGGGGCATGGTGTCAGAGTATGGAGAGTTCAGTCACTTTTCTTGTGTAATAATTCCAAATTGATGTTCAGAATCGTTGGATCAATCCATAGCTTCACCATTGGCCATTCCCATTTTTGGTCATCTTTACCAATTTTCATGTGAGTTTCAAATTACATTTCTTTTATTATTAGTGATTTGCAGCATGTTTTCATGTGGTCATTTATAATTGGTAATTCTTTTTGAACACTCTTCCTATCTTTTTTGACTACTTCTTTACCTGAGAATGGCTCTATTTCTATCCAGTGACTAGAATTGATGCTTCAAATGATGGCTGCCCATTTTCTCTTTGGTTAGGGCACATTCTTTGTTTCATATGGTGTCAGAGAACCCCTTTTCACAAGAAGGACAAAGATGCATTAGACAGCTATAGTGCAAAATAGGAAAATAAAAAGATACTGAATAGAAAAGTGGTTGTATTTTTTCCTATAATGCATTCATAAAGAAGTGGACCAAAAATGCTCCATGACTTCATTTACCATCTTAACTCTTAATGGTTTGCTTCTTGTTCTGTTTTTAGTAATGGTCTCATATTGGTCACAGGTGAACTAAGGATTCAATATTTGATTTGATCACTGTTGTCTTCAGTTTAAGTTGTTATTCCAAGCGTGTGTCCATCTTTGTGTAATCGTAGGAGGCTCCTTTGGGTTTGATTCCCACTTGGGCCCTTAGAACAGAAAAGCAAAGAGCAGGCTAGGTTTGCTGAGTTAAGTGGAAATGCATCATAGCCCTTGTTATGGTAGTTAAGAAAAAACATTGTATTGACAATGATGGGAAAACCAAAAATTTTCCCCTGCTTCTGAGCCTATCTACGTTTGTCATTATCTGAATGGTGTCTTTATTTGTTTGTTTACAAGCGTACATGGGAGAGGCTATTGGGTACCAAAAGTTCCCTGTTTCTCTTTAAGCAGTGAGCATTGTGTAATGAGAAGAGCACTATCTTTGGTCAAGAACACCGGGTTCCAGTTCTAGCTTGTGGAACTGGGCAAGCCATCTTAGGGCGGCCTCCTTCATGTACTCACCTGTAAAGTGAAGGTGAGCATGCTATGCATAGGTTGCCCTGTAGAGTTTTTGGAAGGGAAGAGCTGGAGAAACCAGATATAGCACTGTGGTATATGTGGCGAAAGTCAGAGCTACCACTTGTGCAGACAACAAGCCACTTGAACTTCCTTTTGGAAATTCTAATATAAGCTACTGTAAATTTGTAAGACTCTATTAAATTAAGAGCTGAACGAGATTGCAGAATTAGGAGTGTTAAGTCCTGAAGATCCTTTAGCCTTCAAAGTCACATGGGGGAATAATCCTGTCTTGTCTCATTAGTAAATGTGCAGATTTCAGAGACTTCTAGAGCTCTCTGGGTTTGTTATTTAAGACAGCATCTTTCAGCTTATTCAGAAATGCTTCTTTAATTACAGTTACCTCATGTTATGCAGAAACAACAACTTTTGAGGAAATTTTAATGGAAGATACAGACATTAATACTGCATTTAATGTGGATTTTTTTCAAGCAGTATTTTATTGTTATTATTAACATAATTTATTTGACCCTGGAGACGATGGTAAAGAAACAATAAAGTAATTATGACTGATATTGAATGTTGCCAATCCAATGCTTTATAGTGAAATCTTAATCAGAAATTTTTTCTTTACTTTTAGGAGAAAAAGGCAAGGAGGAAAATATGATACATCTTTTGGAAAAAGCAACTTCTGAGAGTCAATAGTGTATTCTATATGTCAGTAGATCATCAAGCATTTATTAAATACTTAGTATGTTCCTGCCTCCAAAGAGTTTACATTTCATAGGGGATGGAGGAATGATATGTACACATATTTTTCTCATATACATGTATATATACTGAATACATGTGTATTTATAATATTCTGCATTAATTTTGTAATCATAATCTTGACCCTGAGGCACAGTAAGATTAAATTGGTAATTTTAGAAAAAAATTTTATTGTCATAATGGAATTTCTGATAAACATTTAGTGAAACAGAAAATAAGTAGAGCTGTCCATCCTAATGAACATTCTAATTAAGTTTTTATAGCTTAAGATCTTCTTATACCTTATATTTTCTAATGCTCTGATACCATAGATTAGTTTAATTTGAAGGATCAGCATTGCTGGTGGAAAAATTGGGATGCTTTGGAAAATTAATTTTGAACAGAGAGTTTTGTTTATAAAGTGCTGGTTTTGAGAACACAATTGCTTTCAATGAATAGATGTCCTATTTTAGCTAGTGGAACACAGCATTGGACGAAATCTGTTTTTACTGTATGGTCTGTTCTTGATGGTAGGAGGGGAAAGGGAGGAAACTGAAGTAAGGATTTGTCAAAAGTCTTACTGTCAGGGGATGAGACACACCCTTTGGTCCCATCCAGAATATTCTGGAATGTTTGCTTCCCTTGGCACAATGTGGATGCCATCTCCTATGGGAAGTCTTTCTTGCTCCCTCTAGTTGCTGTCGTCTCCCTAAAATTATGTTGTATTCTTCTGTTTAGATGTTTTATCTCAGCAGAACGCAAGGGACAGTTTTAGTTTTGTCTCATTTTCTCATAGTTCAACATGATGCCTCCCATGTAGTAGTAGGTGATAATACCGGCTTGTAGAATTGGATGCCGTATTTGGTTAATGTAGTTTATGATTGAATTCACTTTTTAGGAGACCATTCCAGATTTTTGATTCTTAATGTAATTTTTCACCTAAGTTACTCATAAGCTACATCTCTCCTTCCCTACTGATACTTGTGCATTTGATTTTGAATTTACCCTTATTACGTTTCTTCTGCCTAAACTTAGACCATTTTCAGTGGATACAGACCCTTTTGGGCCTGATGCTGACATTCGGCATGTTAGTTACCTCTTCTGGCTTTGTGTCAGCCACAGAATTGATAAGCACTTTGTCTGGAGTTTGTCTTTGGTAATTTAGGGATATAGATGAAGATATATTTCCTTAAGTGCCTTTGGTCATTATATGCATTTTATCGTCATTTCTTACATACCATGGTTATTACAACAGTCTATTTTTTCAATTACTTGCCTCAAAATGAACTTTTGTGGTATGACCTAGATCTAATTGCATTTCCGGCAGTGACCGTTGGGGTGGCAGGATATTGAATTTATCTTAGGACAGGCCAGCTAAATGTTTCTTTATTTCTGTTGCAGCTTAAATAGGGTGGATTATTTCTCCTTCATTATATTTCGAGTAGACATTCAGTACTCAGGAACGAGAACTCCTGGCTTTAAATCAGGAACAGGGGATGTGAAGTATTTGAAACACTAGATAGTTTAGAAGGCATTAACAGTTGATGATTTTTGATTATGCTGATTAGTTGGGGTTTTTTTGTGTGTGTTTAGCTTTTTGGTGGTCTGTGATTTAATTGGTTCAAGGAACTCACTGTAAGAAAATTCCCTCTCTCAACTGGCCTTTAATTTGCAATTTTAGAAAGTTCCCAAGGGCATTGAGAGGTTGTGTACAGGGTCACACACTGACAGTTCGGTGGCAGATTGAATTTAAATCCAGATCTTCCTGAGGGTGAAGCTGAGGGTTGTTCTTTTTCCACTAATCTTCTTTAGTTAGTTAAATGTAGAATGGGCATTTTACAAAAGGCGCTTTTATAATCTTATTTCTTATATTTGAGCTACTTGAAATATGCCTTCTTTTATATTTCATAGGAATATTAATGTCGAGATCTTCCCATTATCTTTCTTTTTCTTTGTGTAGTACTTTAATTTTAAGTTACTCATAATTTTAAAAAAGTTAATTATTTAGGAATAATTCATGTAGAAGGAAACCTTCAGTTGAAGGGACCTTGAGAGTGGCTTTGCACAAGTTCTTCTATTTATGGCACTCAGTCAATAAACATTCATTAAGTGTGCACTCTGCGCCTGGCACTGTGCTAGATGCTGGAGATGTTAAAGACAAAAGTGGATCGTGGCCTGCTGTCAAAATGCTTCTATTCTGTTGTAGAGAAACACGTCCTCCCACAACTATATCAAAGTAAATACAAGCTAATTTTTTGGTGTTAGTTCTAGTAGTTGGGAGGCATGAGAAAGGAAGTGGCTTTTCAGCTGAGTTCTGAAGGAAACTATGAATTTAAAGAGATGGCAGGGGGAAAGCAGGGCATTCCACGCGTCAAGACCAGACTATGCAAAAACACAGAGGTGGGAGGTGGAATGGCATTTGAAGACCCTCAAGAAGGCCACTTTGGCTCAATGTTACAATGTGTGAAGGCCAATAACGTATACTGGAAAGGGAGTTTAGAATCATGTTGTAAAGGGCTTCAGTGCCAAACAGAGGTGTTTGATCTAAAGGCAGGAGGGAGGGAGATCTGGCAGAGTTTATTGAGCTAGAGAGTGATGTCTGTTACCTGACTTATGCTTTAGGAATATCATTGGCTGCTGTGGAAGCTGGAGTTGTATTTACAAAGGGATGTTTAAGAGTTTGCTACTGTACTCTGAAATGCAGATTGTAATGCTTTTTCAATTAACCTGTTTTAGACATAGTTAAGGACGGTGATGAATTTCTATGTAAAGTGTCGATGGGCAGAAGTTACTCCACATCAGTTCCTGCCCTCCAGGAGCCAGCCTACATAGTGTGTATGAGAGAGAAGTGAGGTTATAACAAATATATTACTAAGTACATACAAAGTAATACAAAGTAATCTCAAAAGTGAGAAAGGGGGTCAGCTAGGTGGTGCAGTGAGCAGAGAAGCGGCCCTGAGGTCAGGAGGACCTGAGTTCAAATGCAGCCTCAGACGCTTGACACATGTATTAGCTGTGTGACCTTGGGTAAGTCACTTCACCCCAATTGCCCTGCCAAAAAAAACCCCAAAAGTGAGAAAAGACTAACTGATAAGTAGAGTCATCAGGAAGGGCTCGGCCTGTGCTTTGAAGAAAGCCAGGGCTTCTCCAAGATGAAAATGGAAGAGTATAGTCCAGATGTGGTGGACCACCACGTCTTATAAAGGCACAGCTAGCCTAGACGGAACAGCTGGATCAGTGTGACTGGAGCAGAGTTTGTGAAAGTGAATGAGGTGAAATAAGACTGGAAAGGAGCCACATTGTGGAAGGCTTTAAGTGCCAGGCTGGCTGAGAATTGTGTATTCTCTCTTAGTGGTACTTGAGAGCCACTGGAGGTTTGAGGGTGGGGCAGGGACAAGGTCAGATCTGTGTTTTAGGAATATCAATTTAGTGGTTGTCTGAAGGATGAATTGGAGACTGGAAGCCAGGAGATCAGTTGGAGGAGATTTAAATAGCCCACATAAGATATGGAGAGGATCTTAACTGGGTCAGAGCCTGTATAAATGGAGGAGGACCGAAGTGGGTGATGTTATGGAGGCAGAATAGTCTTGTTAGCTGATTGGATGGGGAGAGTAGAGAAAAAGGGAAAAAGTCAAAAATGGTTTCCAGGTTATAAAGTCGATGGTGGTGTCCTCAACAGAAAAGGGGAAGTTTGGGGGAAGAGCAAGTAGTTTTGTTTTGGACAGGAGTTTTAGAAGCATAGAGGACTTCGATTCAGGTTTAGAGAGATGTCCAGTAGGCTGTTGGGAACAATGGGACTGGCGTTCAGGAGAGATTAGGAGCAGAGTCATCTCTATTGTGATGATAATGAAGCCATGAGAACTGAGGACAAACCACCAGCAGAGCTTGTTTAGCACCGTTATTTAATGTTTAGTTAAGGCACTGACAAGTTTTCTGTGTAAAGCTGTCACTTTGTTAACCTCCCTTTGCTCAAGCTTCCTAATAGGGTATATGATAATAGTACTTAGCATTTTTGTATCCCAGTGGCCTCAAGGATGTGAGGACAAATCTCAGATATGGGGTAATTGTATCCCATGGTGATATGGATCACTCATCTTGAGGAGGAAGGCTTGCAAATGGTTGACTGTGGCCACCCGTACCTGTCAGGATATGTATTGTGTTGGGCTAAGTAGTTGAAATCCTTGCCTGTTCCTTAGTCTGGTTTGTCACTAATTTTAAACAATTAGATATAGCTAATAAAATTAATTAGACCAATCTGAAAATCATCTCTTAGCTCTGCCCACCCTGTGGTAAAATTATTGAAAGAGTAGTAAATGATGAGAAGGCCTTCAGCAAGAGAGCTACTCCGATGGATACTCTTTGTCTGGAACCATGCCAGTTGCAAGATGCCTTGAAAATAATAGCTAGCATTGTAAGATTTGTAAAGCACGTTTCATGTTAACTCATTCTATCCTTACGACAACCAGAGAGGTAGGTGCTATTCTCTCCATTTTACAGATGAAGAAACTGAGGCAGAGGTATTTTGACTTGCCCAGGGTCACACTGCTGAACTCAGGGCTTCCTGACTCCAAATCTCAAGCTTTATCCAGTGTGCCACCTAGCTGCCTCCATTAAATGGACAATCTTTTGACTAAGAAGTTGATTGTGTATCTTACACTCTTGGGTTTGGCTTTGTTTGAAAGTGCAGAGTTGTTTGTATGTTATTTTCCCCATTAGACTGTGAGCTTCTTGAGAGCAGAGGCTGTTTTTGCCTTACTCTGTATCCCTAGGGCTTAGTGTAGTACCTGGCACACAGTAGGTGCTTCTTAAGTGCTTGTTAACTTTCCATTTGGTAATTGTTCATAGATCTTATAAAAGGTGTTTTTATTTAGCAAAGGTTTAGATAAACTCCACCTCAAAGTACCTGAGATCTTTTTTGCTCCTTAATTAATAGTCATTTAATAAGATTCTTCTAAGAATCTTAGAATAGGCTAAGTCTTGGAATAGGATATAAATTTTCATTTGGTTGCAGAAACTCAACCTGGAGAAGACTTTGATCTCTCTTTGAATGTATTAAGGGGTGTCATTGTGAAGATAGACTAGCTTCCTCTGCTTGACCCCAAAGGTCAAGAATAAGGAGCCAGTGGGTAGAAGTATTGCAGAGAGGCATATTTAGACCTTATAATATAAAGATAATATTCTTTGCAATTAGAGCTGGCCAGAGTGGAATGGATTGCTTTGAGAGGCTTTGAGTGGGTCACCTTTTGCAGTGATCCAAGTGGAAACTGGCTGACCACTTGTGGAGAAGGCAAAGAAGATGGCTGTCAGGTAGAGATGGGACTTTCTGGTCCTTCCTAAATCTGCTTCTGTACCATATGGGGAGTACATGCTTTAAATGTGAAGCATCACAAGCAGACTTCCGACCAGCTATCCTGTGTGAAGATTTTTCTTATTTATTGCCCTCCTTTTTCTTCCCACTGCCTTGACTCATAAGTTATCCACAGTGCATTTTCAGGCCAGTCTTCCTGAATACAACAGAAACTATTTTGTTGTGGGTGTGAGGATGTTAGGAGGTCATAAATTCCATACTAGTCAATCAGCAAGAATTTATTAAGCACTTACTATGTGCCAGACACTGTGTTAAGTGCTGGGGGTATAAAGAAAGGCAAAAACAATCCCTGTCCTCAAGGAGCTTCCATTCTAATGTTACACAGAGCAAATAGAGGCTCTGGGCTCACTCTTCCAGCCTCCAGTAACACTGGTAGATTTGCATTCCCAAAGTGCAGCTGGCTACTTCTCCCCTCAGAGTTTTGAGAAGTTGGCGTGTCTTTCTCCAGTACAGTTGCTCATGAGCTTTCATTCAGTGTCCCCCTTCCCCACAATATCAATTGCCAGTCATTGTTGCCATAACATCAGTTGATAACTCCTCAAACCAATTAACATCAAATAGTTACTGAGAAGATATAGCAAAGCCAAAAACAGAAAAACTTTCAAAACCTTTAAAACCAAGAGCTCACTCTCCTCAACCACTTCATTTCTTGGGGAGAGTGAATTCAAACTTAAAATGGTGACCAATATTTTCCCTTCTTACCCCACCCCCCCAAATTAATTTCTGGGTGGGGCAGAACTGATGGACAGTAGCCGTTTTGCTTTTAGGATTTATCTCAACTGCTGAGGTTATTTCACTGATAGAATAGGTCAAGCAGGTACTCATTCACCTGAGATCAGTCAGGAATTAACCTGACAAATAACTAAGCTGCAGCATTCACATACAGGGTGGCTCAGGTGGGAAGATAAGGTGTTTGTGGCATGTACTGTTTCCAAAATTGCTCCCTCTCTCCCTACCTGGAGGTTTACAGCAGTTGTTGCTTGGTTCACCATCAGAGAAGAGAGATTGATTTCATCTATTAAAGCCTTTTGTATGCATACTAATTTCTGGTTCAGCAGCTAATTAAAAGGCTTTTCATCTCTACTCAGTGCACAGGCAACAGTCGCATTATACTGACACACGCTCAGAACTGGAGAGGGCTCCTCAGTTATGTGGTATCACACGTTTCTAGAAGTAGGCTCACTAGGCATTTCTATGGATTGGTACCAGGCAGAGCATATTGTGCACACTCTTAAGGCCCACACTGGCCATTCCCATCATTACAGACTCAAATGTATACATATCCAAACACACACAGGACCCACTAAAAAGGTTCTGCAAAACCAACTAGCGCATCAATGCATTGAAAAAAGTCTGATATTACAGGCAGTGTTCACCTCCCCTCACCTCTGAAAAGAAGCAGGAGAGGGGCTTTCTCATATCTCTTCACTGGTGCCAAATTTAATCATTATTATCATACAGCATTTATTTGAAAAATATTTTTATTGATTTTTTTGTTTGAATATCCCTTTGTTTTTCTCCTTCTCTTTTCCATTCTTTTCTCCCTTAGAGAGTATTCCCTTTAAAAAAGATTAGAAAACAGAAGAAGTTAAAAAAACTCTCAGCAAAAACAGTCAACATATTGAAAAAGTCTGATATTATATGTACTGTTCCACATCTGTGGACTGCTCTTCTTGCAGAGGAGTGGAGGGAGGTGTATTCTCATATCTTTTCTGTGGCATTCAGTTTTGTTGTTGCTCTTTCCATTTATATTATCCATGTATTTTGTTTTCTTTTTACTCCATTTAGCATCAGTTAACATATCTTCCCATGCTTCTCAGTATCATGTTCATTGCTTCTAACAGCACAATAATATTTCATTACGTTCTTCTGTTATAGTTTGTTTAGCAGTTTCCCAATTGATGGATACCTATTTTGTTTCTAGTTTTTTGCTACTATGTAAATTGCTGCAGTGAATATTTTGGTGTCACTATGGCCTTTCTTTTTTGTCATCTACCTCCTTTGGGTACATTCCTAGCATTAGAATCTCTGGGTCAGAGTATGGGCATTTTGGTCGCTTTCTTGCCATAATTCCAAGTTACTTTTCAGTATGGTTGGACCACTTCAAGTCTTGCCAACAGTGAATTAGTGTACCCATCTTTCCACAAACCCTCCAACATTAACTGTTCCCATTTTTTGTCATCTTTGTAAATTTCCTTAGTGTGAGGTGAAGCATCAGCTCTTTTTAAATTGTCATTCTTCTTTCACATTTTTAATAGTTTACATTTCTTTCAAGAACTGTTTATACATATGTTTCAATATATCTTTTGATGACTTAGCTATTAGAAAACAGACTTTGGTCTTTAGTGTTTCCTTGTGTTGCCTGTAGCCTGGCTGTCAGACCCTTATCAGAGATATTTGATACAAAAAATTTTTTTCTAGTTAATCATTTCTGTTATCCTAGTTTCATTACTTTTGTTCATGTAAAAGCTTTTCTAATGTAATAAAAATTATCTTTTTTTGCCATTTGTTATCGGCTTTGTTCCTTGGTCAGGAATTTATTCTATGGTCATAATTATAGAATCTATCTGTATCTTTTAATTTTTTTAAATTGTAGTTTTTAATATTGAACATGCGTGTATTTTGAGTTTATTGTGGTATATGGTATAAGATGTTGGTCTAACTCTTATTTTCTGCCAGACTACTTTCCACTTTTCCTGGCAATCTTGTCAAATAGAAAGTTTTTTTCAGATAATTTGTGTTTTGAAGGTTTATCAAACTAAATTATTGAGTTAGTTATTTCTAATTTTTCCTTATCTTATCCATTTCGTTGATTTATTTTTCTATTTTTAAAATTTTGCCATTATCAAATAGTTTTGATGAGTATAGCTTTACAATACAGTTTGAGGTCTGGAAGTGCTATTCTACCTTCATTCTTACTTTTTCATCATTTCCTTGAATACTGTAGATCTTTCCAGTGAATTTTATTATCTTATGTAGCTCTGTAAAGTATCTTCTTAATAGTTTGTTACAGCACCAACTTTGTAAACTTTGATAGTATTGTCATTTTTTATTGCATTAATGTGGCCCAGCCATGAGCACTGAATATCTGTCCAATTAAAGGTTCTTTATTTCTTCAATGTGTGTTTTATAATTGTATCTATACTAGTATTGAGTGTGCTTTGGAAGATTGACTCCCAGACCTAAGTGCCTACTGTGTGTCAGACATAAAACTTCATTTTGGGGGGATGCAAAGACAAATGTTAAACATGGCCCTTGTTTTCAAAGAATATGCACTTGGGGGGGATGTACCTATGTGTGTGTATATATATATGTGTATGTGGGTACACACACACACAGACACACACACACAAGATACCAAGAAGATCCAATGTCACCTTGGAGGAGAAGGTGTAATAGCAGCTGGGAGTCTCAGATGGTGCTCGAGCTGTGGCTTGAAGAAAACCAGGGATTGTGGGAGGTTCATATGAGGAGGAAGGATAGTCCAGGCATGGAAGCAGACAGTGCGAAGGCAGAGAGTGGAAGATAGAGCATCCTTTGTGAGGAGCTGCGAGGAGCATGCTGTGGTTGAATGCAGAGCATGGAGAGAAGTGATAGGGGAGGCTGGGAAGGTAGAATGGGAAGACTTGATGGGCTGCTCTTTGAGTTAGTGCGTGCTATGTATATCTTAGATACAGAAGATGAAGAGTAAGATGGGCTTAGGAGAAAGTCTGGATTGCATTGCATTTGGGAAATTACACAGTATTTTGAATAATACTGAGGTAGACCTTGAGTATTTAGGAGTCAGGAATGTACAGCAGGGTCTACCTCCTCAAGTATTTCCTTATCGTCCATCTGAATTTGATCTTTTCTTCCTCTCAAATTCCCCTGGAACAGTTTGTCTTACCGGTTCCCCTCTTCGACGCCATTTTGTGTTCTACTTACTTTTGGATCTTTTGGCATCTCCTGTAGGAGATTGTAAGTTCCTTATTCACAGAATCTGAGAAGTGGAAAGGATATCTTTGACCATAATGGTGGGGAGTGTTTCTAGGGCACACCTTCCCAGGATGATGGCTGAGGGCACTAGGTTGGCTCAGGGTCCCGAGTTGGCTTTATTTGCGATGCCGGTTAGGATGGTGGTGGTGTTTTGACTTGCCCATCTCTCCCTCAGGGTGCTTTATTGCTTCTGTTAGCCTGGCTTGCCTTCTTTGTGAGTGACATGTTTTTTGAATGAATGATCCAGTGCTCCTAATGAAGGGTTAGATTTGACCTCATAGTACTTACTGAGCCTTGGTGAAATGAGAGCCATGCCTGGAATATAGTTCAGAAAGGACATACCTCAGCTTCCTCTTCTGCTTCAGTCTCTCTGGGTTGATAATACGTGCCTGAATGACTGAAGAAGCATTTTTAAGCACTAATTACATGGCAGGCATTGTGCTAAGGTCTGGGGATATAGGCAGAACAGAGGCAGTTTCTGCCCTTAAGGGGCTATAATACATGGGGAGTGTGTGGCCTAGAAAAGGAGTGTGCATCGTGAAATCATAGGGATAGTCAGTGCAGCAGTAAGGCAAATGACTGACTCCTTCTGTCTAGAAGCTGTGGTATTATTATATCTAGAGCAAAAGGTGCAACACTGGCATGTTTGGGGAAAGGGAGGGGGTGATGGGAATAGCAAGATAATGCCTGAGATGAAGTGGGGCTGGATCTGGGGCATCTAGAGAAAGGCCATTGGTCCCCACCAATCAGGACAGCATAGGCTCAGTAGTTTAGCTTCCCCAGGGGGGTAATCCTGAAGGTCTGGTTTGGGAGTTGCAAGTAGGGAAAATGGGAGAAAAAGGGCTAGGTTGAAGCAGTATTGAGCAGTCTAGATATATTGGCTTTCGGCAACTAGGACAGTGTGGTTATGGGTCAGTGGGTCGGGAGCTGAGTAGCTTGGGTCTTCTACTTAATGCTTTTGATATCAATCCCTCTAGTCACTTCCCTGAGCTTTTCCTTCAATTATCTCCTTTTTGATTTCTCCCTAATTTTAACCTCTCCTAATCCCCTGGCTCCTTTCCTGCTGTCTGTAAACATACTTGCATCTCCCTTATCCTAAAACAAAACAAAACAAATAAACAAAACCCCTTCACTCAAACCGTCTGTTCTTTCTCACTATCAAGTATGTTTTCCTTTTCACAGTTAGACTCTTAAATAAAAACCCCTAAACCGTCTATACTGGTTTCCCCTGCCTTCTTGTCTTCCATTCATTTCTCAGCTCCTTGCGATCTGGTTTTTGTCGCTCACTTTATGGAAACTGTTCTCTGCATGGTCACTGATGAGCTCTTGGCTGCTAAATCCAATGGCTTTTCCTCAACCCGTCCTTTGTGACCTCTCCATAGTGCTTGTCACTGTTGGCAGTCCTCTCCTGCATCTTCAGCTCTCTCTGTATTTTGGGGGGCACTGTTCCATTGTGGCTCTCTTTCTGTTAGAATGAGCCTTCCTAGTTTCCTTGTAAGCTCATCATGCTCTTAGGTCTCGAGCTTTTATCTCTCTGTGCACCTTTTGGGTGATATCAGCAGCTTGTGTGGATTCAGCTCTTACTACTTCTATGCATATGACTCCCACATCTGCATATGGAGCCCTTCTCTGTCTTTTCAGTTCCCATCTTGCATCTCTAGTTGCATGTTTGATGTCTCTACCTTGATGTCCCAAGCACATCTCAAACTCAACATGTCCAAAACAGAGCTGGTTATCTTTCTTATATTTCTTATATCTATATTCCTTGTTACCTTTCTTATATCTCCTATCTGACTTTATCTCTCAATTTACATTATAGCCTTAGCCTAGGACTCTGCCTTAACTACTACAGTAGCCTCTTCACTGTTGCTTCTGCATCCTTTCTAACATATCTTCCAGATGGCTGGCAGGGCAAGGCACCAAGCATTTATTAAGTGGTAACCTTTATGTCCCAGACACTGTATTAAACTCTGGAGATATGATATAAGCAAGGATGACAGCCCTCGCCCTCAAGGAGCTTGCAATCTAATGAAGGAAGACAGTGCACAAGAGGGAGGTAGGAGGAGTGACGGTGCCCAGGTGAGGACATGGTGTGAAGTTGAGCGAGTCAGAAGCACAGCTGGGAGGGGAGTGAAGGCTGATTGGTCTGAGCCCCTCTCTCAAATGAAGGTACCAGAAGGCACTCACCAGTGGGAGAGGGGTTCTGATATGGCAGAGTGAGAAGGCTTCAGAGGGTGATGGATGTTCTTGGGTCAGAGTGGATGTTCCAAGATGAGGAGGGTTTGGGTGGTGAGGAAGGTTCCAGAGAGAGACAGAAGTGGAGCCTGCTGGAAGTCTGGAGCTGCTTGTTGCTCCTCTTGAAGCAGAGGCCTGACCAAGTTATTCTTCTGCTGTTCAGTGGCCTGTTTCCTTTAGGATAAAATATAAACACATCTGTTTGACATTTTTTTTTTTGCAGGGGGGAAGGCAGGGCAATTGGGGTTAAGTGACTTGCCCAAGGTCACACAGCTAGTAAGCGTGTCAAGTGTCTGAGGCCGCATTTGAACTCAGGTCCTCCTGACTCCAGGACTGGTGCTATCTGTTTGACATTAAAAAACCAACCCTTCCCGATCTGTCTCAGTTGATCTCTCTAGGCTGATTGCATGTTATGCCTCCTCAGGCATGTTACACTCCAGCCACGCTGATCTCTGTGTTGTTCCCTGTGCGCCCCTTTTCATCATGTCTCTACCTTTGCGTGCATGTCTCTTAGGCACACAGTGCTGTCTGTTACTTCTTGGAAACCCTCAGATTCCTGCAAGGCTTAGCTCAAGTGTTACTTTTGACAAAGGCTCTTCTTGATTCCCATACTGGGGCAGGGGTGGCGGTGGGGGAAAAGAACCTACAGCCTTTCATTACAGGTGATTTGTTTTGTGAGATTTGGATTCAGTTGAAAGGCCACGCTTGGGGACCAGAGGGTCATATGTGGTTCCCCACCCCTGCCCTACTTGATAGTGCAGTCCCAATCTCGATTCATTATGTATTTATTTTGTATGTATCTGGTGTGTACTTATCTGTAGAAATGTATGCTCCTAGGACAATGGAAGTTCCTTGAGTAGGGAGGTGCTCAGTTTTGCATTTGTGTCCTCATTGCCTACCATAGTGTCTGACACATTATGCTCGGTAAAGGTTGATTGAAGGAGGAGAGAGTTGAAAAGATAGGCTGTTTTGAGGAAATGGAGCGGGGGTAGTGGGTTGAGGAGAGTAAAGTGGTGAAGAAACCAAAGCAGAGATAGAGGATCTTGTCATTGGCATCTACTCCAGACCCCTTGGACAGAAAGAAGAAAATGAACAAGGCATTCAGGGAGCTGCACAGAAGCCTGCCATAATAATGAGGAGACTTTGGTTATCCAGACATTTGCTGGAGCTCTGGATCTGCAAAGCAGAGCCTTTAAGAATTTCTTGACTTGTCTCTCAAAAGTCGAGGAAACATCAAGGAAATAGCTGTTCTGGGCCTCATTGTCACAACCATGGAGTAATTGGTTTTTGAAGTGGAAGTCATGGGGATCTTAAGGAGAAGTTGACTCTCCATCTTAGAATTTGTGATAGAGGAGAAGAGGGAATATAGTCTGATCACCACTTTAGATTTTTATACAGCAAATTTCAAAGAGTTCAGAGAAAAGATAGGGAGGATATTGTGAACTAAAAAATCTACAGGTAAAGTTTGCCTAGGAGGGTTAGGAAGGTAGCAAGAATGAAGTACTAAAGACACAAAAAGACAGTTTTGTTGAGGAAAAAAGATGAACATAGGTAGATGTATAGGATGTAGTAAGAACTTTGATTTTAAAAAACACATGTAGTGGATAACTCTTCCAGACACGTCTAGAAAATGCACTCGACCGAATCCTGAGTGGGAAATAGAACAAAAAATCACAGTTATTCTTCCGGCCCAGGTCAGCATAGGGAGACAGACAGAGATCCATGGACCTTAGGGATGGAATTGGGCCAGCAGCATGCTAAGTGGGACATTCCTTTGCAGAAAGAAGCTATATGCTAGGGAAAGAATTCTCACATCCAGCCAAAAGGGACCTAAATTTGTACAGAAAGAGGTACTTCTGACAACTCTATTGCTCATTACCTGGTTTGGGGTCATTGATCCCGGGACTGAGGAGGGGACTATACAAACAAGGAATGAAAGGGTGAGGAGAGACAGCTGACACTTGAACCTCACTTTCTCACCCAAACTGGTCCAAGGGAGGGGAAAATATGTATACACAGTTGAGTACAGAAAAATATATATAGACAATATACATATACATAAATATATAGAAATATATACAGAGATACTCAACTTGGAAACAAGAGAAAGGGGAGAAAATAGGGAATATAAGAGAGAGAATTGATTAAGGGAGGAATTATTTTTAAAAGAAATTCTAAAGGATGCACAAAAACATTTATACCTATTTCTGTGGTGGCAAAGAATCAGGAGCTAAATGAGTGCCCATCAGTTGGGGAATGGCTTAACAAGTCATGGCATATTAATGTGATGGAATATTATTGCGTTATATAAGAAATGGTGAAGGGGATAGGTTTCAGAGAAACCTGAGAAGAATTGTATGAACTGATGCAGATGAACACTTCTATACTGTGACAACAATATTGTGAAGATCTACGCTTTGAATGACTTGGGAACTGATTAGCATAATGATCAATCGTGACGACAGATGAAATGATGATGATGATGAATGCTGAATGATGAAATGCACTACCCACCTTCTAATAAGAGAGGTAAAGAATTCAGGGTCAGAATGAAACTTTTTGGAGGTTCTGGGAGCATGATATTTTTTTTTGGCTTGACTATATATTTGTAACAAGAGTTTTCTTTTTCTTTTTTTTCCTGGAATGGAGGGAGGGGGAGAAGGCAGATTGTTGCTGATTAAAATTTTTTTTAATTAAAAAAATGCATGTACAGAAGATAGAAGTAAAAGAAAGTAATGGGGAAGGAATACAGAGTTGTTACATGGTCCTGTAGGAATAGTGTCAGGAGTGCTAAGACTCAGAATAAGCTGAGGGTGGCAGAGAAAACTAAGGATAATAAAAAGGGTGTTTTAAAAAATGGCTATATTAAGGAACAGAGGCAAATCAAAGAAAAGATAGGACCACTGTTCAGGGATAGATAAGTAAGGAGAACATCTAATTGTCTTGAATGAGTTACCTGACCAAAAACTGGCAGCTGTAATTACTAAACAACTTTTGAATGGTCATGGGGAATTAGAGAGGCACTGTGGGATTGAGAAGGGTAAATAGAAACCAAAAATTGTAGGCCTACGAGCTTGACCTTGATTCCTGGCCAGATCCTAGAATGTTTAAGGGGATGGATAGTGAGCATCTGGCCGAGGAAGTGCCTGCAGGACTTCAGCAAGGTTAGGCCATGCTAGCTGACAGTCTTGAGGCACATGCATCTGGACGATTATGTACCGTATATAGTTCCATCTACCACATTTTAGGAAGGATGTGGACAAGCTGGCTAGTGCCCAGAGCAGGGCAGCTAGGATGATGCCACATGAAGGAGGATCAATTTAAGGCATGTTTAGCCTAGAGAAGATGTAGGAGCACAGGAGAGTTATTTTCAGGTTGGTTATTGTTGTTTGTTGTTCTTTTTCGAAGAGGACCAAAATGACATCATTATACTTGAGTCAAGATTCAATGCGTCTGATCCGGCCAATATGAGCTTAGAATGCTCTACCACAGGTCGGGCACAGATAGCCATGTGAACATTTGGGGCGGATACTCTAAACTTGCATATCCTGCATTTCCTTTGAGCTGCTTCAATTCAGGTATTTGAAATCTGGAAGAGGAATTAGGCTTACCTTTGGCTCCAGAGAACCAAGCAGGAGCAGTGGGTGCAGGTGGCAGAGAGGCAGATTTAGGCTTGATGGAAGGTCAACTTGCTAACAGAAGGGTCCAAAAAGTATGTTCAGCTGCCTTGAGAGGGGGCACATTCCCCTTCCTTGGCACCATCTTTAGTCAGTCTAGGTTTGAAGGGGTTGTAAGTGGAAAAACCTTAAGAAGCCATGGTCTAGATGATACTGGTCAGGAGTGATGTAAAGGAGATGAAGATTTATTCTGAAGGTAAACACACCAAATAAAGTGGACATTTCCATTTAGGTAGTAGAACATACAAGAGAATTGTACATCAAAGTGTATTATGTGCCATTCTGTTAGCTTTTAAAAAATGACGCATTAAACCTGTACCTTTTAAAGCCGTCCTGCTGTCTATGATGCTTGTGTTCTCCTCTGTTCATTGAAATGCTTCAGTAACCTTGTTTTCCTCCCTTTTTGGGCTGCCTCATCCCTGCTTCTTTCTGTATCTCCCTCTTGAAAAAAAATGGAAAAAGTATAAGGCGTTCATAATGTAGATTCTTGTTCAGTTGTGGATTTGACCATGTCAGGGATTTCTAACCTAGGATTCATGAACTTGTTTAAAAAAATTCACAGCTGTATTTCAGCATAGTTGGTTTCTCTTGTAATCCTACGTATTTTATTTCATGCATTTAAAAACATTATTCTGGGAAGGGGGCCGGGGGCTTCGTCAGACCGTCACAGGGATTCATGATACAAAAAAAGTTAAGAAGCTCTCTGGACTAGATAGTCTCTAAAGTCTCCTCTAATTGTGAGATTCTGTGGATGAATTCCAGAACATGAAATGGCATAAGGGAAGATTTGAAGGCGGGAAAGTGCAAGGTCTGAGGATAGAGTTATTCACCATCCCAGGGGAGAGGAATCTGCAGCCTGTTTGGATTCAGTCAAAGGGCTGCACTTGAGGACCTAGAGGACCACCTGTGGCCTTGAACTTGAAGGTTCCCCACCCCTGCACTGTCCTGTGAGGTTGAAGCATAGGTTTGCATAAGAAGGTAGAAGAAGAAAAGGTTAGAAAAGTATATGAAGTAATTGATGAAATGTCTTAAATTCATTCCACTGAGCTTGAATTTGATTCTTTAAACAGTGGGGAGCCCCCTAAGGTTCTTGAAGAGAAGAGTGATACTATGGAAATAATGATTACTCTGGAAGGGTAAGCTTCTCTTTGGGAAGCTATTATAGTAATGCACATTTGGAGATGGGATGGGCTAAAGGCAGGCACTCCAGGTAGTTTGTAATCTGTGAGACTAAAGCTGTCTTGGTGGCATTGGGGATTGAAAAGGAGTTACTGCGCATGAAGCCAAGATGGCAGAGCAGGAGGAAGCAGTATAGCCATGCTCCCTCATTTACTCCAACAATGATGTAAGAAGAAAGCCAATCTGAGTAGTAAATATGGAGTTAAAGGAGAAACTAAAAGGGGTCATCTTTCCAACCGAAGTTCATAAATTCGACCTAAGGTAAGTGACCAAGAAGAACACCTCATGGTGAGGGTGAAAGAGGAGAATATAAAAGCTGGCTTGAAACTTAGCATAAAAAAACTGATCTTGGCAACTGATCCCATCACTTCCTGGCAAAAAGAGGGAGAAGAAATGGAAGCCGTATCTGATTTTATATTCTTGTGCTCAAAGATCTGTGCAGATGATGACATGAAGCCATGAAACTAAAAGCCACTTGTTCCTTGCAAGAAAAGGTGTGGGAAATCTGGACAGCATACTAAAAAGCAGAGATATCACATTTTTTAACAAAGTAGCCATGTAGTCGAAGCTGTGGTTTTTGTAGTGGTAATGTATGGCTGTGAGAGTTGGACTATAAGGAAAGTTGAGCGCGGCAGAATTGACGCTTTAGAATTGTGATGCTGGAGAAGACTTTTAAGAGTCTCTTGGACAGCAAGAAGATTAAATCAGTCAATACTTAAAGCAATTAGTTCAGACTGTTCACTGGGAGGACAGATACTGAAACTGAAGCTTAAATACTTTGGCCGCATAAGACAAGACTCATTGGAAAAGATCCTGATGTTGGGAAAGATTGAAGACAAAAGTAAAAAGGGATGGCAGAGGATGAGATGCATAGATGGTGTCATGGAGACAATGGACATGAACTTTCCCAGACTTTGAGAGAGAGTGGAGGATAGAAGGTCCATGGGATCATGAAGAGTTGGATATGACTGAACAACAGAATAGTGATTAGGGTAGAAAATGTAACAGGGGCAGGCCAGGGGCACAGATTCAGGGTTAGAACTCCAAACCAGGCCTGCAGTTCAGGTATGCCTAGATCAGATCTCGAACTCAGCCCAGGTCAAGGCCTAGAGCACTGATTGGGATTGGAACTCAGTGTAGACCTGAAAACCACCCTCCATACCCAGAGCAAAATGTGGTCTTAGCCCCTACCCAGAAAAGCACCAGGACATCTCCCAGAGGATCCTGGATCACAGATTCACTCTGAAAGAGCTCCCAGCAAGGCCAGCTGCTCAGTTGTTCAGAGCTGATCACTGAAAGAATGACTGCACAAAATAAGATACAAAAGAACTATTATGAGGCTATGGATACACACGCTGCAAACCTAGAAGAAGAGAACCATTCTAAACGATCTACAAGCAAAGCTTCAAAGGGAAACACAGCTTGGACACAAGTATAGCTAGAATGCCCAAAAGAGATGGAGCAAGAGCTTAAAAATGAGTTTTAAAATGGTATTATTAATGAAATGAGAATGGTAGAGGAAAGAAATGGAAAAGAAATAAGTGCTAGAGAGGGGAGACTTGGAAAGAGAATGACTAGCTTGATGCAAGAAGTACAAAAATACACAAGCAACAGATTCCTGAAGATTAGAATGGACCAGAGGTTATTAATGACTACATGAGACAACAAGAAATACTAAAACAGTTAAAAGATTGGAAAAAGAGAGGAAAATGTTAGATATCTCATTAAAACACAAATGACCTGGAAAACAAATCAAGCAGAGACAATTTAATAATCTGTAAGTCATGACCAAAAAACTCTAGATATTATATTTCTTTTTTTACACATTTATTTATTTAGTTTTAGTTTTCAACATTTACTCTTATAAAATTTTGAATTCTAAATTTTTCCCTCTCCCTCCCCTTTTCCCTTCCCAAGATGACATGCAACTAGATATTATATTTCAAGAAGTCATGAAATAAAACTTCCTAGATTACTTAGAGCAAGAGGCAAAGGGGAAGTAAATTCTACCAGTTAGCTTCTGAATGAAACCTCAGAATGAGAACTCCTAGGAATGTCATAGCCAAAATTCAGAGCTTTTAGGGCAGAGAAAAAATGCTGCAAGCTATAGACTGAAAGTTTACATGTGGGGAAATGCCTGGCTGACAAGATCACACCAGATTTTACAGTTTACAAAGGAGTGGAGAGGAGAGAGTAGTATTTAAAAAGCCAGAAGATCTAGGCTTAGGAGAAGATATAACAGCTAGCAAAATTGATATAATCCTGTGGGGAAGATATGGGCCTTTAGATTGAAAGAGCAAATAGAAACCAGTCACTAAACTGTACACAAGCATACCTGCAGGCTGCATATTGACTTAGAAAAACACATATTAACATTGCCTATGTTTTATGATGTTTTAGTTTTCTTAAATATTCCCCAGTTAGATTTTAATCTGGTTGGGCCATATTTGTCTGGTGGGCCTTGGGTTTTTTACACCCTTTGGCAGAGAGGACTCCCAAACATTCCTGATGAAAAGATTAGAGTTTAGTAAAAACTTTGAAATACAAACATGGGAGTAAAGAAAAACAAAAAAGGCAAATACAAGTGATCAATCAGAAAATATTTCATCTGGATTAAGTGTTTACATTCTGTGGGGAAGCATCCTTTAAGAAGTGTGATTTTGATGAGTATCAGAGAGGGAGTCAATTAAGATGTAGGTCCTAGGAATGATTTCTGTTGTATTTTGATGATCTTAGGAAAAGGAAGGGATGTGTTAAGAAAGAAAAGGAGAAAATTTAGTTTTTTTACATATTGAAGGGGTAGAAGTGACATTGAACGAAATTTTAAAGAGGGAAGGACATTACTAAGGAAAAATAGGATGCCAAGGATTTGGATTTCGGAGAATGAACAGATTCAGGGCCTGAATGAGGAAAAAAGGAATCTGTGAAGGAGACATAAGACATAGTGTGAGAGGTAAGTCTTGTGGCCTCAGGGGAAGTTTCATGTGGTCAACGCTAGGGCATGTACTAGTGCAAATCCTTAGGGGTGTGTGTGTGCATATAGAATCTGTGTGCTATTTTTCTCATAGCTTAAGAAATACTCAGACTTGGGTTTGTATCTTTTTTACGTTACTAGAAATCCTTCATTATAACGTATGGTAATATGGTGACATCTACTGGTAAAAATATGGAGTGATCAACTGCATGCTTATAAAAATTTCTAAGTGATGAACTTAGCTTTAGCTCATATTTCTTGATACTGTTTTTGATTGCCTCGATACCTTACCAATAATTTTAATGTATTTCAAATTTTCTGTTGGAAAATAGAAAATATTTGTATAGAAACTATCTACATATATACATATTTATAACTTTAGGAGCTAATTTTTTTTGAAATGAAATTAATTGAATACTGTTAACTTGCTCTTGCTTCCTTTTTCATCTAACAAAGTTCAGATCTGGCAATTTCTTTTCATATTAAAAAGGTTTTGGTGATTAATTTAACATAGTGCTAAAAAGTTAAGCAGTTTCTTCGCAGTTAGTATTTGAGTGTCTATAAAGAGAAAAAAATAACATCTAAATTTTTTCAGGTGCTGAATAGAAAAATCCTAGAATTGTTGAATTTTACAGATAAAAGACATTTTTTTTTTTAACATCTCTGCCTCCCTCAATTTATAGGTTCAGTCTTTCTGGTCATTAAGCATTTATTAAGTGTTTATTATATGTCAGGCATTATGTTAAGTCTTAGAGATACAAAGAAGACAATGGAAGGATTCCAAAGATGGAAAGACTGGGAGAAAAAAAAAAGATTTAAGATGAAGGGAAGTTCGTTTGCTTATGGAACAGGCCTTCCACAGGGCACAGTGGAAGGGCTGGGTGGTGTTTGATTGAAACTTTGGGAAAAGGGAAAGATGAAATGATGAAAGATTATGATCAAAGAATTTCAGCATTCATGAACAAAGAAGTTTAACTAGATGTCTTCAAGCAAAGCCTGGATGACTGGCCCAACTGTTGAGTATATTTTGTTGGGTATATTGAAGATTACCCTAGTAATTGATGCTAGTCTTTACTCTTTTGAGGAGTGACTCCTGTGGATGCTGCCTTATGAATAGCAATGCTCTGCTACTTATTACAGGCTCTTGAATATCAAATTGTAACCTTTTTGGAGCCGTGTGTGATAAAGATGAACGTTTACAAGTTTCCCATTGTTCATGAAGGTCAGGAGACTAAAAAAAAAAAAAGATACAGCACTTGGAAGTTACCACTTTACTCTTCAATTAGAGTTCGGTGCAACCTAAGATGCAAACAAAATAAATGTACTTTTGATAGGGAGTACCCCTGGTATGGCATTTAACAAGTTCAAGAGACATAATTTCTTGGTAATTAATTATTTTACCAATAATGCTAGCATTTTAATGAAAGAGGTCAGTGGTACGCTTGAATGCCAAAGACCCTCATGGTAGTGGTCTCAAGGCTTATGGAAAAGTGGGTGTTCCAGAGGGTGACAGTCAACTCCGATTGGTTAATACGTAATGCAAAAGAATGAATATGGTAGTGGGGGGCTGGGTCTATTCTAATGTCTTTTACTTCTAAATTACCAGCCTTGGGCAATCTAATCAAAGAATTTAGGGGCAGCTAGGTGGCACAGTGAGTAGAGTGCCAGCCCTAGAGTTAGGAAGGCCTGAGTTCAAAGTCGGCCTCAGACACTTGACACACTTACTAGCCGTATGACCTTGGGCAAGTCACTTAACCCCAATTGCCCTGCCTTCCCCCTCCAGAAAACAAACAAGAATTTATCCCCACCCAGTGGGATTAAATTCTGTAAGGTTGGGTGGGGTCTGACCGAGATTGAGGAGAGTTAATTAGGTCTCATTAATGGTAATGTCCTTCAAGAGACTGAACTTCGAAATGAGGCCTGTAGAAAAAGAGGAAACTCTGGATCTTCCCAAATCATTGGTTACTAATAACCATTTCTCTCACTGGCAGACTTGGCTTGTATCCTGTAATGAAATACAAAATTGAATAAATGCATTTTCAGTCATGAATTGCTATGTATGGACTTCTGAAATCACTTGATATCTAAATTTACAAGCAGATATTTATAATAAACCTAGGGGAGTTAACATTTCCAGAGTTTCTTCAGTGAATGGTGTCACACTGCCTTAATCCCCCTTCCTTTTAATAAATTTTTTTTTTATTATCATGAATTTGAAAAACATTAACAATCATTTCCACATACAAGGGGGCACCAAAAAAGGATTGTATGTGATACCACTAATATCTATTAGATACAATTTGTCTTTTTTAAAAATACATAATATTCAGCACAGTGGTTCCAAAACCTCCACAAATGTCTTGCTTGTCCATGTCTCCCTTTGAACTTCCTTCTCTTTTCTGTATGTTTTAAAAATGTTTCATTGTTACTCTTTCTTCTTTTGGCAGTACCATTGCTTCTCCCCTATAATCAGTCTCTCCTCATTTAAAAAAACAAAACAAAGTAGACCTTAACTTTTGTAGCAGGTAAGCATAGTCAAGCAAAACAAATGTGAGAAAATATGTTATTCTCCCCCCTGCTAGTCTTTTATGTCAAGAAGTGGGAATTGTGATTGAGCATTAATCTTCTGAAAAGAAAATCATAGCATAACTGTTGTTTACTAATTGTATATTGAGCATGATTTGTCTCCATGGAGTGATTTAAGGGCTAACAAAAGGTCCTCCATCCCAAAAATACTTCCCTTTTTGGTTTACCATTGTTTGCATTTAACATTATCTTTTGAGATAAAGCATTGAAGCTATTTATTAGAATGCAAACATTTATTATACCACCTCATGTCTCATTTCTTTGTTGTGGAGTTAAAGCTTAAAAGAAAAAGGGAGGAAATGATGCAAGTGAATGTAGTTTATGCCATACTTGCTAAGGTCAGGTAATATCCATTGTAGTGAAGAGTAGTTAAAAGTTGCTAATCACCGAAGACCCCTTGATTACCAAATATAATATTTGAATAAGAATCCCCTCTTTAATATAGCCAACAAAACATACTCAGTAGTTATTCGGTCATCTAGCTTTGTTTGAAGACTAAGTTGTGAGGGAGCTTGCTCCTTTTGAAGACAATCTGCCCTATTGGAGGAAGACAAATCATAAGGAAGAACTTCCTTCCATCCAACCTAAATTTGGATTTTTGAAACTTCCACCCATTCCTGCTGGTTCTATCTTCTTGGGCTAAAAGGAAGTCTTGTATGAACTAATAGGAGGTGAAGAGAGCAGAATGAGCAGAACAGTTTATACAGTAACAGCAATATAGTAAAGTCTTGGAGAGACATCAGCCCACTCAGGAATATGGTTATCGGCCCCAATTCCAGAGGAGGAACGATGAAGCATACTCAGCACCTGATGGACTCAAGGTGCAGAAGTGGCATATGTTCTTGGATATGATCGGTACGTGAAATTGTTTGCTTGAGAGGGACACGATACATTTTTAATTGAAATAATTTTGAAAATTAAAAGAACAAGTTTAATCTTCTCTCTTGTTCTTGATCTGTACCTTTAATTACTTGAAGACAGCCATCACGCCCCCCTCTCTCAACGTTCTGTTCTTCAGGCTGAATATCCCAAGTTCTTTTCAACAGATCTGCTGGCATGAACTCAAGGCCCCTCACTGTTCTTGTTAACCTCCTCTAGATACTTTCGAGCTTATGAATGTTCAGCTTTCTTCACGTTTCCATAGGATTTATTATTATTGACCACTTTTTCCTTGAAATTTCCCTTGGGACTGTTGACACTGCTGGTTCTCCTCCTATCTGGCTAACTTGTCCACTTGATTTTTTTCTTGTCTGTTCTTGATTTCCCCTCACTTAGGGGTATTTTCCAAGGATCTCTGCTCAGTTCTCTTTTCTCTCTTAGCTCTCTTCCTTGGTGATCTTACCATCTCACACATTCAATTATATCCTCCGTGCCCAAGTTCCAAATTAATGTGTCCTGCTCTGCCTTCTCTCACCATGTTAAAAACTAAACTGATCTCCTTTTCCCTCAAGACCCAACCTTTCTCCAGTTTGCTTTATTTCTGTTGACACAGCTAACATGATCTTAGTCATCTACCCTCCATGCTAGAGCTGCCATATCTCCAAAACTTCCCCTGCAGCATCTCTTGTATTTGTCTCCTCTTTTTTCCCACAGCCATTGTCCTCATTTAGACCCTCATTAACCCTTTGTGTTACTGGAATAGCTTCACAACCATAAAACTATAAGATTTAGAGCTGGAAGGGACCTTAGAGATCCTTAGAGTTCTTATAGAGTTCTGACCATGTCACTCCACCCAGAAACCTTCAGTGGCTCCCTATTGCTTACAAAATATAACATAAACTCCTTACCTTGGCATGAGATCTTCCACCTTGCCAGCCTTATTTCCTTCTTACTCCCCTTTCTCTGCATTATGTGTCCAGGCCAAATGCACTTTGGATTGTTTCCTAATCTCATCCTTCTCTCTCTGGCCTCCATGGAGGTTTCTCCATTTTGGGGATGTATTCTTTCCACATCTCTGACTATTGAAATTCTTCTCTTCCTTTTTCTAGCTCAGTTGTCACCCCTTCCATAAATTCTACCCTGATACCCCAGCTGAAATTGATCTCTCCCTCAAACTTCTTCCTTTTCCCACTTACCACATTTTTATCTTGCTCTATGGCGATTAAGATTTGAGTCACTGGAAAAATAATGCTTTAGGGATTTATATAATTGGTGCGAATACATCTTCCAAACTTTAGCGTAGACTATTTCGTGAATTTTTGTGGCCAAAGAAATTAAGCACCTCATGGCCAACTCTTTTCCCCCAAACTTTTTGTTGATAGCTTTAGTTTTTACATTCTGTTTCTCCACGTGTCCCTCCCCATCTCAGCTCTGGCCACAGGCTGGCTCTCCAGTGGCAGAAATATATAGTGTCCTCGTGAAACTTCCTAGCTTAAGAGAAAGAGCCTGTTATAGTTAAGACTCTGTGAGCATATTCTTCCAGAACCAAGGCATTTCCACAGCACAGTGAGGCGCGACAGTAGGGCTTAAATGCAGGGATTTTCCTTTGTCACGTGTCTGACTAGTGCAATGATCTTGAGCCTCTTTTACCAGGCTGACTCCTGATTCTCCAGCTTGTTAATGGCTTTCCGTAAATGTGGCATCCAGAACTAAATGCAACACTCCAGGCGTCAGTTAACCCTAGTACTATAGGGTGTTCCTAAAGTCTGGACACATAGGCAAAAATGCATATTTTCAAGAAATGAAGTGATTGAAATTTTCAGTGGCATTTTATTTAATTGGAATATTAACAAATAACATCTTCAACTTCAAATAGCATCATGTGGTTTCAGTGAATGTGCTAAAATTGACGGCAATGTGGAGTTATTGAGTTATTGCATGGAGTTCACGTGAATCTTGCAAAGTGCATCAACTTTTGCATCACAAATGATCCAGTGACTCTGTCCTCCTTGCTGTTCGTTCTTCAATAAGGTGCTCCATCTCCCAACTCTGGGCATTTTCAAAGGCTGCTGACCACTCTCCTCTCCCCCATCTAGAATATTCTCCCTCGTTTCTGTTTCTGGCTTTCTTCAGTCCCAGATAAAATCCCACTTACCGAAAGCCTTTAATTCCAAGTGCCTTCTTTCTGTTGATTATTATCAGTTTATCCTGTTTATAGCTTGATTGTGCATAGTCATGTGCTTATCTCATTAGACTAAGCTCCTTGAGAGCAAGGTTTGTCTTTTGCCCCCCCCTCCCCTTTCCCCCAGTGCTTAACATAGTACCTGGCACATAGTAGGTGCTTAATAGATGTTTATTGACTAGTTAAAAAGTTCTACTTTTTGTCAAATACTATGTTAAATGCTTACTAGCATTAGAAAAATTATAGTGTTCATGGGTGTTAGCATGACTGGTTTAAAAGGTTTTCTTAATATTTGGCCCTAGTTAGAACAGATTTAATAAAAATTGAAGAGAGTTTTTTCTTTCCTTTTTTTTTTTTTAAAGCATTTCTATTGCTTGTGTGCTAATGCTAATTCTTGGGTTAACTGGGAGATAGACCATGGTATCTCATTTCTTGTATAGCTTACAGTTGAGTACTGTTGGGATTCTTGAAGGCGGAATCAATATAGTGGTATATTTGAGAGAAAACTGTGATTTAGCCTTGTCGATGTGTTAGGAGGTGGTAACAAGCAGCTTAGTAGGTTACAGTTTCTCATACCTGAAGAGAACTTTAGTGTTATTCTATGATGATTTTAAAACTTCCCTTGGCCTTTGGGAAAGCATTAAATATATTTTTCTCTACTGTGACCCCCAACCTCCAATCTCTCAAAGATTTTAAAATTTTGCGACTTGCTAATGAGTTAAAGATTGTTTGATAATGTGGCTATGAGAGATTCTTTGATAGTTAATATAAATATATAGTACACATTATTACTATGATACCTTTGGATTATACTATTTCAGGAATTTGGCTATAATATTTCTGGGACTTTTCATTTTGGGTTCTTTCAAGAGGTGATTTGTGAATTCTTTCAGTTTCTATTTTGTCATCTGGTTCTAGCATATATCAAGGCAGTTTTCCATGATAATTTCTTGAAAGATGCTGTCCAGGCTCTTTTTTTGATCATGGCTTTCAAGCAGTCTAATAATTCTCAGATTATATCTCCTAGATCTGTTTTCCTGGTTAGTAGTTTTTACAATGAGACATTCCACGTTTTAATCTATTTTTTCATTCTTTTGATTTTGTTTGATTGATTCTTGATACCTCATGGAATCATTAGCTTCCACTTACCCAATTCTTATATTTAAGCAATTATTTTCTTCAATTAGCTTTTATACCTCTTTTTCTATTTGGCCAATCCTACTTTTTAAGGAGTTGTTTTCTTCAGTGTATTTTTGCACATCTTTTTCCATATTTTGTTCTTCCTTTACCAAGCTTTTGACTCTTTTTTCGTGATTTTTTTGCATCACTCTCATTTCTTTTCACAATTTTTCTTCAATCTCTCTTAATTTGATTTTAAAAATCTTTTTTGAGTTTTTTCCAGGGGTTCTTTTTGGGCCTGAGACCAATTCACATTTTTCTTTGAGGCTTTGAATGTGTGTTGACATTGTTATCCTCTTCTGAGTTTGTTTTGATCTTCCTTGTCACCAGAGTAATTTTCTATGGTCAGCCTCTTTTTTTTTTGCTCATTTTTTGGGACATTGTCCCAAGTTTCTTATGTCAGGGTTTGTGGTCTGGCAGCTGGCCTGCTGCACTGGGGCAGCTGGACCTTGCCTGTGACTTATGTGGGGAATCAGAACCTTCCAGTAGCTTACTGGGGTACAGCCTACTAGCTGGCTTGCCTGAATGCTGCCTGCACAGAGCTCTGCTCCCCTTTTACCTGAATGAAACAGACCTTTCCTGCCAACCTTCTAAGTTATCTTGGGCTGGAAAATTGTGTTACCCTATCTTTTTTGTTGGCTCTGCTGCTCTAGAATTCATCTTGAGGCATTATTTTGTGGTTGTTCGGAAGTGAATTTGGGAGTGTTCAAGAAAAAAAAAAAGAACTGGAAGGAGAATAAGTTTAGAAAAGAAGATGGTCAAACTCAACCTTACCTAAGCACATGAGCTGCCTAAAAACTAGCAAAGACCAAACAAAAATCAATGACTCTACGAGACAGCAAGAAATATTAAAACTAAATCCAAAGAGTGAAAAATATAGAAGAAAATGTAAGATAGTCTGACATAAAAATAGTTGACCTGGAAAATATGTTGGGCAAGGAGAGAGAATTTTAAAATCACTGGACCCTTTAGAAACCAAGTTTTCTTAAAAGTGGCCTGGGCACTATGATTCAAGAAATCATAAATGAAAACAGTTCATATCTAATAGTACCAGAGAGCAGAGTAAATAAGAGAATACACTGATCATCTCCTGAAAGACATTCCAGAAGGAAAAGTCCACTGAATGTCTTAGCTAAAATCCAGAGTTCCTTTTCAAAGGGAAATATTCAGAGATATCCAGAAAACAGCTAAAGTACAAAGGAACCACAGTTAGAGTCACACAAGACCTGGCAGCTTCTGCTAAAAACCAGAGATCATAAAAAACAGTATTCCAAAAGGCAAAAGAAAGAGACTTACAACCAAGAAAAACTAAACCTGCAAGGCTTAGGATAACTGTACATGGGAAAGTGGATTGATGATGGAATAGAGCACTTTCAAGTATTCCTAATCAAAAGACTTGTGCTGAATGGGAACTTTGAAATACAAACAAAAGACCAGAGAAACCTAAAAAGGGAAAGCTATTTGAGCAATTGGAAGGAGCTCTCCGCATGACCTAGTGCTAACATTCTAATGAGGGAGAAGAAACAGTGTCCCTTCAAAACCTGAATGTCTTTAAATGACAGTGAGGAAGTGGAAAAGGAAAGCAGAGGTTCTGGGGTTGGATTGGTTTTGTTCTGAGGGTCTTAAGAAGGGACAGCACAAGGAGGAATACTACTATAGAAAGGAAGAAGGGGGTGGAATTTGCTATTTCTCATAATTGGGTGTGTGAAAAGAATGCTGCTGTTGTTTGTCTGTCATTCTCGAAGAGGCCCAAAGACATCACAGGGGTCACGTCTTGACTTGTGCATGAATCGGGTATAAGTGAAGCATAGCTGTGCATCAGCCTATGTGAAAGAAGGGGGTTGGGGAACAGGCATCAGATGATCCCTATTTTCTGAAGCAGACAAAGGAAGGTTGAACACACAGTTTGGGATAGAAATACTTCAAACTCAATAGGAAAACAAGTAGAAGAGGGGAGACGCAGGTTCAGAGGGAGGAGAATGCCAGGGAGGGAATAGTAGCACAAAAAAAACCATGCTTTCTAATCCTAATCATCTTAAGCATCCTAAGGTTTGGGGAAGGGGATATAGGGAGGGAAAGGAACTAGAAAGAGAATCTAAAGGGGTGCCATAGGCTGCCTCTTAAAACGTCTGAGGAACGACTGAACGAACTGTGGTATAGGAATGTGATGGCGTATTAACTGTACTGTGAGGAATGTTGAAAGAGACTTCTGGGTGTGCTGAATTGATGCAGAGTGAAGCGAGCAGAACCAAGAGAGCATGTTGTACGAGTGTAACAGTATTGTAAAGAAAAGCGACTTGGAAAGGTTTAAGAAGCCTGATCAAAGCAATAGCCTATGGCCATCTCACAGGGGGCTGCAGAGGCCCCTTGCGGAAGCCTGGTACCCACCTTCAGGCAGAGGTGAGGGACACACAAGGCATTGGCTGAGACAGGACCAGGCCACTGTTTGGATTGGTTTGGTTTGAAAGCTTATTTGTTACAAGGCCTTTTTACTTTCCCTCTTTTCTCTTGGTTAATATCAGGAGAGAGAAAGTTAAGGAGGAGATGGAGTTAGCAACAGTGATGCAAAAGAAGAGAAGGCCATTTTGATATTTTTTTTTAAATGCGCAGAAGAGAACAGAAAAATCAGAAGGAAGCACAGATTACTTACCCGTAGAATTATATATTTTCATCAACCAGTATGAAACAGAGATTCATGATTTCATATAGAATCCTCTTTTTGTACTCTACTCTGAATAAGAAAATGCTTTTTTGGAGGAGTGTTAAGTTCAGAATTTTTAAAACCTACGGAGGGATTCCAGTGTTAATTCACTTAATTGTTTTCTAGGTAACATAACCATAGACAGGGCTGGGGAACATGCAGCTTTGTGGCCCTCTGGGCCCTCAAGTGCAGCCCTTTGTCCTCTGGATGTTAGAGGTTGGGGGTACTGGATCATCAGCATCCTTTCTGGGACATATATAGGAACACCAGAGCCCTTGGGCCTGGGCTGTTCTAAGTTGTCCTACCATTACGGCTCCCTGATGCTTTCAAGATCCCAGACTGCTCTGGGGCTCTCTCAGGGGAGCTGTTGGCTTTTGGCAGACTACCTTTGTCCCATCTCTGGTCGTGCCAGCACTGGCCTTGGATGGCTCCTCCTTTTGTATTGCCTGTGGTTTTCTGCATGACCTGTGCAGTGTTGGGGTGAGAGATGTCATTTGTTCTAGTCTTGCTTTGAATTTCTTGGTCATTTGGTACAGGACAAACTTCAGGGTTTTGCTGGCGTGATGAAGCAGCTTCCTTTTAGGCAGACATCTTAGTCAGAAAGCCCCTTCTGTAGTTTTGTAAATCTTCACCAGAATTACAGCCAGTCATCTAGGTTTATTTCTGTTTGCCGTGTACGGCAGAAATGCCAGTCCCAGAATGTCTATAGAAGTTTTATAATGCAAATAGAATGATGAAATATTAATATCACTCATTAAATATTGATAAGTTCATGCTTTCTTTAGAATTGTCTAAATCCCTTTAATCTACTGCCAGTTTAGGGGGCAGTTGGGATACAGTTGTGCTAATAATTGAGAATATTTGGGAATAAAAGGACATTTTGAATTAACAAGTCTATTTGTGAATTTTATTTCTTTTACGCTTTAGATCAGGGGTAGAGAACCTACAGCTTTGGGGTGGGGAACCCGCAGCCTCGAGGCCACATGTAGCCAAAAGGTCCTTGGGTGTGGCCTTTTGACTAAGTCCAAGTTTTATAGAACAAATCCTTTTATTAAGGAGATTTGTTCTGTAGAAGTTTGGATTCAGTCAAAGAATCACACTTGAAGACCTCAAGGGCCGCAGGTTCCCCACTCCTGTCTTACGTTACCCCGCCTCCCCTCTTGAACAGTCCATCTTCTTCCATTTATGAATTTCTTTTATCCTGACTCTTCCCTGTAATTCCTTCCTCATGCCTCCACATCCTTCTCCATTGCTCTCTGGGTAATATCTCAAGTGTCAGTTCTTATCAACTGAATTCGTGTAATCTTTGGTTTAATTTTTTTGATTTGATTTTGCTTTTAATCTTATAACTAGTTAATTTTTTTTAATTTCGCTTTCTTCTAATGTGGAACACTCATATTAGTTTTCCTTACTTTTGGCACATCTGTGAGAGGTCATCTGGCATAGTGGACAGAGTTCTTGACCTGAGTTTGAATCCTGCCTTGGGCACTGACATAAAAATTATCCAAAAATTTGTTGATAGGTGCTGCTGCCAATCATACTTCTCAACATAAAGAAACATTTTAATAACTGGTATATTATATTCTGAGCATAGACCCCTGGTGCACAAAAGCCACTGGACCCCGAGCCTCAGTTTTAGCACTTTAATGTAGGTTTTAGTTACATCAGGACAGAATAGAATTTTACAGTGGGCAGAAGAGGAAGGTCCAGCTTTATACATTAAAGAAGGGAGCAGAAGGGGAAGATCTAAATCAGGAAAAATGATAAGCTGGTCACTAAACAGTAAGGCTATAACTGGAATTTGCAGACTATTAATTTCGGAGCTATACCTAGTTACTTAACATGCTCATCTTAAGTAAACAGAGGTAATAAAGCTGAGCTAGAAGTTGTGCTGTCCCTACTCAGTTAAATGTGAGCTAAGTGTGGATGTCTCCACTAAGTTGTGTATACTCTGGCTAGTGACGTGCCCTTGCATCTCTCAGGGAAATGGCGGCAATAGAACAAGACCAGAAGAATTCTCTAATCACAGCACTTAGTAGATGTGTGACCTTGGGCAGGTCAGCCTTAATTTCCTTATCTGTAAAATGGAGACAGTAATAGCATTTACCTTTAATGTTGTTGGGAGGTCTAGATTAGAAAATGTATTTAAAATGCTTTTCAAACTACTTTATAAATTATGATTATGATCATTCTATCTCCCACTTGTGTAAATGAAGTGTGGTTGGGCAAAATTGCCTTTTAAAAAATGTTTAAAAATCTTTGAAAATAAAGACTTAAGAAATTCCTGATAGTTTCTTTATTTTGGTGAAACTATGCTCATTGGGCAGCTAGGTAGTACAGTGGATAGAGCACTGAGCCTGAAATTAGGAAGACGTTTCTTCCTGAGTTCAAATCTGGTCTCAGACACTAGCTGAGTGACCCTGGACAAGTCATTTAACTCTTTGCCTCAGTTTCCTCATCTGTAAAATGAGCTGGAGCAAGAAATGGCAAACATTTATTCCAGTATCTCAGCTAAGAAAACGTGAAATGGGGTCACAGAGAGTCAGACACAACTGAAATGACTGAACAACACCTCAGAGCTCATAGTCTTATTTAATGGAAACATCTTAAGGGAGTGGAGCTGCAGATGGGTGATTTGGCTGGACTTAAAATTAAGACTAGTGAATCACCTTAGTGTTTTTGCTTATTGGTGATGATGTTTTTATTGCTGTGTTCTCGAAGGATTTTTTTTTTTACTATGAAGGAAGGAGTATATAGTTGAGGGTTACCTGGAGGGCTCTTAGGGTGTTGATAGGAGACCGTAAAGGATGTAAGTCAGACTTCTATGACCAGAAAAAGGAGAAGGGCTGCTCATGTCATTAGAGCGAAGGCTATCCAAGGCTATGTGCCTCACTGGTATCTGCACAGTGTTCGGAGATTGACAGCATGGTTAGTGGAGGATTTAGTGGAAAGCATTGACAAAAATCCCCCAGGCCCAAGGGGCATAGATGCCTTGGTCTGCCATGGTGGAGGTAGGAACTGCATTGCTGGGCTCACAGTGCTATCCACCTATTGGAGGACATGGACATTGTCAGGAACAGAGTGATGCAGACCAGCCCTTATGTTTGTAATTTGTGAGAGAAAACCCTGCTTGTGGAAGGTATCATCCCACTTCTGTTTAACTTGCTTTTGTGAAGGGCTTAAGATTCTGCAGTCTTATTTTTCCTAGTCATTTAATGGGTTTAACTTCATTTTTGTGATATAGGCTCTTTCTTTAGGGGTGTTATTGGAGTTAGCTTTCTTAAGAAGAGTTTTCGTAGATCCATTAGTTTCAAGGTATTCCTGAATACCTTCTCAGTAACTATTTCCCATCACTTAATTGCCATGTTGAACACCTAATTAGTATGTAGATCTGTATCTATGTCTATATCTATGTCATCTTTATCTATTTCTAACCAAAAGATCTGGGTTGTTTAAGGGAAGCAGGCTGTTGGAGAAAATGTGTTGATTGCCCAGCTTGGCCTCTGATGTTCCTTCAGCTCTGAAATCCTGTGATTCTATGTGCTCCCATAATATGTTCATAGACCATAAGCTCCTGGAGTCAGGTTGGTTTTTTGCTAGAGCCTGGCACAGTACCTTGGGCATGATAGGAGTTTAATAAATGTTTGTTGACCTGGATGTTTGAGTGTCCTGGGCCAGAAATTGGTTGGCGTGCTGTGATGTGTATGAAGCCAGGGTGTGACTCGGAGCCCTCAGTGGACCAGTGAACATCAAAAGGGTGAACAGTCAGCAGACATGGCCCTCCCTCCAGATCTCTGACCCACCTCAGTGTGGGCATTCTGCACATTTCAGTTGCATCTTGGTTGTAGCTCCAGCTCAGTACTTCCCAAATTGGACCTAGGCCTTTCCCTCAAAGTCCAGGCTTTCTGATTTCACTGTTCTCTTAGGGGCACCCCCATTCACTGGGCTTCATCTCCCTTTCTCCCTTAATCAGTTTGTTATGTCGAGTGTTACCTCTTCAGCCTGTCTTTCATTTGTCCTTTCTTTCTCTTCCCACAGCTGCCACTCTTGGCCTGGTTCTTATTTCCTCCTAGCAGCAGGTGTCCTGGCTTCTAGTGGCTCCCATCCTTCCTTTCTGCTCTTGCCAGGCTTAACCTTCATGTATTTGTGTTATTTCTTTGCACATACCCCTTTATGGTTCCCTGACACCTAGACAGTCAAATTCAAGCTGTGTAGGCTAGCATTGAAGAACATTCAAGACCTTCCACAATCTGTTTCTGGGTATCTTTGCAACCTTTCCTTACAGGATTCTTTTCTCCATTTCCTAGAAAACCTGCATTGTGCTTTCCACAATGACCCTGAACTTTACCCCCTCACCTTAGCTCATAGTGACCCTTCTCTTGCTTCCATACCCGGGTTTGGACTATTGAAATTCAAATTTCATTTCCTCTGTGAAGCTCCCTGATCATTCCATTCAGAAAGGATCCTTTGTGTTTATGCCTTTATCATATTCATTTTGTATTACAGTTATTTGAATATATACAGTAGTTATAAATTAATAGAAGCTTTATAAAGGTGAGGATTTTCCTATGTCAGCTCTAACTCCCACAGTGTACTTAGTAAAACTTTGTTGAATTGTACAGAACCATTTGGGGGGAAGGGAAGGAAATGGAGGTGTTGAACAAAAGGTGGACTAGATGATCTAGGGAAGGAAATGGATACGTTGTATAAGGGAAAACAAGACCAATACAAAGCAAAGGCTAGAGTTCATCATGAGGAACGTGGCTGGCAAGTGTCTGGGACAATGTCTTTACAACAAAAATGCCAAACACAGAGCCTGGGAATTGGAGATCTTAGTATTTCCTAAGATTTAAGGCAGTGTTGCATGATGGATAGAGATCTAGCCTCCGTCCTGGCCTTGGACCCATACGGGGGGGGGGGCACACAAGGGAGTCCCTTCTTTTCTCTCTCAGTTTTTTAGGACCCAATGGCGTTGAACCCAAATAGAATCATTAAGATCCCTCCTTGGCAGTCACAAAACTGATTCCAGTTATCTGTGTTTCATTATATTTTTGTTTTGTTAAAAAATACTTTTTCCTCTGTTGCATTTAATCTGCTTGGGGTATGCTCTGATAGGGGCCGCCTGTTTGACACCTGCCTCTGCTCTAGGCAGCTTTCATATTGGTTGTGTGAGTTTTCTCACCTGGCAGTTCCCTTGACCAGTGAAAACTGGAGTCTGATTCCTTCTGTGTTTTGATATACAGCACATTTCTTGTTTTGTATTCAGGAGTCTCTTACTTTAATTTTGCATGATACAACTATTTCTTCTTTCCATTTTATCTGCAGTGCCCAATGGATGTTCAGCTATCGCCATTGATAGAAACAAATATTTTTATTTTGTTAGGTTAAAAATAATTAGTCCGAAAAGATTAGATTTTTATTTAAGGTTTCAGAATTCACAAGATCATAGATTTAAAGCTAAAAAGGAGCCTTAGAGACCACGTATAGTCCGTGGCTTCTTATCCTGGGACCTGTGAACTTGTTTTTAAAAATACTTGGATAGCTGTATTTCAACATAATTGTTTTCCTTTGTAATCCAGTGTATTTTGTTTTATATATTTAAAGACATTGTCCTGAGAAGGGGTCAGTAGGCTTCACCAGACTGTTTAAGAGTCCAGGATATAACAAAGTTTAAGAATCCCTGATCTAGTTCAGTGTCCTCAGTTTTACAGCGAACCTCTGCAAGTCTCAAGTTTCCTTAAGTAATTTTCTCAGGGTCACACACCTAGCAGCTATATGGCAGGCATGAGATTTGAACCCAGGCCTTCCTGGCTCCAGGTCTCATACCCTAGCTACTGCACAGCACTGTCCCCTGATTAATTGCTTCTTGTTCTTTTCTTACTTACCTTGTGAAATACCCAGTTCAGAATTTGGTCATCTCTTGGGTGATGATTTTTACAGCAAATAGACCAGGTCCCACAGGTAAACGTTATTAAAATGCAGATGGTGTCATCTTGGTTGTGTGAATGGAAGCATTTTATATTAAATAGTTGTGAGGTTAAATCATTTTAGGAACCGAATAGTTAACTATTTTAATATGCGCCATGAACTTCTGTCATATACAGCTTCATTTTTTTAGGTGTATAGTAGTTATGAAATGGCTCTGTTAGGGTTTGCTTGTGAGTTTTTGTCTTCTTTTGTGTACTTTATTTTAAAATAATTTCTTTGATCTATAAAATTAGAAGCCCCCTCATACAACAAATAAGCAAAAACAATTCAGCACATTGGCTGTTTCTGAAAATGTATTTCTCATTCTCCAGAGGATACAATAAAATTCCTAACCTTGTACTTCTTCCCTGTCTCTCCTCCTTCTTTCTCTCTCTCTCTCTCTTTCTACAGTTAACAAGCACAAGCCATGGATCGAAACTACATATCACGGTATAGTCACAGAAAATGACAACACAGTCCTCTTGGATCCTCCCTTGATTGCCCTGGATAAAGACGCCCCTCTGCGCTTTGCAGGTACCAGAGTGACTTCTATTTTGTTCTAAAGATTAAAATTGGGTAGGAGACAATTTGTGTGACCTGTGTTTTGTATCATTATCACATGTATTGGGACCTATTCTGAAAATATTTTGCCAGCAGTTTTGGCCTCTGGCTTTAGGTGCCAGATTTTTGTTGTTGTTCAGTTTAGCAGTTATCTGAACATCAGGCTGTTCTTTATTATGGATTTTCTTTCTCAGCACATTCCTGTTCTGGATGTGCCCTTGTGTAGACAGTAACATTTAATGATTACCATTGGTGATTTTTTTTTCAAACTACCCAGGGTTCAGATAGCTGGGGAAAATCTTTGAGCAAATTAAACATTTCGTTCATAGCATCATCATTTTTATCTTAGGTTTTCTGTTTTCCTCCTTACTAACTTTGCAGGAGGGGAGGCAGGGCAATTGGGGTTAAGTGACTTGCCCAAGGTCACATAGCTAATAAGTGTGTCAAGTGTCTGAGGCCGGATTTGAACTTAGGTCCTCCTGACTCCAGGGCCGGTGCTCTACTCACTGCGCCACCTAACTGCCTCATTCCTTATTAACTTTGATTTCTTCACGTAGTGACTTTGTGGAGACAATAAATTCTCTGTAGCTGTTTTGGGGATTTTTTTTTTTTTTAGCATATAACCTCACCAAGATTTAGAAGTTCTAAAACTAAGTCTGTTTCCATTCTGTTTAGTTATTTGGAAAGGAATGGAGGAACAGACTTTTCACTTTCTCTGAACAGATGGAATAATAGAATGGTTAATTATATTCATTTGCATCAGATTTTTGAATTTGACATATTTTTTTTTCCAAAAATATTTGTTACCAGTCTTTTGGACAATTTTTTTCAAATGCAAAAATTCTTATTTTAAAATTCACTGTAGATAATTTATTATTTCTGTTGGTCTTTAGTATAAAATGGTATATGTTAACTTTCCAATAATCAGTTGTTTGGCTAATACGCCAAATCACATTTTCAGATAAGTACTTGGGCTGTTTAGAATCAGTGGTGAAGTCAGTCATATCTTCATAATTTTTTGCTGGAGGGGTGGGTGGTGAGATGGGGGTGATTGGGTACAGAGAATGAAAAAAATAATTGAATTAGATGCATAATAGAGGAAATATTCTTATGTCACTCTGTAAATATACGTATCAATTTTATGAAATTGCTGTAAGAAAATTGTTTACAGATCTTCTCTAAATTTAAAATTATTTTTAGCATGCCATACTCATTCCCTCTGTGCACATTAAGCATTTAGACTAAGTGTTACTGTGTGCATGTCACTGTGGCATATTTTTCAGTAAAGTCCCTATGTGTTTAGTGTTCACTAAATTATTGTAATACAGGTGCTGCTTGCCTTTATTAGATGCATAGAGATGTAGCTGACATCGAGTGTATAATGCTGGTTAGAAATGAATGACCACCAGAAACCTCAGGAGCTTCTTGTTGATAGCTACCATATGGGGAATAAATTAGTAACACCAAGCCCTTCCCCTTCCCCTCATTGTTTCTAGAACCCTACTGACCCCACGGGAAGAGAGGAAAGAATGTTGGCCCCTGGAGTCGGAGGACAAGCAAGGTTAACACTCCAGCTGAGTTCTTTACTCCTAGGCTCATAACAGGCAGATTGTTTTGTCACTTTTGAGCCTCAGTGGATTAGATGGTCTCTAAGATCCTTTTCAGCTCTAAATTAGTGATTGATTGGAAAGCTAAAAGATTTTAAAATTTTCCGCCTAAATAAATAATCATATGCCTTTATTACTTGCAGTATAATTAAAAATAAAGCTGAGATAAGAAGCTTTCTTGATCAACATACTGTGTCACTTATTTTCCCAGTTTAAAAAAATTGTAATAAAAAGACCCAGTTAATTCCATTCACTTTGTTCCAGAATGCACCATCTTTTCCCATCTCCTCTATTTTACTATAATATACACACAATAAGAAATCCATCATTTTTCCACGAGTAAATTAAGGGAAACCAGGGACTGTTTCCTAAGCAGCCATTTTGAAAATGGCATAGTCAAAATGTCAGATCATACTTTGAGAAAAATAGTGTTTATAATCATTTTGGTTTTATTTGGGGGTGGAGAGGAGTGATGAGTGGGATGGTTTGAGGAACACATTTTCCTTAATGAAACAATACCCTTTTTTCCTTACCTAATTAAATTTGTTGCCTGGTTGTAATAGTATTTAAGGCTTGTGTTCCCCAAAATTAACTTGATACCCAGAATGTCACTTGTAAAATTTTGTTGATTTAAGGCTGTCTTGTCACTTGGCTGAAGTGAAAAATACAGAATGGAATTTTTGATTTCAGTGACAAGGAGGAAAAAGGCCCCATTTACCAAAGCAGCAACTGGACAGCACCTGCTGCACTGAAAAGCAATTGCTTGGTGTTAAGGGCAGCATTGTCTTCAAGGAGTTACTTAAAAAGGTTGTTGTCTAGGTGGGGCAAGAGAGGATCCACAGCCTGATTTGGGGCATTTTGTCTAATTAGTATTCAGTATAAAGTTTATCCCTTTCAATAGTATAGTTGATAACACCATCACCTAGGATTTATTTCAACAGGTATTTAATATTTGCCAAATATGGTGTTAGTGATTGGAGATAAAAAGGCAAAAATGAATCAATGGAAAAGTTTCATTAAAAAGTAAAAATGTTTTATTGTGGATATAGTTTATTATAACATGACTAGCAGCCCAGTCACCATTTTTTTTTATTTTTCATGAATTAAATACTTATTTTGAGCGTTGAGCACATATAATGGCCAAACCATCTGATACATTTCTTCGGACATAACCAAGAGAAACGAACCTTATTTGTCCGTTTATAAGTAGAATACAACAGACTCTTTATAACAAATAAACTGTTTTCTCTCACCCTGCCACCTCCTTTTTCTAGTCTCCTGGAAGCAAAGAACAATGTCCATTGTCCAGCAGCATTAGTTGGTGTAGACGGTTAAGTGTGAGAAGCTTAGTAGGATGTTGGTTAAAATTTGGTCATGGTAACAAAGAGCTTTTAGAGTCTGTTAGCTTATTCCACTTTGTTAGAAACTTCTCTTGGCTGAGGATGCACATTCTCCTTCTCTGGCCTAAATTAGAAGCACAGGTTTTTAACAAACTCTTGTAGATCTCAATCACCACAACTTCTTTATTTTTTAAAAAAATAACGAGTTAAAATATAAACTAGATGTGGAGGGTAGATTGATAACTGTATTAAATAGCTGTCCTTTCATGACCGCTTGGTTACCTGGAGTGTGTTTGTGCTCTGCCAAACAGAGAGTAGTCAGACGAGGGGATGTAGTACTCTTCTGATTTATTTTACTGCCCAATAGCAGATCGCACTTTGTTGTAGCTAACTTGCAGGTATTAATTGGGCTGCCAGTGTTGTAAATTTAGTTAACACACTATATTCTTTTGGCTCATGGCTTCCTGTCCAGCTCCTGTTTTTATTACAGAGAAATCACATCAATATAATAAGCTGTTTTATGCTTTGTTGTAAGGAATGGCTCATAGAGGGAGAGAGATACTTTGGGAAATATAAGTGATATTCAAAACAGAAGAAAATACAAAATTGTTCTTAAAAAAGTAACTATGATTTTTAAGTTTTGATGACACTCAAAACTATTGTCAAAAGCACTAGTATTTATGGGCAAAGAAGTAAAAAATTAAAACGACTTGTACATCCTAAGGCTAAGGCACGAGCATTGTTAGTGAGCTTTAAATTGTGTGAATTCTCTGACCCATATAGCTTAAATCAGACTTGGAAATCAGTATAAACATCTTTGTGAGTTGATTAAAGAGCTTTTTCTCTCTCGGCTATTAGGAAGTAGTCAGGATCTGTCATTCTTTTCCTTTTACATCCCAGCTTGAGGATTTGAAAATTTTGCAGAATCAGTTAATGGCTTATGTTGTAAAATATAGGCACAAATACAGGAAACTTTATTAGAATCAGATGAAATAAATTAGAAACTGCTTAATCTCTGTGTGTTTTCCTTTGCTGTGTAATCTTTATCTTTCTTTTTGATTTGTGTAAGTCATAGGTACCAAAAGGTGACTGATGATGCCATTGACACGCTCCAGAGATTTTCAGTCTACCACAGAAGGGTGTGTGATGTAGGGGTTAGCCGCATTGCAGTCTGAGACAGACTTATATCCACAGACGTCTCTGGAGACGTTAGGTGCTCCCCAAAGTGTAACCTGGGTGTTGACTTTGTTAGCAACGTTTACTGAAGAGAAGGATCTGATATTTCATTGAATAGTTTTCCAGGCCAAGAGGCTATTTTGCTTTGTGGGCCAGTCCTTGAATCAGGAAAACCTGGGTTCCGGTCCTGTGGCTGCTAGATATTCACTATGTGATTGTAGGGAAGTCACCAGACTTCTCAGTGCCCCTGAACAACCCTTGAAGACTATACCTTGAAGAGCATCAGTGATGGAGGGAGCATCTACACCAAGTGCTTACCATGTGCCAGGCACTGTGCTAGACTTTGGGGATATGAGTACAAAGAATTTGAGGTGCTTATATTCTAATTGGGGAGATGGAAAGTACATATAAAAATATGTACAGCATAAATATAAAGTGAAGAGATAAAATAGCTACAGAGCAGGTAAATTTAAATACAAGATAGTTTAGGAGAGAGGGTACTAGTGATTGTGGGGATCAAGAAAGGCTTCCTGCAGAAGATATTGGTGAGCTATTTTTGAAGGAAGAAAAGGATTCTACGAAGCAGAGGTAAGGAAAGGAGTACATTCTAGATATTTGGGATGCTCAGTGCATAGGCCCTGGGGCTGGTGTGGGGGAGTGGCCAGTCTGGGAGGAGGAATAATGTCTAATGACTAGAAAGCTCTGTTAGGGGCCAGGTTATTGGGCATTTTTAAAGCTAAACAGGAATTTCTCATTTTTTTTTCTAGAAGCAGTAGGAAGCCCCATTGGAGTTGTCTGAGGAGGGGAGTGGCTTGGTTAGGTGTGCACTTAAGGAAACTGACATTTTGCGTCAGTGTAGGATAGATGGAAGGTGGGGAGAGGCTGGAGTCAGGGAGACCAGTTTGGAGGCTGTTCCAGCCATCACAGGGAGAGGTGATGAAGGCCCAAACCAAGATGGTAGCCATAGGAGTGGTGGGAAGGGGTCAGACGTGAGAAATGTTGTAATGGTAAAAATGCCAAGTTTGGAAATTGATTGGATGGCTATGTGGGATGACAGCTATTGAAAAGTTGAGGATAATGCCAAGATTACAGACCTGGGAGACTGTGATTGTGGTGCCTTTGATGGAAGTAGAGAAGTTTAGAAGAGAGGGGAGATTTTATGAGTAAAGGTAATGAGTTCAGTTTGGAGGGTAATGAGTTGAAGATGTCTGTAGGACTGAAGCTTGGAGGGGAGACTTGGGCTGGATATATGGGTGTGTGTGGCCCATATGTGGAGGTGATGGTTAAACCTGTGGTTCAGACTTTTCTCCCCCGTCCCTCAAATTTTCCAAGGCCAATCCCAGTGTCAGTAATTCATACACATAGTTTTAGGGCAGTATAGAGGAATATAAGACATTTGCTCATCAGGATATTTGGAAAGAGAAAACTACTAGGGAGGAAAAGTTAACTAGCATTATAAAAGCTGAGCTGGTAAGGAAAGACTCTGTGGAAGAGGAGGTATTTTTTGTACAGAATTTTGAAGGATGAGTAGTGTTGCGTAGTTGGAAAGCAAATTTCTGCTTGCAGGAAATAGCGTGAAGAGATGGGGATATCCAAGAGTGTGTATTGTGCAGCCAACTGGAGTGGAGGCCTTATTTTTGAGGCAGAGTTGAAAAGGTAGGTTGTTGGCCTTGTGCAAATGAATGTCAGCAGAGCTATGAAATGCATTTTGCAATTTGGCTACTGTAATAAGTCAATAAATGCTTATTAAATTGAATGTTGACTTTATAACTCATGGCCAAGGTCCCAGACTGTGAGATTACATGGACTGGATCATGTCTTAGAGGCTGATGCCAAAAAATTGCTTTTTGTTTAGCTCATATTACTTTACACACACACACACACACACACACACACACACACACACACACACACACTTTGGGAAAATCACTGAATATTGATCACATTGAGGTCTTTGCATGAGAGGGCAAATGAGCACTTAAAGTAACAAAGAGATTTCTCAGGTACATCCTCCATTCTCCATCTTACAAAAAATGCAGAAGACTTGAAGGACTCACAGGATCCCACAAACAGTGTAGACAGCACTTACAGTAACCTGTAATCAAGCAATACAATACTGTTTTATGAGTCTTACTTTTCCATAGGGTCTTAAAAATCCTCTTTTCATCTTTCTACCCCATAGTTTGGACTTTCCAGTCCAGGAAACCTATTTGGGCCTGCTATAGAGGCATCCTTTCCAACCTTCCCTCTGGACATACACCATCACAGTTAGTCATGGAATAGAACATGTCATCCATGTCCTTCACCCCACGTCATGACTTGTTGCTGCTCTTCCTGGTGCTGGCTCAAGAAGAATCCTCTTCTTTTGCCAAGAGGCCCAATGCTCAGGAAATTCCTCTTTTCTGATGTCTGGATCATTTTTCAAATTTGATGTTACCCATAAGGTAACTGGCAAAACTAGCACTGCCGGGGAAGTCCTAATGGTCTGCTGGAGAGGAGGTGGTTTTCAGGAACACTGTTGTCTAGGAACTCCTCTCTTAGGCCATGTGGGTAAACATGTCTGTCTGTAGCACAAGGGAACAATCCAAGGGTCTTTGCTATGGAAGAATGACCACCTCCACCCCCTCAAAATCAAATAAACCATGAAGTAGAGCTACTGCCCTGTCAAGATTGCTCCATGAAACAAGGAGGAAGGAGAAGGGGTAGAAATGATGACAGATGGTCCGTTTGGCTTGCTAGGCCAGCACCAAGGGCAGCTCCTTTCCGTCCTTTTAAGAGTGCTGAATTTAGAGGTGAAAGATAGCTTTGCTGTCATCTGGTTGAATCCTTTCATTTTGTAGTGGAGGAAATACAAGCCCAGAGAAATGAATTGATTTGCCCACAGGGACATGGGTGACGAAATCCCATAACAATGACATCACAAATGGAATGGGGCAGAGAGGTTTCTAAAGTTGAATGGGAGACTGATCCGTACCTTACTTTCCTTTCTCTCCCTTGTACATGAAGATAACTAAAATGTCAGGTGTGCTGAGAACAGTAGTACTAGTGACAAGCAGGAAAGTCAGGGAAGTAGACGGCTTTGATAAAAGAGTGAAGTTCAGCTTGGGCACATTGAGTTTGAGAAGTCAGAACAGGGGATGGAAAATAGAGAAGAATGCAGATAAAGATTCGGTGAAAATTGAACCTCTGAGATAAAGAATTAGACCTCTGAAGGGAAATGTATCGAGGGAGAAGAAGAAGAGCGGGTCAAGGACCAGACCTTTAGTCACAAGTGAAATCCAACAAGTATTTAATAAAAGCCTACTGTTCGTCAGTCACTGCACTGAGCTCTGGGAATATAAAGAAAGACTAAAACAAAAATTCCCTGCCCTCGGAGAGTTCATATTCTAATAGGGGAGACAACATGCCCACAACTTTGTTCATGTAAAGCATATATCACCATAATTCCTGGTGTTCAGGGGGCACGGGAAGAGATTTCTTGTGAAAGACTTGAAGGAAGCCAGGATTGGGGGACAGCCAGGGAAGCTGCAGATAGAGGGTCTGGGCACTGGCTCACAGAGTACAAGGAAGGGAATCAGGTTGAAGAGGGGAAGGCTGTGGTCAGAGCATTTGATCTGGAGTCAGCAAGACACGACAATAGCACCCATGGGTGCCTGGGTAAGGCCCTGTGAGCCTCAGTTTCCTTTTGTGTAAAACAGGAATAATAATAGCTCCTGCCTCCCTGGGTTTTTTTGAGGATGAGATAATATTTTTAGAGCCCTTTGCAAGCTCTGAAGTGTAGTATAAAAGAAGGATGAGGCCAAAAAAAAAGGCCTTTAGATGTGGCCTTTGATGGTGGTGATGGAGAATTCTGTTTCAGCTTAATGTATGAGGTTAAGAGCTGTACTGCAGGAGGTAAGAAGAGAGTGGAAGAAGAGAAGGTGCAGGCGCTGATTCTTGTTTCTCCAGGAGTTTAGCCATGAAAGGGAGGAAGAATGTAGGAGGAAAGCCAGGAGGGATGGGTGGGTGAAGTAGGGGCTTTTTGAGGGTGGGGCCATATGTAACACCCAAGAGTTGGGTGTGGAATGAAGGGAAAGGTTCCAGTAGGTGCAGAGACAGGGGATTGTATTCCCTGGAGGCTGGCACTGTGTCTGTCAGCACCTAGAGGTGGGAGAGGGCAGAGAGCACAAATTCAACGAGTTGCTTGTCATTCGGTTGGACTGGAGTGTTGATCTGTGAAAACAGTGGGAAATGAAGGAGGTGAGCTAGAGTCAGATTATGAAGAATCTTTGGTAGGGAGGCAGCATGATGAGGTGCTGAGTTTGGAACCCCTGGACCCAAATTCTAATGCCAGTCCTGCCCCTTACTGCATCTGTGACCATGGGCCAGTCGCTTATGTCGATGGATCTGTCTTTTTGTGTGTAAAGGAGTTGGGGGGAACTGGACTAGAGAGAGCAGGGGTATCAAACTTACCTAGAAATGGGGGCCACTGCACCAGATGTAAGGATGGCTTGGGTCATATATTGATAAAGAAAAACACCTTAACACAGTCTGTGTCTTATTGTAGTCACGTTGATTTTGTTAAGTATTTCTCAGTTACATTGTAATCCAACCCAGGACTGTGGTAGACTGAATGCACAGGCGTGACCCCTGGGCAGCAGAGGAGTGAATGGTCTACATTTGACGTTCTTTTGGTAAATAGATGAAGAGGAGTGGGGAAGAGCTCAGACAGGAGGCAGCAGGGGCCTGTTTGTCTCATTCTGGCAGTAGGTGGCAGGGTAGGTAGAGGAAGGGCCAGAGGAACATGGAGCAGGATTGGTAGAAGGGAGATTATCCGTGTGGAAAACTACCTCCCTGAGGCTTTCTCCTGAATCCAATCAGAAGAATTAGGAGGAAGCTTTGAGACAAAGACTGTTGCTGTCTGAAGCCTCTTGTTTTGGGAGCCAGTAGAGCCGACTGAGGGTGGGTTTGGACAGTTCTAGTTAAGAGTCAGTATCTGTCAGTGCTAGCTCAGTCTGACCACCCTGGCCATGTAAGCGAGAGTTGACTTAGAGCCCTCCGGTAGGTTTTGGGACCCACAGTGTGCAGAAACCTAGGGCAACAGCTAGGGTTCAGAGCACTATAGCTCTCAGAACAGCAAGCTTGGAGGCAGAAAGACCTGAGTTCAAATGCAGCCTCAGATGGGTACTAGTTGAGTGATCCTGGGCAAGTCAGTTCACCTCTGCCTCAGTTTCCTCATCTGTAAAATGGGGATAATAGCAGCACCCACCTCCCAGGATTGTTGTGAGGACCAAATGGGATAATAATTAATTGTAAAGTTCTTGGCCCTGTGCCTGGCACAAAGTAAGTGCTATATAAATGTTACTTATTATCATTATTAACTGAGAGAATACTTGTAAAGCACTTAGCCCAGTCCCTGGCACATAGTAGGCACTCTATAAATGCTTGTCCTCTCCATTCTTCTCCCCAGGAATCCATGCAGTGTAGAATGAGATAATGCTATTTAAAAAACCAAGCTAGTTTATAGCTGAGAGACAATTCCCTGTGCGTCCTTCAACATTTTGCTTCCACATTGTGGGCAATATTAAAATCACTGACACCTTGATTTTTGTATGTTGGAGTCAGTGGATATTGTTTAATTTTTTTAAGGAAGAACTTTACTTGGTACAGAATTAAGAATTGTCTTTGCTGGTAGTGTTATGCCCTGCCCCCCCCTTTTCAGTTTCTCCATGTTGCCCAGTTCACCCCACTGTTTTTACTCCCATCTCCACGGACCCCACTGTTTGTGTCCCCATCTCCACGGAAATCTAATTGTGTTCTTTTCCATTAAATACTCTTTCTCTTCTCCAACTCGGGGCTGTTCGATTTGAGTAATTACTCTGAACAGTCACGTGCTCGAATAAATCCACGTCCAAATTTATATCTGGGTCTCGCTCGCTTTTTTCGGCACAACAGTAGAGAGCCCGAGATTTCTTTCAATACTTGATTGTGTGAAAACTATCTGAGAGCTACACAATGGAAACTAAAGCAGTCACAGCATTTATGTGGCATAGTAAAGCTTTGCAGAGCACTTCATGAAAATTCTCTCACTTGATCCTGACAATAGCCCTGGGAGGTGGGTGCTACTATTATCCCCATTTCACTGATGAGGAAACCGAGGCAGGCAGAAGTGAATTGACTTGCCCAGGGTCACTCAGCTAGAGTCCCAGGACAAGTTTGAACTCGGATCTTCCTGATTCCAGGCTCAGTACTTTGTCTACTGTTCTACCTTACGTATGAAGGTAGCTTTCATAGTTTCATGCTTAATTTCTTTTATAATCCTACGTAATGGTTTTTGCAAAGTTCCATAAAATAGGAAAATTTCTAAAATTTGAATCTTTTGATTTGAAATACAAACTATCTTTTGGGATAACTATCATGGGAGCAAGTAGTTACAAAATGCATGAGTATTAAGGAAATTTTGCCTTTCTGTGACACCTGATTACTAGGGCATTTCATTTGTCTGAGGCTCATGGTCATCACTGAATCAAGACTTTTGAGTTCAAGTGAATGGGAGCCACCCAATTCTGAAAACTCTTGACTCTGAAATCTTTGATGTTTATAGGGATAGACTCCAAGGCTCCCAGCTGAACCCTGCACAGTCTTAAGTTCAGTTACACCCTGTCTAAAATCACTGATTAGCTCTGTGAAGATACTCTGTTAGGTGGGATGACATTCCCGGGGAGAGCGAATTCCATAGTGACAGTGACTGTGAGCTTTCATTGCTTGATGATAGGGCTTGCTTAGAATGGGTTGTTGGTTGTTGAGTGCTCTAAAACTGTGTTCTTCAGGATAGTATGGTATGTTTGCAGATGTTCAGTCTGGTCACAGGGGTATTTGAACTTCCCTAGCTGTGTTTAAATATCAGCTCTGCCTTTTACTACCAGTTTGATCTTGGGCAAGTCACTTAAACTCTTCAGCCTCAGGTTCCTCATCTGTAAAATGGGAGAGTTGGATTAGATTACCTCTGATGGCCCTTCTAGTTCTGTCCCATGTCCCATCGTTCATTGTGGGAGTAAATGCCTTCTTAGCCCTACACGTTGCATATTGGGTGGATACTTCATGAGATTAGAAATTGCCCCCTTCCCATTCTAAATCTGCTTGTTAACGAGCCAGGGATACCTTGACAATATTGTTTTAATTGGTTGGAATGATAAGGACATTATCTCATGTTTCCTTATTCTGTATGTTTTTCAGGCTGTCACTTAACACTGAATTGAGATGAAGACAGTTGAGTGTAGTGAGATGAACAGGAGGCTTGAAGTCGTGGTACCTGGATTCTTTTCTTGGCTTTGCCTCTATCTAGCTTCCTGTTCTGGAGTAAAGTACTTGACTTCTGTCTTACTTTTCTTGACTGTAATTGAGAGGATTGTGTTACTATAGTAGAAGTTCTGAACTTGGAGCCAGTCAAGACTTAGGTTCAAATCCTACCTTTGACATTTCCCCCACTATGCTGCTTGAACTCTGGTCACTATCTTGTTCCCCCTTCCATCAGAGCCATGGACTTTGCCCTGCTATGCTAAGCTTAGATAATAGCTAGCATTTAATGAGATTTCATCTGGTCACCCAGAACCAAGGTAACATATCACTTCCTGGCCATCCTCACACCATGCCACTGTCTCTGCCCCCCCCCCAATTTTCTATATGTCCTTTGTGTATTGTCTTTCCTCATTTAAATATATGCTTCTTGAGGGCAGGAACAATTTTGCATCCTTGTATTTGTGTTCTGGGTTCTTAGTACAATGCCTGACAAATAGTAAGCAGTTAATAAAGTCTTATCCACTAGACTTGGCATCGTGAACAAGTCACTTAACCTTACATTAATTTCCTATAGACAATAGAATATCTATTTAAAGGCTGGGAACAGCTTGGCACATTAACTTAGGTTTTGGGTGAATGGATTCTGAGAGGTTCAGAGAGAGAGTCAGCAGGAGCCCATGGACTAACATTCTGTAGAGCAAGTCAACCCAGCAGAGATGGGAAGCTTCTGAACATGGGATTGGGGGAAAGAAAAGAAAAAGGGAGCTGTCCAAAGAGACCAGTACTGATCCATGGAGATCCAATGTGGTGCTTAGGCTTTAGAGTAACCTTCTTAAAGAAGGCCTTTGGCCACATCCCTCTTCTGCACAAGAATCTTCAGTGGCCCCAAGATCAAATGCAGTCCCACTGCTGGACATTGACAATCCATCCCTCACCAGCTGCAGGCTGCCTTTTTAGGCTCATTTCTCTGCTTCCTGTGCTCTCTGTGGCAGCCAGACTGGCTTGCTTGCTGGCTCCCACTTCTGCCCGTTCGAATTAAGAAAGCAGCCTCCTGCCTTGAGAACAGGGACTATATTCATTTTGTCTTTCTATCCCTAGTGCTGTTCATACTGCCTGGCCCATAAGTGGTACTTAAAAGTTCTTTGGAATGGATTTTAATGTCCACTTGGAAAGCAGATCTTCAGTAGAATATCCCAGGGATCCATCTTGAGTTTCCCATCCTGTGCTATTTGACATAAGGTAATAAGCTTTAAGCCGTTAGGGAACTAGGTGGTCATTTATCCAACCCTCTTATTTTACAGAGAATTTATCCAGCTCTCTTATTTTACAGAGCCAGAGAAATTACCTTACCTGAGGTCATATTGGTAGTGATTTACAGTGGCAAGATTTGAACCCAGGTCTTCAGATTGTGAATCTAGTACACTTTCCACTACACCATGCTGCCTCATGTATTGCATTTAAAAAATAACAACAAAACAGGATACTCCGACAAGTATTTATTAATGTTTACTCCATGCATGACTACATGCCCTGGATGCAGAGAAAAAGGCAAAGCCTGCTGTCATGGCGTTTGCATTCTGTCCGATAGATGTGACCTGTAGACCAGAGGTAACCGGGTGTCAGCCTGGGGTCTTGGTCTTGGAGTCAGGATGCCTGGGTTCAGGCACATGTGCCTTTATCTCTCAGTGTCCCAGACAGCTTTCCAGGACTATGATTTGTGCTGAGAGAGGGACTCTTCATCAGGAGCGCCCTATGCTAGGCAGCAGGCTTGGTCCAAATGACCAAATGTGTGCCCAGATCAGTAAGTACAAGCCCTTTCTCATGGAGGGTAGTCCCCGAAGCTGAGCCTTGAAGGGAGCCGTGGCCCTCTAGGAAGGTGTTTGTGTCCAGGCATTTGCCGGTACAAAGACTTAAGGTGGGAGATGCTGTTCTGGGCTTGTGGGGCAGCAGCTTGATTGGTTTGGCTGGAACAAAGTCCTGTGAAAGGAATAGAGCCAGATTAGGAAGGACTTTGAAGGCCCAGCTAAAGTGTTTGTATTGGATCCTAGAGGCAGAAGGGAGCCACGAAAGGCTCTTGAGCAGAGGAGTAACATAGTTACTCCCTGACCTTTTCCACCCCTCTGAGGTTCTCCTGTTCTAGATGCTACCCTTAGGACCACAGTCTTGTCTTTTATTTCTTAGCAGCTTCCCTCTTGCCAGGCTGGTCACCTTGAGTAATGAACTGTAACCCATTAATTTAGAGATATCCAGGCTTGAAAATGCTCCTGGGACACGTGCCAGGGGGATGGAGTTTTGTGTTCTCTGATCTCACCTGACTTTCTGTGGTCATATGATTTAGTTCTTCTGGCCTTCTGTTTCAGTCCCTCTTACCCTGCATCAAATCATTCCTGTTCCTCAGTTCTCTAAATAAGATGCAGAGTAGCTTTGAATCATCCCTTTAACATTTTTAAAACCTCAGAAGAGAGTAACATTTTTTATTAATGACTTGTACGACGTGGAGTGCAAGCTTATTAAATTTATCTATGATACAAAGCTGGAAGGAATAATCACCAGTCATCCTGACCTGCGTCTTGCCACTGGACTCAGATGGCCCTGGAGGAGAGAGTAAGGCTGGTGACTTCGCACAGCCCTGCCTGACGCAAACCCGGTTCGCTTGCAGGTCAAGACATCATCCTGCTGATATCATTGGTCCTCTTGGAGAACAAAGGACAAACAGCAACAAGTAACCCACTGGGTGGCTGAGTCAAGATTTAATAAGGAAAAATGAGATTCTTATATTTGGGTTAAAACCTCAACTTTACAAGGATAGGATGGTTCAGATATGGTTAGAGAGGAGTTTATCTAAAAAGATCTGGGGGTTCGAGAGGCTTGTAAGCCCAATGTAAGTCAGCAGTGAGATGTGGCAGCCAAGAAAGCTGCATTGAGAGGGGCCTAGGGCCCTGACATAAGGAAGCAATAGCCCTGGGGTACCCTGTGCTATTCCACATATCAGGAAGTTTATGTTCAGTTCCAGAGGTGACATTTTGGGGATGTAACTTTGTTTAGGACATAATAGTTGAAGTGATGTTTAACCTGATGAAGACTCGGGGGAGGCTGGAGAGGGAGAGCATGTTACTGCTGTCTTCAAGTATATGAGGGGATGGCCGGTGGAAGAGAAATTAATTATGCTCAATCAAGAGGACCGAGCTAAGAGCATTGAGTTGTAGTTGCAAAGAAGTAAATTCAGTTTGTACATCAGGAAAAAACATTCCTAACAATTAGAGCTCTCCCAGGGTGGAATGGATGGAGTGCCTCCAGAGGCAGTGGAGGTGAGATTCAATACTGGAGGTATCAAAATAGGTTGGATGGCCCCTGGTCAGAGATATTGTAGAAGAGATTCTTATTCCGGTATGGCTGGGCTAGGTGGTCCCTGAGATTTTAGGGTTCTGAATTGCCCTTTATCAGTTGGCAATTTCAAGATGGTTAGACTTGTCCGGCCCGGAAGAAAAGGGGCCTCTGAAAGGTAGCCAGACATTATCCTTCTCAGTGAAATCGTCTTGCCAGAATGTTTATGTTCTGTTTCTCGTTTGGTGTATTTGGAGGACAGCCTTGGCCTTTGTCAGAGGCACTGGCCTCAGAGATTACTGGGAGCCCTGTCATCACTGACTCTAGAACTGCCACACTCTTTCCTCACATGCATACATAGTTAGATAGGGATAAAGAATTGACACTCGATACCCGACTCTCCTTGGTTAGTTACATGCACGTGCAAGAATACATACAGATATAATAAATATAGCATGTGTATGGAACAAAAATCACAAGTGCTTGAGGATCTGGCCTGCAGTTTGAGTTCAAATTGCCGTTCTCTAAAAACGTGCAGAAATTTTATCCTCTTGCTTACTTAGAGAAAAACAGGTGTAATTTATTTAGTTAGCAAACCACATATGAAAAGGGAAACCCTTGTGTTCCAATTTTTTAGTTTCTCCAAACTCAAGTAATGAAGTCAGTATTACCAGAAGCTAACTGGGAGAACACAGCTTGAGAGGTGAAATTCTTCAAACCTGTAATTAGAACAAGTAGGCAGGCCTAATTGTTCATTGTGTCCGTCTGTATCTCTGCTCACACCTCCTGGGGTCATGGAGCCTTGTAGCAGCATTCCATCTGAAAGTCGGTCGGCTTTCACAATGTCTCAGTAGCTTCTGGTAAGTCACCAATCGCCAATACCACATTGCTGTTCTGGAGGTTCCAGCTTGGCTCTAGCTGTCCCAGCAGCTCCTGCTGCAGTCTCGGTGAAGTTTGTGTCCAAAGCTTTTCTATGTAATGTGTGCCTCTCTGACTTGTTCCTTATTTTTCTCTTCTTTAGTCTGTTCTGCATTACTGACTCAGGTTTATCTTTTCTCCCTTTAGAGAGTTTTGAGGTGACAGTCACCAAAGAAGGTGATCAAGGGTTCTTTCTATCCCTCTTATAAATATTAACCCACTAACTTTGGTTATGAAATGGGGAGTCAGCACTTAAGCAGAAGATCCTGTCATGCTCTATCGCCCCATTTTATTCTCCCACTTTGTTTCTATTTTAAAATATATTGATGAAAATTGTTATGTAACCAACCCTTGGCTAGAAATATCTGGAAATCAGACATCCATTTGAACTCTGCTGGTCATACTGTAGAATTTTGAAATACTGCACTTGTCTAAGTGTCAAAAGAACTTGTATTTTTAGCGATAATCTTGTTAGTAGTTGGGATTTTGGAACATCATTTCCATATGCAGTATTTTATGGAGCTTTATGTAATCATCAAAATATCTCTTTTTTTTTTAACCATGTATTAGAATGGGAACAATAGTTTTAATAATCTATTTAGTTGTAATTAAGTACTGAGGCAGGTTTTTTTTTCCAGGTTTGGTAGGAAGAAGTCTGAAAGAAAAGGAAATCTAGCAAATCCTTCCCTCTACAAAGAGTGTTTTATTTAAGAGAAATGTTAGTAGATAGCTGTTGAAATGGATGCCTGAAAAGTTGGTATTTCTACCTTTTTCCTTAAAGAGTTTATTTTGGTTCCCTAATTTTAGTCAGGTACATTGCACAGGAAGACTTGGTGGTTTTGATTTTTTGGACAGAATTTCTGTAATTACGGTGCTGAACCTATACCTGAAGCTTCTTCATCTCTCAGCTTATAACTGTGCATTTTAACCTTCTGCTTTGGTCCACATCAAATCAGCTACCCAGCTATTCCCCGTAGCTCGGTGTACATCCAAGTTGTTATCAGTGGGCTTGGCTGTGGCTCCTATGAGATACACTTTCACCCTGAGCTATCTTAAGTACTCCTGTGAAATGCCTGTCTACGTTTCTCTCTCTCTTTTGTATTCCTGCATGAATGGATGCAAAGTAAACAAGTTGCTTGGAAAGCCAGAGTATGCTTCTTTTTACTAAAGTTCCCAGAATTCACCCATTTTAAAAGCACAGTGTTCTTGCTTTGTCCACAGACCCTCACAAACCCCTGGCTGCCAGATCGTTGTCTTTTGTTTTGGGGGGAAATGTGTGGAGGGGGTAGTTGGTTGGAATTCTAACCTGTGCTTCTTTGACTCTTTAGGTGAGATATGTGGATTTAAAATTCACGGGCAGAATGTCCCCTTTGATGCTGTGGTAGTTGATAAATCCACTGGTGAGGGCATAATTCGCTCCAAAGAGAAGCTGGATTGTGAACTGCAGAAAGACTACACCTTCACCATCCAGGCCTATGATTGTGGGAAGGGACCAGATGGAGCCAATACAAAAAAATCTCACAAGTAAGTGAGGTAGTGGGCCAAAGGGGGGAAATGGCCTGCTTGCCGAGTGTGTGTCTGTGTGCTCTGGAGTGAAGTTAAGGTGACTTGTGAACTGGGGATGGCAGGAGTGGTATGGGGGAAAAGAGAGCCTTGGACAGTAGGAATCCAAGCATGGAGAGAGAGTGTGTGGGGGGGGGGGAGAGAGGTGCTAGGTCCTACCCCCACCACTTACTATTCAGCCTCCTCTGTGAATATTTTGTAAGCCCCTAAAACATTCTAGGGGCTGGGGAGACAGAGATAAAAATGTGTCAGTCTCTTCTGTGAAGGAGATAAAGATAAAGAAGGGGAGACTGTGACGTGTGCAGAGAGGAGAAATACAAGATGGGGAGAGGTGAAGAGGGGGCAGAGCCAGACAGTTTGGGCAGGGAGAGATCATGTCCACCTGGAGGGCAAAATGAAGGGCTTGGATGTGGTGAAGTCCAAGGGTCAGGAAAGGCTCTAAAGAATGCATTTTAGTCAGGGCAGGGGGCTTGTGGCAATGCAGGGAGCTGACAGTGTGGGGCAGTTTTGCGGACAGCTGGTATAGTCCCATAGTGCTGGAATCTAGAGTGTGAAGAAGAATGAGAAAGAAGACTAGAAACTTGTGCCTCACTTTACTCACTTGTAAAAAAAACTAGTGAAAATAGCTTTCTTGCCTACCTCATTGAGTTGTGAAGATGAAAAAGCACTTTCTATCTTTTTGCCCCCATTTTGGACGTGGCTCGTTTTACTTTACCACGTAGCATCCTGTTGGCAGGAACGATCTTATCAGCGCTTAGCCTTCAATGACTAGTAGTCCTTGAATTCTACATCTGAATTTTCTTATTTTAAAGCTTTTATTTTTCATTTGCTCCAGAATTCTCTTTTAAACCAGATCCTCCTGTTAGATGACATTTTTATCATTGTCAAAAAGTTTGGGAAGCAGATGGACATCACCCATAGCAATTCCTTCACCTCTCTCCGTACTTACAGTTTAAAAGGACATGGACAAGGCAGTTTTGTTTTTGTAAAAGAAAGGGGAGTGATGATATAGGTAATGCTTGCTTTAAAAAGCCACTTGGAAAATAAATGTGATTGCTTTGGTTATTCCATGTGGCAGGACCCCAAGAAGTCAGGGTCTTGAGGGGCCCTTCTGGGGAAGGCCCAGGTGTCCTCCTGGGGAATCATGTTCACGAAGTCCTCACAGCAGCACAGAAATGACACTTGCCTTGTAAAGTAGCTACAAGCAAAGCCAAGTCTTTGCATGTGTTTTGTCTCCTTTTGCTTCTTTCCTTCATTTGATTTGTGTTTGTATGTGTCTGCCCATGAATTCGACTATCCTTTTACTCTTAACAGTTTATGATGAGATGTCTAATCAGCTGTCTTCTCATTCTTCCCTATTTTCCCTTCTGTGTATTCTGATCTCCCTCCCACATTATCACACTGAAAAGAAAAGAACAGTTGTGGTTTTTTTTAACCGTCTGGTTTAATCTGAGGAGTTGAGATGCCATTTTGATTTTTTTAAAAAAAGCAACAACCCCCAAACCCCTTATCTGACTTTGCTTTTTAGTTCAGAATTAAAAGAACGTAGTGATTGCCATTAATTCAGCAGATATTAAGTGCCTGCTGTTTGCGAGGTAAATTTGGAAATGAATAAAAAGCACAGGTCCCTCAAGGGAACTTATATTTTATAATATGTGTGCACTTGCAGATATTGAACAAAACAAGGCATTAAGTTTTAGAAGGAAATGTACTAACAAGAGAAATGACATCTTTGGGGTTAATCCAATAAAAGCTGAAAAACATACCTTAATAATACCATGATATTTTTGGTTTTCTTTTTTTCCTTTATCAGAGCAACAGTACATATTCAGGTGAATGATGTGAATGAGTATGCCCCTATATTTAAAGAAAAATCCTACAAAGCTACAGTTATTGAGGGGAAGAAATATGACAACATTTTAAAAGTGGAAGCAGTGGATGCAGACTGTTCTCCTCAGTTCAGCCAGATCTGCAGCTATGAAATTATAACTCCAGATGTGCCCTTCATCATTGACAAGGATGGTAAGGCAAAGGAAGCAGAGTGAAAGAAGCTTTCTTAGCAGGACCCAGCGCTTTCTTGGCAGATAGTTCACTTCTGAGTCGTCCAGTTTCAACTAAATCTTCAGACTGGGCAGTTTTGTAGGATGGTGATACTGATCACAGCTTGGGAACTCAAGCCATAGTCCACATTTGGTTTCAGATTTTAACTCCAGTCTTCTCCCATTTCTTCTTTAAAATCTGGAATTCTTCTGTTCTCTCAAGAGGTCCTCTCTTTTTCTTTCTTAGCCAAAAATAAAAATAAAAAGCCATTTAATGGGCTTTATTTCTCAGACTTCCATCTTTTTGCCAACATGAGATTGCCTTTGGAGGCTGGTTCTTAGCGCCTTATATTCTCTCTTCACTCCCCACCCCTGGAATCGACAGAGGCCTTTGCAGTTCAACAGGATTAAATTTAAATTCATTATAGAACTTCCTTTTTATATAACCATGCCCTTTTGGGGGTACCAAAGATAATTTTTAAGAATTCAGAGAAGTCTGAAGCTAGAAGCTGGTACTAGATACACTTCTGCTTTAGGAGAAAAAAAAACTTATCACTTTAAAAACTTTCCTTTTTAAGAAAGTGAACTCTTTAGCAAGAAATATTAGTATGTTACATCATATTAGAAATACTTGAATTTATGTGGAGTGGTCTCTCCTTGTGTGCAGATTATGACATCTTTGTGTAAAAACAAAGCCAAATATAAAGACCGTAAGAATATATAGTGAATAAAATTACTATTGCTTCTCTATACTTATCTGATCTCCTTAAGTATTTCTTAAAGGTTGATTTACTGGCTAATGTATATTCAAAGTTTATGTAAATTAAATAAAAAACATGGTTCTCTCTTATGAACCCATACAGCTTAGTGTTTGGCCATGGGACAGCTTTTTGCTCTGACCACATTGTTTTCTCCCCTTGCCAGGGTATATAAAAAACACTGAGAAGCTAAGCTATGGGAAAGAACCTCAGTATAAGCTAACAGTTACTGCATATGACTGTGGAAAGAGAAGAGCTACAGAAGATGTGTTGGTCAAGATTAGCATTAAGCCTACATGCAAGCCTGGCTGGCAAGGTCTGTTTGGCCTTTTCCTCTTCTGTCACTGTCTGTTTTTCGTGTCTGCCTGTCCTCAGAAATGTCTAATCACAAGCCCATATCATGGGTTTTTTGCCCTAAATCTCTCCCCTCCTCCCTACCCCAATTTGTGCAGGATGGAATAAGAGGATTGAGTATGAACCTGGTACTGGGTCTTTGGCCCTTTTCCCCAACATCCATTTGGAGACTTGTGATGAAGCTGTCACCTCCATCCAAGCGACAGTGGAGCTGGAAACTAGCCACATAGGCAAAGGCTGTGATCGGGACACGTACTCGGAGAAGGCCCTCCATCGGCTCTGCGGTAAGAGTTCCCGCCTGTCGCTTCCTTGCTTGTCATTTTTCATGGGAATCAGAAAGTGCTTTCTTTGCACGCTGATAGAAGGCCTGACTGGGAATTGCATTTTAAAATTATTTTGCTAATTTAGCAAAATCCTTTGATGTTTCTGTTTGCAGTACTAGTAAAGGCGGAAAAAACAGGATTTTTGAAGGTCATTTTCACTGTGTTGGGAGGCAGGTTCATAGAGTCCAGGCTTGGGAAAACATGGGTCAAGATCCTGCCTCTGCCACTTAGTAGCTTTGGCAGTTCACTTAACCTCTCTGTGGCTCAGTTTCTTTATCTGCAAAATAGGGGGAAGAATGAAGCAGCTAGAGATTGAGGTAGCCACCTAGTACATGGTATATACATGGAGCTCTGGTCTGAGTCAGGAGCACCCTAGAGGCCATCCTGCCTCAGGACCTTACCAGCTGTGTGACCAGTCTGACCCCTCTGACCTTAGTTTCCGTATCTGTAAAATGAGGAATTTGCACTCAGTAGATAGGATAATACAGGGAGAGCATTTATGAAGTGCTTGTCATGTGCCAGGCACTATGCTGTGTACTGGGGATGTAAAAACAAGGAAACAAGACTCTCTTGTCAAAGAAAAAAGACTGAAATATTAATACTAATACTGTGTGGCGTCACTGTGTGGCTTCAGCTTGTCTTTTAGTTTATCATAAATATATATGCAGATTATTTCTGGCTTAAAGAGAGAAATATCGAGACTGACATAGGCCTTCTCCATGCCCTCCTGCAACTGTTCCCCAAGATTTCAGATGATATATGTAGCACAACCTGGGTTGATAGTCAATAATCGATTTACCAGATCCCTGCCCTGTGCCTCCTGGACTATGCCCTTCCTCAAGGGACATCTCTCCCTTCCACCCCCGTACCACACCCCAACTGCATAGGTTTAAAAAGAGAGAGGCAGAAGGAGAGATGGGAGGATAGGAGGCTCTTGTCTGACAGGAATTTGTTAGAGGTAACAGATCAGAGCTATGACCAGTACTGTTTGGGCCTGAGGTGGAGTGAAGATGCAGCTCATGGGCGTGGAGGAGGCTGAGGTGGTTAGGGGGGCCCAGTCATAGCTCGTGGAGTCCTTGGAAGACAGTGAGCCAGGTGCGGAAATCCTTGAAGGAGAAGGACCTGGGGGGCTGATACATGCCCCAGGATCCAAATTGGGACATGGAGGTGGATGGACTAGACCTCTAAGGCAGGCAGACAAGAAGCATTTATTAAACAATTACTGTGTGTCAGGCACTATGCCAAGTGCTGGGGCTACAAATAAAAGCCAGGAGACAGATAGTCCTTGTTCTCTAGGAGCTCACACTCTGAAGGGAGTTGACAGGCTGAGAGAGAGCCAGACGCAGAGCTGAGAGGTACATGAAGGATGGCCAGTCTGGGCATCAAAGAGGTGTGCCGGGTGAGAAGGCTCTGAGGGCAGGTCAAGTCAGCCAGCATTTATTAAGCCCTTACTGTATGCCAGTCTCTGTGCTAAGGGCCGGGGAGGCTATTAGAAACTCTAAGACATCCCCTGCCCACAAACAGTTTTCCTAATGGGGGAAGACACACACCAGAGAGCTGGGAAGGGGTACGGTGTGTGTCAGGATGGGGCACCTGCCCAGGGCATGGCAGAGAAGTCTGGAGAGTCAGGAGCACCCAGGGAAAGGAAAGGCAGGCCAGACACATCTTCAGAATGGAACTTCTAAGAGGATTTCCCCAGTGGGAGGAGGGGGCCGCAGAGATGGGCCATCATTCAGATGAGAAGGCCTCTTGAAGCCTTCTCCTCAAGGTTTTCTGGAGAAAATCTGCAACCCTTGGTTCTGTTTTCTCCCTCGCCCTGTGCTTGGCACGTAGTAAGCGCTTAATAAATGCTTGTTGGTTTGAGAGAGATGGCAGCGGCAGCTGGGGGCCACTCCCGACTGTTTGTGTCCTTCCCTTAGCAAATCTAAGACCCTCAAGGGGAGGGATCATTTCATTCCATGTATTTGTGTCCTCGGGGCCAAGTGCTTATTGACTGACTGACTGGTTTAACGTGCTCTGATATATATTTTTTAAATGTGGGAATGGGGCAAAAGAAGAGACCTTGTGACTTTTCTCACCTGGATTAGTTATGAGATGAGCCTTCCTGGAACGTTTTGGGTGTACGTAGATTTAGAGGATAACCCAAGGGAGGACTTGCTACACGTTCATCACTGAGAGTTCTTCATTGGGGTGCGACCTGCTTCTCAGGGTCCTTGTGGCTGGAGTTGGAGGTCTGGAGTGGCTTGTTGGCCTGCCTTCTCAGGGTTTTTAGAATAAATGAGCGTGGGTTCTTTTTCTACTACAGGGTTAGGATAGACATGTGAAAATGAATTTTAGTTGGTCTGGAAACATCTTACACCTCTGAGTTCTCCTCTCTTTATTGGTGGGGCCTGTTTTGTTTCAGGTGCATCTTCTGGGACTGCTGAACTTCTTCCTCCTCCAAGCAGTGCCTTGAACTGGACCGTGGGCCTCCCCACTGATAACGGCCACGACAGTGACCAGGTCTTTGAATTTAACGGCACCCAGGCAGTGAAGATTCCAGAGGGGATCGTGGCAGTCAATGTGAAAGAGCCCTTTATGATCTCTGTGTGGATGAGGCACGGGCCTGGGGGCAGGGAGAAGGAGACCATTCTGTGCAATTCAGATAAGACAGGTGAGTGAGTGCTGAGATCAGCAGCATTTCACTTTCTATCACCTCCAACATATTTGGAGCTTACCAGAGAAACTGTCACATTGACATCTGCTGGATTTGATGTCTGGAGTGCACCTTTACTGTTATTTTGTGATATTTGAATAAAGTAGTATAAGCTAGTGTGTAGACTGACTAACCAGGGCCACTGAACCCTGGATTGGAAATGGAGAGCAAACCACCAAAAGGGCCGGAGAGCCTGTTTCTTAACAGGCTTTTACAATGCACCTGTGTCATTCTTAACAGGCTTTTACAATGCACCAGTTGCTGGAATGAAGGCCCCCAAAGTGGAGGTCGAAAACAAGGCCAGACTTCTTCTGATTTAGCTGCTCAGAGCTTCTGCTTTTTAGAGGGAATGAAGTTTGGAGTTTTAATGCCGGTTTTCCATTTAGGATGAATTTTATTCTGTTGTAATAGTGCTTGATTTACAGTACATTGGTTTGCCTCTTACTTGAGAAACTGCTCCCTAGTTCTATATCCAGTTGATTTAACACTAGTTGTCTTTGTAGTATTAAAGAAATTATATGGAATGGAGATTTGCTTCTGGGAGAAAAAGTCTAATCTCTGTGGTAGAACTGCGCTAATGTCCTGAGAATAACCATAACAACAATGATAACGGCAGCAAACATTTATATATTGTAACATAAAACCATAATAATAGTCAACTTTATTTGACATTTACATTATGTACGTAATGTATTTGTGTATTATATACCTGCTACATACCAGGCACTGTGTTAAGTGCTTAACAATTATTATCTCATTGATTCTCGACAACAACCTTGCCTGGGAGGTAGAGGTGATTATCATTCTAATTGACAGATGAGGAAACTGAGGTAAGCCCAGGGTCATACTAGGTTAGTAAGTAGTTGAGGCTGGATTTGAACTTGGGTCTTCTTGACTCTAGAGCTGGCACTCTTATCTACTGCACCACCCAGCTGCCCCTCAGTAGCATTAGTTTTTGTAAATGTTGCAGCCTTTTTGCGTCTGATGTAAGGAAACTCTTGTTATCTATTTCTCTGATTGCTGCCCTATTATAACATGGGAATTTTCACATTTGTCATCCATAGTAAGGAACTTGTTCATCATGCCAGGAATGGTATTTTGCCTAACGAGCTGTCATGCTTTTTGATGCATTTCGAGTCAGAAGAAATAGAGACCCTCAAATTTCATCCTTAATAATACCAAGTTTGAACAGAATTAACTAAATCAAGAGGATCGGCAGGAGCCTGAACACTCCTTCTGATCAAAAAGAAAGGACAGAAGTTTCCTACTACTTAGCAAAGTAGTAATACATCTTGTGAAATGAATTTTTAAAAAATATTCATTGTATGTGGCATGTCATAAGGCTAGTTCATTTCTCCTTCACTAAAAAATAGTGATACCGAAATTCAGGAAGTAATTGGAAAAGGAGGCATAGGCCTGCTCAGCTCCTGCTCAGCTCCTGCCTTTGGCAGGCAGATAATTGGAGACAGGCACGTTGTTTGCTTAGAACTTCCCTCCTTGTGGCCCCAAATGGCCCTGAACCAATTAGACGGGCTGGGAGAATTTCTGTATGATATTCTTTTCCAAAACTGATGCTTTTGTATTTTCACTGGGTGCTGATGTCACCAAGCATGTGACAGTAGGATTGAATGTTAATTTTATGTTGAGACCTTTTATATTTTAGTTTTGTTTGTCTTCTTCCTCCTCTCAGAACTGAAAATAACATTTTTGTCTTCCATTAAAAAAATAATTTCCACCTCTCCTGAAGGGAGTTAATGGGTTATTATTCCTTAACCATCACTCATCTACCCTCATGATACTTTGTGGTTGTTGTTAAGGGTCATTGCTCATATTTTTTGTCTGTTTCCTCTCGTACACACTAGTCCCCAGTAAAGACCTACCATATTTGCTCTTAAACATTCTGTAGGTCAAAGGGGTCAGATTTGTGGCCTCTAGGCCACCTCGTGCAATTGGGAAATATTTGCCAAAATAAACAAAAATACAATAGAACGTAAGTAATGTCAATATGCTGCTGCCCAAAAGGTTGTTGAGAGGCCCGTCTCTGTTTGAATTTGACACGCCTGCTGCACGGCAGAGTTCATTCTGCAGGAGAAAGAACATTTTAAAAATCAACTTTAAGAAATGCCCTATTTTCTGGTTTGAATATTAAATATATTACATACTACTTAAAACTTTTTACAGATATGAACCGGCACCATTATTCCCTCTACGTACATAACTGCCGACTGGTTTTTCTCTTCCGTCAAGACCCTTCGGAGGAGAAGAGTTACAAACCTGCTGAATTCCACTGGAAACTGAACCAGGTGATTCTCTGTCCACTGGTTTTCGTTCATGGATTCACATGATTGCACTTAGCTTGTATTCCATTCTTGTTCTGTTTTTAGAGATTTGACTTGGGTTTATTCCTCCTGTTTTCTGTCTTCATTATCATGTTTTAACAGCGCAGCTCGGGAGTCACCTCCTACAAGACTTTGAGCTCTCAAGTTGTTGGTTTTAACCCCTCTCCATCCCTTAAACTTGTATTTTTGCATCTATTTCATATATTATCATCTGTGTGCATGGTGTTTCTCCCCAGGAGACTAATCCGCTTCTGGGCAGCGAATGTTTCGTTTTTGAAGTCGTACTTCCCCTTACCTAGCGCAGTGCTGGACAGGTAGGCCACAAATCTGGCAGATGCTTCTTGAATTAATAGGAGCCTGTTATGGTAAATATACCCAGTCCACTTGATCACTTCCTAACTGCTAGACATCGAGGTGGCTGTGACGCTCCCAGGATGTAATCCGAATGATGGAATTAGTGGGTCAACAGGAATAAATATTTTTATAACTCTTACTATGAACCATCAGATCACCTTCCCAAGAGATTCTGCAGCTTGATAGTTCCATCAGCTCTGGATAAATCTGCTTACTTTTCTCTATGATCCCTCCAGGATTGAGTTCTATTGTTTTTAATTATGTGTGTGTGTGTATGTGTATATATATATATACACATACACACACATACACCATGTATATATATATACACACATACACCATATATATATACACACATACACCATGTTAATGGGTGTAAAGTAGTACCTCAGACTTGTTTTATTTTGTGTCTCTTTAATTATTATTGAGGTGTTGGGTGTTTTTAAAAGTTATGTACAGTTTGTGCTGCTGCTTTTGAAAAGTGTAGCTTTTGACCATTTATCCATTTTGCATTGGGAGTTCACCCTTCCTTCCTTCCTTCCTTCCTTCCTTCCTTCCTTCCTTCCTTCCTTCCTTCCTTCCTTCCTTCCTTCCTTCTCTTATATATTTTAGATCCCAAGTTTTTATCTGTAAAGTATGCCTTAAATATTTTCCTAATCTGTTTTTAAAATTTTGGACTGAAAAAGTGTTATGGTAGCTTTATGTGTTGAATAATTTCAATGCAAAGAGTTACTAAACCAGTTTAGTTGTATTGATACCTAATATTAAGTCTCTGATAAGTATTTACTATAAAAACGTAGCCCACAAAACTGAAAAGAGGGGGGAATTTTACTAGATGAGTGACTAGAGAGGTAACCAGTTCTTCTCTGGGGTTCTAGATGCTGTTCCCTTGTGTTTCTTGTTTTCTATTAGATGTGCTCCTGGTCTTGGGGTTTGTAGTATATGTAGGGCAGAGCAGGTACCAAGATAGCAGATTAAGGCCTACTCAATCCCTTGGCTCTCAAAATCAAGTTTTTCTGCCGTATTTAATAGCACCTGTGTTTGATATAAATGGCATTAGCATGAGGAAATTAGTGTCATTTAAATTAATAAGACCTCTTGCTACTTAGTGGTCTGTTGACTTTGCTGTTAGAGCTGATTCAAGATGAGGATGTAGGCTGCTCATCTGATTTCCTTATAAATATAAATCAGTCAGTTTGGCTGAACCTTATTTTAAATCCATGGTACTCTAGTATACATTTAAATAAGGATTTAGTATAATAGGTATTTATTGAACATGGCAGTGTATGGCATGGAGAGGGATACAAAGGTGAGTGAGGTGTGGGTCCTGCTTTCAAACAGTTTATAATCTGAGAAAGAGTAATTGTGAGGTAATAGGGATTTGCTTTTAAGATGGAAATAGTGAGGAATTGCTGTTTTTCTTCAAAGGGAAAATTTTCCTTATTATTTTAAGATTTTTTTTAAAATCAGAAGGTTTCTCTCTTAAAGATACTCAAAAGCTATTTCTTCACTTGCTCTGTGACAGAAATGGGAAACCTCTGGCCCTTGGCTTGTTTGCCCCATGACCACCAGCTTTGACCCAGGGGCGGGGGTAGGGGGGATTCCAGGAAATACTATTCACATAGATGCCTGTAGCTATGATGGAGCAGAGAATGGCTCCGAGGCTTTAGAAGTCCAAAGATGAGGCAGAGCTTCTGCCCTCTTCTCTCCCTCTGAGGGCATCTTCCTCTCGTGAGCATCTTTCCCCGCTTCTTAGTGGGCTGGAGTCTATCTCTATCTGGCATTCTGAGCTTTTCTCTCCTCACTCTATATTTCTAGGTTGGTAACAACCTGAAAATAAATTCACTGAATTCAACATTTATTCGGCCTTCAGACCTTAAGCTTTTTGTCTCAGTGCTTCGCTGTTAGGCCTTCTGCCCAGCTGGACTGTTCTATTTAGTGAACCTAATTTATTTGTTAAAGATTGGCATCTATAAGCTCTGTTTTTCAAATGAAGAAATAAATTCAGAGACTATGTCATGATATAGACTGTAAAGCATAAGGCCTTTAAGCCATGAGGACATGACTAACAGAGAGCAGCATACTTTTCTAGTCTTGCACTTTTTTCAAATATGACAAATATAACCATTAAGAATTTCACATGCTATCATGGGAGACATGTATACTTAGAAGCATTTGCGGAATAAATACAATGCAGTTTTGAGGCAGAACCTGGCATTTGGGAAAAGAGGAATTCAGAAAAGCCTCTTGTATTCGTTAGCTGAGCTTTGAAGGAAACCAGTAATTCTGAGGGGCAGAGCTGAGGAAAGAATCCATCCCAGTCTTGGACGAGTCTGTGCAGATGACAGAGAAAGCGTTGTATGTGACAAACAGGGCCAGTTCAGCTAGACCAGAGGGTATGTGAAAGGGAGTGATATATTTATCATAAGCCTCCAAAGGTGGTTTGGAACCAGGTTATGAAGGCCTGTAAATGTTGAAAAAGAGGAGTTGATATTTGAACCCAGGAGTAATAGAGAGCCATTGGGGGGTTATTAAGCAGGAGAGTGACCCACAGGTTAGATCTGTGCCTTAGGAATATCATTCTGGAAGCTATGAGAGAAAATGAGCCAGTGAGCCCAGAGTGCCCTAGGAGTTGCTATAGTAGTACTGTTGGAGTGGTCCAGCCAAGGAGTGAGAAAGGTTTCAACTAAGCTAGTGGCTCTGTGAATAGTGTTGGAGGTGAGAAGGTGCAGTTGCCATCAATTCAAGATTTGGCAAATGATTAGATAGCTGGAGTGAGGGGGGGAAGTGAAGCATTGAGGGTGACTCCAAGGTTGCAGATCTATAGCTGGAATGTTGGGGTACACTGGGCATAAATAAAGAGGTTCAGAAGAGGGGGAGGTCTTAGCAGAAAAGATGAGTTGTGTTTTGGACATGTTGAGTTGGCATTGCCTATGGGACATCCAGTTTGGAATTTCCATTGGGTAGTTGGTGGTGTTGGGCTGGAGCTCAGGAGGGAGACCTGCTCAGTGTTGGCTTTTCTCAAACTTTTTATGACTAATTTCCCTTGGAAAATGCTGATCTGTTAGTTTTTGCACCTTTTGCTTTGTCTTCTAGATTTATGTTCTTAGGTAAAGGATGTGTTAGACCATCACCACATTCTGTATTCTTTCCTTTGCCTCCCTTAGGTGTGTGATAAGGAATGGCATCATTACGTTCTCAACGTGGAGTTCCCCAGTGTGACTCTGTATGTCGATGGTGTTTCCTATGATCCCTTTCCAGTGACTGAAGATTATCCTCTTCACCCTTCCAAGATAGAAACTCAGCTGGTGGTTGGAGCGTGTTGGCAAGGTAATGTAGAGGACCCCGCCATCCTGTGAATTAAATGAAAGAAAATGTTTTACTGCCATGGTGGAAGGTGTTGGGCAGCTTCCTGTCTTGTGATTTGCCATGTCTTATGTCCCCTTTCCAGTGTAACTGTCTTTGCTGTGGCTCTGCACCACTGGGGCACAAGAGTGCCTTACTTTCATGTTTAGTGCGATTTCTTTCATAAAACAGCGGTCCAGATGCATAAGCATCTGGGTCCTGAGATGAAAAGTCTCAAAGAGCAATTTACAGGCACTCAGTAGAGGCAGGTGGTAGACTTTACTCATCGCGTAACCAGATGATTGCTGGGCCCTTCCTCATAAGTGTTGTTCTCTTAGGAGAGGATCTTTCCCTGGCTGAAGTCCTGAGTCTTGTGCACTGGGTAACGTTGTGTGTAATTTGTAGGACTGCAGCGGGGAAAGGCGTTCTCTTCTAAAGCAGGCGCCAAACCCTCAGCTGCTCGTATAAGAAACAACTTCTTTACAAGGACAGTATAACTTGGGTGGGGTTTAACAGACCCTTCAGAAAGGGGAGTTCAGACTAGGAGGCCTGAAACACTGATCTCCAGAAATTTAATGGATTTGGATGTTAGAACTGTGAATTTCAGGAAAAATAGAAATTTGTATAATGTCAACTGGGGCAGCTAGGTGGCGCCATAGTGCTGAGAGCGCCAGGCCTGGAGTCAGGAACACTCATCTAACTGAGTTCAAATCTGGCCTCAGACACTTACTAGCTGTATGACCCTAGACAGGTTACTTTATTCTGTTTGCCTCCATTTCCTCACCTTGAAAAAATGAGCTGGAGAAGAAAATGACAACCCACTCCAGCATCTTTGCCAAGAAAACCCCAACTTGGGTCACAAAGAGTTGAATGCAACTGAAAAAAGACTTAACCATGACAAATAATGTCAACTGCAGATTTGTGTGATTTGAATGCAGCTTACCCCTTTTAAGAACTCTTTGTCCTGGGTTAGAAACACATGAAAGACCCTAATCCTGAGACCAGGTTTTGTCCAAATTTGGATTTGACTAATTCTTTATGATGGTCACAAGTTAAGAAGAGCAAGAAATATGCGGCTGTTAATTATAAGCAGGGCGGGCATATATAGCTTATTCACAGTATGTCTTTTCAGGTGATTCACACTTTACATTTTGGTGAGGCTATTTATCAAAACTTTTGAAAAATAGAACATGAAGAAAAAGAATGATGATGTGTAGATGCTAGCATTATTTATAGCTTAAAGGAAAAAAACACTTTTTATTCAAATCTGCCTTCCTCCTTCAAAAACATTCTGTAGATCTCTAATAGTCTGTGGGCGTTAAATCCTATTTTCAAGAAGCGTTCTAAATAACAAAGCTTTTTCCCCTTACTCTGGGGAACAACCTTGATGGTGTAAGATTTCTTTGTTGACATGAATGAATTTACCCAAATTTAAGAACCCAAAACAGGAACTGCTTTGGGGGTACCTCTCCAGGGAATGGCCATCCTGCAATCAAACATTAATTAGTCCCAAACTCCTCCTCCCCTTCTACCCCCTTCTCTCCCTCCAACTATCCCTTCTGGAACACAGGGATGTTACAAAGTTTGTTTCTTCAGCAGTCCTTGTACTGGGCAAGCCCTTCACAGGGGCAAAGTGAAATTGAGACCTTGGCCCTGCCTTCAGAGCTCCTACAGTCTAGGGGAGGGTAAGAGCCCCTAGGAGTGAGCGTCACATTGGGAGGTGTAGCCGTTCGTGTGGCCACCAGAGGCTGTGTGGGGTAGTGGGAAGATCCTGCCCCTTCACAGCCTTGTCACCTGGGCCAGGTCGGCCTTGCCAAAGGAGATCACTTCATAAATCTTAGGACGGTTCGTCAGTGTGAGTTATTCCTCATGTTGTTGTGGCTCTGCCCCCCGCCCAGTTTTGAACACGTCCAGCGGTAGAAGGTGAGGTCCTGTGGGCCGAGAGGGACAGCATTTCTGTGGGGCTGGGGGTTTGCTGCCCGGGGCCCAGTCGGAAGATCCTAACCTGTCGGTCCTTCTTCGCTGTCTTTGTCTTGCTTTTCTACAGAGTATTCAGGAAATGAAAATGACAATGAGACTGAGCCGGAGGCAGTGACGGTGACCTCTGCAGGTTGCTGCAGTTTCTTTCCTACTATTTTCTCTTATTTCCCTTTCAAAGACAAGACAACCATCTCATTCCACATTTGCATGAACTGTCCAAGTTGCATTTTGGCCACAGCTGCCACCTGAGCTGCTTCTGGGCTTGTCTCTCTGTACCATGCTCACGGCTTCTCTGGATTTTCACTTTTGCCCTTTCACAGGTGCCCAGACTTCATTAGGATCCCAGTGATGTGAGAGCACAGGTTCATAGTACACAGCACTAATGGCGACATTTTCCCATCAAGCTTTGTTCACGTCCAGTTGCATGTGGCCTTTTGAAATGGCCAGGGGCAGGGTTGGGGATCGCCTCCTACTCCTATGGGGCCCAACCTTGAAATGAAGCAAAGCCTATCCCTCCTGGATGGACTGAGCTCTGCTTTGGTTTCCAGGTTTTATGGGCATGGTTCATTTCTCAATATGGTGTTTATCCTTAGGACTAAGTGGTGAGCATAGAGCTTTCTTGGATGCTCAAGATAACTGGCTTGTTGTAGCCCAATCTGGAAATGAAGGATGCTTCTAAAAACCTCTTTCTGGCTCCTGACCAATTTAGGGCCAAGGTCTTTGCCCATGGTTAGGACTTCAGGGATCTGCTATCCCATTCCATTCTGTGATAACTTTGTGTCTAATCTCTGTGGGTCTGTCAGTTCCTTGTGGGCACCAGTTGTGTGAGTTAGCTTGGCTAAAAGGCGTTTGGGATCAGCTGGCACTGAAATGTAGTTAGATGGTTTTTAGGAGTGTACTTACTTTCCTCATCATGGTTTGCTGAGGATATCCTAAACTTAGTTTGTATTCTCAGAGCCTGCAGTCATTGGAGAGGGGTTTGGGAAAAGGCAAAAAAGGAGATTCACAGATAATTGTTAACAGGTGCCTTAGTGCCTAACGAGAAAGTTCATTTCCATCTCAAGATGAATCCGTTATATGTAAATCATTGTTCAGAAAGCTAAGGCTGAATCTTCCTTGGGTGGAGGTGAGGATGCTGCCTGGTCCTCTGAGAAAGCAACTTAGGAGCCAGAAGGCTGCTCGCTTGTCTTCACCTTACCATTCAGGGTCCCCCTCCTCCTTCTTCCCTCCCCCTTCTCCAGGTCATATGCATGGTCATGAGTTGTTTAATTTCTCCATTGTGCTTCTATGTAACCGCAAAGCTAACAGAAGTGGTTCTGAACTAACCCGCATGCCACACGTAATCTGTCCTCCATCGGTAACACTTCAGTTTAGAACAGAGCAAAGAAAGTAGGGATGTATTAACTCCTCCTTTCTTCTTTCTCAAAGGCGGTGAGCTACACATGGCTCAATTTTTCCGAGGTAATCTGGCTGGCTTAATGATTCGCTCTGGGAAATTGGAAAATAAGAAGGTGATTGATTGTCTGTACACCTGCAAAGAAGGACTCGATTTGCAAGTGACTGATAGCAAAGGCCTGAAGGTAAAGTTAGTCTGAGGATGCAGGGGTGTTCTCCTAAATTGCCATTAATAATGAGACCCTGGAGAGAGAGGAGGTGGTGTTATTATTTTAAAAGTCCCTTCATTGAAGTGGTAGAGCATGTAAAGCTTCCTTCGTAGTTCTTTTACTCCTTCTAACTCTGTCCTCTACTGAAGTTAGGAAATATTTTGAAATGATTCATTTTAAGCTCTGCAGGTAATTGGCTCACTTACCACATGGGATCCCCTCTAGATTTCTGGTGTCTCCACTTGTTTGCCTGTTTGCCCTTACACATTGACTGCTCTCTGCTCCTCTAGCCTGTCTAGCCATCCAGAACTCTCTTCCCTTTGTTTCTTCTCTTGGAATGACTAGATTCAAGCCAACCCCAGCCAGTCGGTGCTGACTTTGGAAGGAGATGACTTAGAGCGGTTCGATAAGGCCATGCAGCACATTTCCTATCTGAATTCTCGACAGTTCCCCACGCCAGGAATCCGAAGGCTCCAGATCACCAGCACTGTCAAGTAGGTCTTCATCTCTCACAGGGATGGGGGAGAGGGGATAGCCTGGGGTAGGTGAAGAGTGGGAAGAATGTTGGGGCTTATTAAAGGGGGTTTTATGGAATTGCACCAGTATTTTTAGTTTGAGTAATCTTATTGTTCCTTATAAAAGATAATCTGTCACATTGATGTGCATAGAAAAGCAAATTCAGGGAAACCATCTCCATTCCTAAAATGTCGTTATTTGAAATCAGTAACAAAGATTGTGGAGCTGTGATGTATTTGGCCCCCGAAAGAAGATATGTCATATTTCCCTTGAGCTAGCCATCTCAGACATTTCACCAGTTTGACTTTGGACTGACTCTGCCCAATGTCTTACTGTAGATGCTTCAATGAAGACACCTGTATGTCAATCCCTCTTGTTGATGGCTATGTGATGGTCTTACAGCCAGAGGAACCCAAAATCAGCTTGAGTGGTATTAACCATTTTGCTCGGGCTGCTTCAGAATTTGAAAGTGCTGAGGGAGTCTACCTGTTCCCAGAGCTTCGAATCATCAGTACCATCACCCGGGAAGTAGAACAGGACACAGATGGAGATGAGGATCCCACAGGTAACAGATTTGCCACTTCTAACCTTCTCCAGCAGGAAACAGGCATGAGAAACTCTTGTTTTCATAACTCACCTTACTGAATTGTGAAATTAGTTGCTTTCACTCACACCTGCTTCTGACCCATCTCTCAGGGATTCTGGAGGTTATAATAACTCTCTTACTTTCAGTTAGTCAATAAATATTAAGCATCTGCTATATTCCAGGCTGTGTGCTAAGCGCTGGGGATACAAAAAGAGACAAAAGACCACCTCTGTCCTCAAGGAGCTTACAGTCTCATAGGGGAGACAAAAAGCCAACAGATATATACAGACAAGCTATATACAGGATAAACAGGAAATACTTAATGGAGTGAAGGCATCTGCTTTGGGTTTGGAGAAGGCTTCTTGTAGAAGATAGGATTCTGCTCTATCCAGTAAAAATAGTTGGGACTTGAATGGAAGCAGGGAAGCCAGTAAGCTGAGATGAGGAGAGAGAGTGTTCCATGCATGGGGGCAGCCAGAGAGAAGGCACGGAACTGAGAGATGGAGGAACAGCCAGGAGACCAGAGTCACTGGATTGAAGAGAAGCAAGGTCTAAGAAGACCGGAGGGGCCTAAGTTATGAAGGGCTTTGAATGCCAAGTAGGACATTTTGTATTTGCTCCAGGAGTCAGTAGGGAGCCCTGGGAGTTTATTGAGTAGGGGAATGATGTGATTGGACCTGTGTTGTAGGAAAGTCCCTGTGGTACCCAAATGAAGGATGGCCTGGAGTGGGGAGAGATTTGACCTACCAGCAACTATTGCAGCAGTCCAGGTGTGGGGTGTTAAGGACCAGAGTGGGGACGGTGTAAGGGGAGAGAAGGAAGTGTATTCCAGGGATGGTTGCAGAGGTGAAATCTGTGGGTCTTGGGAAGAGAGCGAGGAGTCCAGGATGCCTCCTGATTGTGAGCCTCGGGGACTGGGAGGGTGGTGGTTGAATTTGAGATGTCTGTTTAAGATAAATTTAGGATCGCAAACTGGATGTCTAGTTTAAGATGTGAGATCGGAGGTTAGCACAGAAGTTAGGGCAGGACAGGTCAGTTTGAGGTAATTAAATCCATGGGAGCTGATGAGATCACCAAGTGAAGTAGTATAGAGGGAGAAGAGAAGAGGGCCCAGGACAGAGCCCTGAGGACATCGACAATTAGAGGTAATAACTTGGAGAAGATCCAGCAAAGGAGATGGAAGGGGCGGTCAGGGAGGAAGAGAACCGGGAGAGAGGGGTGTCCCAAAAACTTAGAGAGAAGAGGGGGATCAGTAATGTCAGAGGCAGCAGAGAAGTCAAGGAGAATGAGGATGGAGAAAAGGTCATTGGAGAGACATGGCCCTGCAGTCTCAGCCTTATGAGCTCTGGTGAAATGTCTGCTTTTAGGGCATTTTCTGGGAAGGTTAGCTTCTCCGAGGTGAGACCGCAGAGAAAACAAAAAGAAATTGGTTTTTGTCAGCAAGCCTGGAGAAAGATGACGTTGGTAGAAGGGTATTCTCTAAAATCATGCATTTTAAACATTTCGCTTCAAGTTGCGCACATCACTGTATTTGTGGCTTCATCCAGTTACTTCTTTATCCTTGAAAGTAGCAAAGAATAGGACCCATAACTTGACATGAGAGCCAAAGGGGAGTTTGGAAAACCCCAGGCCTGGGCTGAAGGGGCAGTGAAGTGCCTTGGCTTCCCTTTCCTTCCAAGCAAAAAGAGGTTACTTTGAGTAAAGTGGCTTCTTTATTTTGAACATCTCTCCTAAAAGCCTCCTTTAGTCAAGGAACATTTCAAGGATCTCCTCTAAGCCTTCCGGTCTCGCCGTGGTTGGCTTTTACTGATTTCTGGGACCCTTTGGTGCGTGTTCTCTTTTTTAGTTCAAGAGTCATTGGTGTCTGAAGAAATCATGCACAATCTGGACACGTGTGAGATCACGGTGCTGGGAGAGGAGCTGGATCCAGACCAGGAAAGTCTGGAGGTGGACGTGGCCCGCCTGCAGCAGAAGGGCATCGAGATGAGCAGCTCCACCCTGGGCGTTGTCATTACAGGTGAGAGTGACCACCAAGGTGGCTGGAGGGCTGGTCAGAAAAGGTGATGGTGGCTTCCTCTTCTCCCTCCACCATCGCCTGCTCTGTTTCTCTGACTTGACCCCATTCTACTGCTGGGAGCTTGGGAAAGTCAGGAGAAGTAATATAGAGGAACATTCTTCTCTGGAATTCCTGATAGAAAGAATATGCAAGGATGTGTGCAGAAAGCAGGCCTGCCTTATCTCGCACTCTGTGCTTACGACTGTCGTCCTGCTCACTCTAGAAGCCCTCCCGCGGGGCTGTCTCATGTTAGGAAATCTTACCAGCCGACCTGGCTGTAACAAGGGACTTTCCTACCCCCAGGTGTGGACACTATGGCCAGCTATGAGGAGGTGCTGCATCTGGTGCGTTACCGAAACTGGCACGCCTCCACGTCTGTGCTGGACAGGAAGTTTAAGCTGGTGTGCTCCGAACTGAACGGGCGCTATGTCAGCAATGAATTTAAAGTAGAGGTTTGTGTCGGTGATGGCTGAATCCGAAAAAGGCTCAGACCTCTGGGGCCTTCCTCTGGCCCGATGCCGATTACTGCACTTAGCTCAGAAGTCCTCAGGGTGCTGAAGAAATAACATCTAAATCTTCCATTGCCATCTAGAGGGAAATCCCACAGCTTCCTTTACAGGTTTTGGAAGGACACACCTATTGGGTCAAGTCAAGCATTTCCTCCTTTCCATAGGCAGTCTCAGCCCATAGAGGGGGAGATGGAAGGTGGTGGTAAAAGGCAGCTGACAGAGAGGCTTGAGCCTTGGGACTGGATCTGGGTGGTTTCTGGTGATCTGGCGTGTGAGAGGATGAGTGTATGAATGTTGTCATGAAAAGAAATAGTCAGAGGAAAGTAAATTTGTAGGTCGGTCATCTGATTGGTCTGAGGAACAGGGACCGACCAGGCAGCAGGAACAAGAGGCTGTCAGTTATCTTTTGGGATCTGAACAGACTTACCCACTTTTCTTACTAGATGGTCTCTAGGCCCCTTAGTAGTGGATGACCAACTAGCTTTGTGCAGGCAGCAGTTCTTTAGGCCAGAATGTTACTGAATTGAGAGAAAACAGAGAGTTGAGAGAGGCAGCCCCAGCTGCCTCTAGTTAAGGCACTGTTCCTGTGTAGGAATAAACTAGGCTCTGTGGGCCCCTGGGCTCTGCTTCCTTCTGCCTGAGAAGCCCAGGCTGCAGCAAAGCCTGTCTGTCTCTGTCATAGGTGAGCGTCATTCATACGGCCGACCCGGTGGAACACGCTAACCACATTGCGGTCCAGCCTCAGTTCGTCCATCCTGTGCATCACTCCTTCGTTGACCTGTCCGGCCACAATCTAGCTAGTCCCCACCCGTTTTCAGGTAAGGGTGTTTGGGCATTTCTGTTGCCCTTTCGCCCCCTTCGTGGGGTCTTTGGGGCCAGGTTAAGTAGCTGCTTTTGACCTAGAGAGAGGCCGTTCCTCTATTCCAGGCTGTTGTTTTAAGTTTAAGATGATCATCTTTCTCGTTCGTCTGTAGTTGTTCCCAGTACAGCAACTGTCGTGATCGTGGTGTGTGTCAGCTTCCTGGTCTTCATGATCATCCTGGGAGTGTTCCGGATCCGAGCTGCGCACCAGCGAACTATGCGGGACCAGGACACCGGGAAGGAGAATGAGATGGATTGGGATGACTCTGCCTTGACCATTACAGTGAACCCCATGGAGGTAGGCTGCCTCGGTGCTGTCGAGGGGATACAAGCTCCAGGCACGCACCGCTGCTCGATTAGCGCTGGTTGTGAAAATGGTTTATAAACGTCTCCGTTTCCGTGGGAAATGTCGCCTCTGACCGGTTCATTTTGCATGGGAGTGGGGTGGGGTGGGGATCGGCCTACAGGGCTGTGACTTGGGTCGTCTAGCAGAATGCCATTTGTCCTCTCTGTGGACAGGCAGAGTTCTTTTCCTTCCCATCTTTCTTGTGCTTTGCACATAGATTGGGCCCATTTTGTAACATGGGGAAGAAAATGGAGCTTTTCATCCTTGCTGGCTAGTGAGCTAAGAATTAGGTGATGTTGCTTGAGGCCTAGGTCTGCAGGGAAGGTGCATATTTTGGCTTTGGCAGGGGAGCGCACTTCTGTTTGTCGTGGTAAAGCTGGCTGCTGGGTAGTCCTCGGGAGTGGGCTGACACGGACGGCTGATTCACCGAGTTTCTGTTTGGCAGACCTATGAGGACCAGCACAGCAGTGAAGAGGAAGAGGAGGAAGAGGAAGAGGAGGAGAGTGAGGATGGTGAGGAAGAAGACGACATCACTAGCGCAGAGTCGGAAAGCAGCGAGGAAGAAGAGGGGGAGCGTGAGGAGGATCAGCAGAACGTGAATAGACAGCAGCAGTTAGAATGGGACGACTCCACCCTCAGCTACTGAGACCAGCCGCTCCTCCATCCGTCCTGTCTCTGCTTTGAAAGACTCCGCTGTCGTCCCTTCCCCTGGTGTACAAAATCGTTTTGGCCAGTTGGCCCAGTGGCTCCCCCGCCGCCCCTGTGCTTGCCCCTCCTTCCCACTGACTGCATTGGGTGGTCGGGTTTTTTCGACACTACACAAGGCCCTACCTGGCCCCTTCTCCTTCGTCATCCCGGCTCAGCTTTCCCGATGTGCACCCAGGTGTCCAGGCTCTGCTCCCTTGTTCCTTCAGAAAAGCTGCAGCGCTCTGACTTGTTGACGAAGGGTAAAGCATTGCTCATTCCCACCCAGTGAACATTTTTCCTTTTTTTAAAAAAAAGTTTTATTTTTTCCAAATTAGTGCATGTGTAAAGTGGCAAGGAGGTTAATGTGTAGATGATTGCCTTTTGATATTTTGTAAATAAATTGCGATTCTGTTGATGTCCTTTTTTGTGATAGTGTAAACAGAGACTGGTGTTTGAGGCAAGGGACAGGGGGCTGGGGAAGAAGGAAGAATCGATAGGGTGCCCTCTTGTCTTCTCCATGGGGGACAAAGAGGAAAGTCTGTGGCTAACGAAATCTCTGGAGCTTCAGCTGCCCTGCCTTAGGACAGTTCCAGGCTTGGTCCCCAGGCATTTCCAAGGGTAAGTTGTTAAAAAGCACTGCCTGGAGGCCATAGACCAACCATGTGGGTGCTATGCCAAGGGCTTTGTGGAGGGACCCAACCCCTCCTGACTTGAGGCTGCTCTGCTTCTTGGGTGGGGTATGCTCACCTGCTTGATTGATAGAGGGGAAGGGCAAGGTTTGGAGAGCCCTCTGTGGCCAGAAACAGCAGAGCCTCTCTGTATTTTCTTTGGGAGTTAAATATTTTTTTTTTTCTTATTTGGGTGATGGGCTAGGTGGGACATAGCTGGGATCATCCCCTCATTTTACACAGCCCTGCTAATGACTTGTAGTTCTTGTATAGTAACCCGGATTCTTGTACTAGGCCTTTTCATTTCTATTTCATAAATTCACCCTGCTGGTGAAATTATAGAACAAATTCTACAAAGCAGTTGTGCATCGGATTGAACACGTGGTTCACTGAGGGCAGGCGGCCAACTGAGGTCACCATTGATTAGAGCACAAACCCTTGAACAAACAGCCGACAAGGCCTATCTTCTTCTCTAACTCTGCCCAGCCCCCAAGGCTGGTGGGACAAGCTTGTCTGAACGTCGGACCTTTGGCCCTGGGGACTCCAGGCCCATCTCCCCCTTCCTCCTATGTGAGCCCTTGTAGGGTCTGCTCTCCAGGGCCAGGAGGAAAGAGAAGGTGAACCTCTTCTGTTTGTTCACGGGGCTATGGTGCTGACCTATTAGCAAAGGGCCTGAAACCCATAAAAACATGTTTTTTGTTTTTTTTTTAAAGAAATTTAAATGTAAAATTTTAGATTTCTAAATGGGGGGGTGTGGGGGGAATGATTTTGACTACTTTTCTGTGATAACATACCTGCTAGTTGGAAGTAAACTGGGGATTATGTCTAACAGTTGTCCTGTGTTACTGTTGATGTGTAGACTTTTCCTTCCATATACTGTCACTGTAGCTACTGTATTTAGACTCCAAGTGATAAAGAGTAAACCTCCATACTGACGGGTGACCTTCTGGATACTGTCTGTAACCGTGGTCCGGTCTCCTTTTTCAGATGTGTATATTGGTGATAGGTCAGTTCGGAAAGACTATAAGCTATAATAAATTACTGATTCTAAGGCTGGTGTGAGATTCTTTTTGAAGGGAATAAACGCCACCCACTGAGAAACTCCCCATGTGTTTTGAGCAGAGACTCTAATGACGTAAAAAGGCTTTATTTTTTTTTTTAAAAATCTGCTTCTACCTCTCATTCCAAGGTTTCACAGACCACTTGTCTTAACCCACAGTCACACACAACACATCCTTCTACGTACAGAAATATGAAATGATTTAAAAAAATAGAAAATATTTCTTCAAACTAGGCACATACAGTCTGTACACTGAAACCAAGAATTGTTAATGTATGTGCAAAATTGTGCCGCCTCGAGCCAGGAAGCACACAAACCCGTTTAAATAAATAAAGTTCTAGTCTTGGCTTTTCCTATTTTAAAACAGGTGAGCTGGATGGGTTTTGTTCTGTTTTTTTTTTTAATTTCATTATTTACTTTGAAACAAAAGTGCAGTCAATTTGGACTCCAAACGGGACAGGGGCAGTATGGGTGGGAGCTGATTTCTGACTGATACAGACCCGCCCAGCAGTGCCAAACCTAACTGTGCACACAGGAGGCCCTTTCATCTGGGCCTGATGTACACACGACCTGATCCGAGAAAGGGGGCAGCACCTTGTTCTTTATTTAACAATGCACCTGGTCTAGGGAGAGGAGAGCCGTTCCTGCCTCGGACTCCCTTAACACCTCAGCTTCCTTCATCATAGACATTCATTACAAGGCAGGAAGAGGCCAGGGAGGGTTTGTGTAGGCAACTCCCAGGCCTCAAGTAGGAGTGATGTGTAAACCATCCTCTCAGGGGCCCTGGCCACCCTCGATCACCCACTCACCACATACAATCTGGAAGCTTGTTGCTGAAGGCATATCAGAAAATGAAGTTTTCACAAGTCCCAGACCTGGAACTGGTCTGGTGGAGGACATGGTGACAGTAGCCTATAAGCTTTTCACACGGTTTCAAGGTTTAAAAAACAAAACAAAACATAAAAACACAAAAAATGCTGCTCTCAGGAGCGGGCAGCGAGTGACTACATTAAAACACACTTGTCCCATTCTCACCTCTCAGCTAGCAGTGCGAGCTAAGACAAGCCCGATTGGTGGTGATTCGCTTTTTAAACATGGTTGAATGACAAGCATTTAAAGACCACACATCCCAACTGAAAGTGGATGTGCCAGTGACTACAATTCATTGCTTCCTCACGCCTGGGCTCACCCAGGGAGCTAGTTCGGCTGTTCCCTCTTAGGTACGGACAAAATCACTGCTCGGATGAACTAGACGGAGCCTTCCTTTTCACATCTAAAAAGAGCTAAATTAGAAGATACACAGCGAGCATCCCTGAATCCCGAATAAAATGCAGTGGGCCTCAGCAGGGCCCAGGCTTCCTCGGGGAGCCGGCCCAAGTACTAGCAGCTAGTGGAGAATGCGCAGGTGCGGCAGGGATTTGCCAGGGCAGTCTCCTCCAGGCCCAGATGTGGACTAAGCAGCGAGGAGATGCGAGGTCGGTGAGTCGGGCCGGGCTTCCTCGCTGCTCCACAGATGCAGCGATGCCCTCGGTACAGCAGGAGCCAGTGAAGATGCCTTCACTCTTGAGACCCACCAGTGGGGGCCTTTTTGGCTCAGAGCACGATGGGGTCCTCCACAGCGGGGCCCAAAGGCAATCCCTTTATCTTTTATCCAAAGCTTGAGCTATCGTAAACTGCAAGTCTCCCTTCCCTTGCCCCACATAATGCATTTCAATTTGCCGCTTTTTCCTTCTTTCCTTAAAGTTTCGAGTCATCAATAAATTAAATGCAGGAATTTCTTTCCATGTAAACCAAAGGCAATTGTGGAGTAGGTCCTTGCCCTGCGAGATGCAGCACAGGCTGTTTGGCTCCCAAAGAACAGCCGATGGTCCCTTAGCAGCAGCAGACACTGCGGGGCGAGTGGTCAGAGGGCCCCCGGCTCTGCTCGAGGCCGGGGCTGGGGCCGCTGCTACTGCCTGTTGTCTTTGGACACGTTGTGGGCCAGCCAGTTCACTTTGGTTTTCCAGCTTTCTCGAAGGGCTTCGTTAAACTTCACTCGGAAGTGCTTCAGGGCCTCTTCATCTGTTTTCCCCAAGGCCAAGGAGTCCTGAGAAAAGGGAAAGCCATGGTAACAGTGGAACCAAACCCAGGTTCCTCTGTGCCAAAGCGGGTGGGTGAAGAGTCGGTGTTTTCAGCTTGCCCGTGGGTGGTCTGGTGTGTGCATCGGGACATGCTTTGGGACTGAATGACTTCCCCCATCCAGCTTCAAGTCAGACAAGACGTGGCCTCTGCCCACTGATAGCTTGTGTGTGCTTGGCAGAGAAGAGCCCCAGTCTCCAGAATGGAATGGGGAGCTGCCTCGAGCTGCAGGTCAGCGGCATTCCAACACAGCAATCATTGTACCATTCCCCAAATGACGGCAAACATCTGGAAGCCTCCCTTTCCCCCAGCACTCTGAACTACTCCCACTACCCCAGCCCCTTTGAGCTCTGGCAGGTAAGAAAAGTAATCATCTGAATGAGATGAGGGCAATGTTTCAGTCCAAGATGCTGGTGTGAAGGTGGGCAGTCTATCCCAGGCTCTTGTGCATGGTCCTGTTGGTCATCCCTAGGAAAGAGCCTGGAAAACTAGGGACAGAATCGTCTGAAGGGACCTCGGCTCACCTTGAGGTACTGGATGTCTTTGGAGCAGCTGAGTTCAGGCAGTCCGGCTGCCCGCATCAGTGCAAAGAGGTGAAGGAAAAGGAGGCCGTGGCGACGCAGGATGGTGTATGCCCTTTCACAGTAACTGCGGAACCTGGGTGGGGAGAGGTGGCGGCGGTGGCGGTCGTACCTGCCCAGCCCACCCTCAGCCTGGGACCAGTTTCAGCAGCAGCGGCCATCCTAGAGACTCTGAGACCGACCTGCTTCTGTAGCCGGCCCCTGAAACTCGACCCCGCGTGGCCCGTCAGTGCAGGAGGGGGTGAGGGGTACAGGGCTGGGCACACCTTTACCACTCCAGGAGAGGAATTTAGGCTTCCATCTGTGCCCTCAGGACAGAGAAAGAATCTAAGCAAACCCGAGGGGTGGGAGAGGGTGGAAAAACTGCCCAAATGTGCCATCTGCAGCCCTCTTCCCTGCCTGCACCCCCCCCCCCGCTTTGGCTCAGGGCCCGCGGCGGGGCAGCGCCTGCAGAGGTCCGGGGCTCCCTCACCTCTCAAACTTTTCACTGTTGTTGGTTTTCCCCTGCTGGATCACATGGACGAAATCGTAAGTGAGGATGAATGGAACTCGCTCACGGTTGATTCCAAATTTCGTCTTGAAATTGCCCAAGAAATGGCCGAAATCGATATGGAAGAGCTTTGGGAAGGAAAAGGCAGAGGATGGCATTCCGTGCGCCCAGAGCCGGGGCCGGGCTTCGCGGCCTCCCTCTCCCTGCTGCAGACCCCGGGCGTGGGCACAGCCCCTACCTGCCCGCTCTCCCGGATCATGATGTTGTCACTGTGCCGATCCCCGATGCCCAGGACGTAGGTCGCCACACAGTAGCCCGCACAAGAGAGCGTGAACTCCTCGATGGCTCGCTCCAAGGCCTCCCTGGAGAGCAGAGGTCCCCACACCCCGTCATCACAATCGTCGTCCCCACGGCAGGCTCCGCTTGGGCCAGCCAGCTCTGGACCCTTAGGAGCCGCGCTCCCCACCCTGGTGGCTTGGGGGATGTTCTCTGGGCCCTCTTCTTTCCACACCCCCCCAAATTCTGTCTGCTTGACCAAGGGCCAGCAGGAAAAGAGGAGCTTGCAGCCATGGAGGAGGGCTTCTTGGGGCTTAGACGCCCCTTCTCCGGAGCCAGCCTCACCTACCCGGGGTTCTTGGACTTGAGCCAGTTCAGCAGGGCGTCTTTGTTGAAGGCTGCAGTTGCCGCCATGTTGCTTTTGTTCAGCTGGATGTTGGCGATGGTGTCTGAGTGGGACACCACCTCAATGAGTCCCGTCCGGTCCCCCGTGGAGAGGCAGCCGTAGGGAGTCATCCTGTGGCGGGCGGGGCATGTGTACCTCTGAGGCCGTGCTGGGGCTGCCTGTGGGCCTTCCTCCAGCAGGGGCCTCTTTGCTGCCTGAGCCTTGAGCCAGTCAGCCTTCACCTGAACTAGGCCCTTGGTGCCAACCCCTGGGGGTCTTCCCTGTTCCTTCCCTTCCCCCTAACCAGAATGCCAGGGAAGAAGTGAGTTTGTCCCAGAGCCACCGAGGGGAGGGGAGCAGCTTTTATCCCAGGATGTAGGTTCTACTGCTCCCATGGAGAGGTGGTGCAGGGAAACCGAGGCAGGTATGAGCACTAGAGATTTAGGCTGTGCAATCACGGGGAACCGTAGATGCAAAGTCAGCCACAAGAAGTTCAAAAACCATGGTAGATGGGTGTAGCCTTTCCCGCCTCCCCATAGTGTCCTCCATTTTCTGTCTGCCCCCACCCTTCCCTGACGGGGCCAGAGGACAAAGGCGGGGCCTCACCTCAGGTCTAGCCCCTCCTGCTTCCACAGCACGTCCATCAGCTGGATCATCTGGAGAGTCAGCATGTCCTGGCGGAGATCTGCCCCGGGGAACCCCGGGGAGAGAAAGTCTAGTTCTTGGAGGGTTCTCAAAACCGTGTTCTCAGCCGAGCCAGGGACAGGGACCCTGGAGACCTAATCCCCAGAGGGAGGGTGGCTAGGAGCGTCCCTCCCCCTCACTCACCATCTCCATTCTTAAAGATGATGCCCACATGGCTGTCCCCACCTCCGCCGGCCTCCTCATTGCTGTACACAATCCACAAAGGCTTCATCTTGGAGTCCATGAAGGTACACTGCTCCACGCTGTAAAGATGGGGAAATATGTCTGCAAGGAACCCCCTCAGCTAAGCCAGTATCTCAGGCAAGAGGGCAGGAGAAGGGGCCAAGTCCAAGTGAGGCCCCTGGCAGCCCAGAGAGTGGATGCAGAGAAGCGATAGAAGGATTCACAGGCTAGAAGAGGGTAGGAGGATTCAGGGCATGGGTGTGGGAAAGGAGCAGCAGGAGGGGCAGGGAGGGGGCTGGCAAGAAGACGGGGGAGAGGGCAACCTGAGGACCGTCTGCCTTACCAGACTTCAGACAGTAAGATACTGGGGTTCAGGGGAGACTGCACGTTCGAGAGGGCCTCTAAGTATGTCTCCTGCCTCATACACACATGCATCAATTCCTTGGTCTGTGGCTTGGTGGTCTTCTGCGAGCTCACTTTGACAAAGTCATTCAGTGCCTTCATTTTGTTCAATGCCTCCCCCTGGCCAGGAGAAAGGGTGGGCAGCGGTTAATGTTGGCTGGCAGGGGAAGGACCCCAGGGCTCCGGTGAGTTTCTCAGCCTGGGCAGGCAGAGACGGCATCCGTCCGTGGGAGAAAAGGCCGGAGGAGAGGCCCTCCCTGTTCCCCCTGGCTCGCTGGGGCGGTCCCAGGGGAACCCTTACCTGCTTCATCAACGCCTTCATGTGGTGGTTGCTGCCACGGCAATAGGCCTCCATGATGAGGCTAAAGCGCAGAGCCACAGAGGGGACATGCATCTCGGAGCTGGAGGAAAGATGAAGACCTGAGCCTGCCTTCTCTGGGGCCCAGCGAGGGGCAAGGCAGCCTGGGGGACACACCCAGCCCCAGTCTGCCCCTGAGGGCAAAGTGCATAGGGCTCAAGGCCTGTGAGGGCCCAGGCGGCCCATGGAGGGCCCACTTGTGCATTCCTTCTCTACCCCAGACCAAGCTGTAGTCAGTCCCCTGCCCCTGTCCCTGGGCGTGCTGCTTGGACCCCAGGGAAATCTGTGTCTGTTGCGTCCATGGGGCAGGGTGCAGGGAGAGGAAGAGGAGCTGCCGGGCCCAGAGAACACTCACCGCAGGTGCCAGAAGAGGAAGTGACCGATCTTGCGGTTGGCCAGGGCCCGATCCAGCAGGAACTTGGTCAACTCACAGTCTAGGTAGGATTCGTACTTGAGTACCTGGACCAGCTGCAGTAGGTACTGGAAGAGCTCGTCATCCCTGCAGGGAAGGAAAGGGGATGGAGGCTGTGGCTGGGAGGGGCCCCCCTGCAGGGCCTCCATCCCTATCCTAGAGGGGCTGGTGTGGCCTAGCAGAAAACATGGTGGCCTGGCAATCAGGAGAGACCGGGTTGATCCTGCTTCCCTCCCTTTCCAGAGGGTGACTCCAGGCCAGGCCCTCGCAGAACCTCGGTCTCTTCATCTGCCCGCAGGGGAATGAGGGCCCTCTCCTCTCACCAGCCGGCAGGACTCACGTCAGTTTTCTCAAGGACTGGATGGCAAAGGAGCCCACGTGGCGGTCGGGGAAGCTAAAGTCCAGCAGCTCCAAGGCGCTTAGCACGGGGAGCTCCGGCCAGGAGCCGAGCAGAAAGAGCATCTGGGGAGAGGCGGCAGGAAGGGTGCATCAGTGGAGTGCCCCTCTCCGTGTGCCCACCTCCCCCGCCTTGGGCCACGCCAACCTGGGCCACGTCCTCGTGCTTGTTCCACTTGGTGACCAGCAGCAGCCTGGCCAGGGCCTCGGGGAACTGCTCCTGGATCTCGTGGCGCATCTTCCACACCAAGTCCTTCTCGTGCTCGTACAGCTCCGCGGCCACCTTGCGCTCTAGGATCTCCCGCAGCTGCTGCTGCTGGAGGAAGAGGAAGAGCGCAGGAGGGAGGGCTCACCCCACTGGGCCCAGGTCAGGGGCAAGCTCTTTCCCAGTCCTCCCCCCGAGCCCTGGTCCCATGGCAGGATAGGCAACAGAGGTGGGCAGGCTCACCCCACTGGGCCCAGGAGCCGGGCAGGCCCCTTCCCAGCCTCCCCCTGAGCCCTGCCCCCCAACCCTGGGCAGCAGAGGCAGGTGAGGGGGGTGGTTCACTTACCTCATCCTCGGTGAAGCGTCCATGCTCCCCGTTTTTCCCCAGTTCCAAGATCTACAACAAAGCCCAGCCCCCCACGAGGCTCAGTGCTGCTGCCCAAGTAGGAGGACAGTTTGGGAGGGCCCTGGGACCAGAGGCTGGGGCCATCCGGAGGGGGACAAAGCTGCCCAGCCAGGTCCGGCAGCCTGAGGCCTGGAGGACAGCCCTGGGTAGGCTGTGTCACTGACCTTCTCCATCGTTGGGTAGTACACGGGGTGCGGAGCGACTTCAGGGATGCAGATGACCAGGGCGGCGGCACTCTCAGTGTTGGGGTTACTCCGCACAGTGCCCATGGGGTTCAGCAGCTCCCCTTTCTCATCTGGGAATGGAACCAGCACAGCTGTTGTAAAGGGAGCCTCCTAGAGGAAAGGAGATTGGGCTTCCCCGGGCCCCCCCTCCCCCAGGCCCCAGGGGGCCCCCCACTCAGGAAGTCCTGACATCGTGAACCTACCCGGGACAGAGGACCACATGTACAGGCAGCACTCGCCCGTCTTCAGCTGGTCCTTGTAGTCAAACAGCATGAGATTGGCCCAAGCAATAGGGCAGTCCTGGAAAGAGACAGGAGCACAGGAGAGGGTAAGGGACAGTTGGCTCCCTGAGTAAGGAAGCTCCCTAGGCCATCAGAGGACACAATCCCTTCAGCCTAGCTAGGAGTCTCTGGTCCATCCCAATCCCATGGAGCCCAAGAATCTGCTCTGACGCCCAGATGGGGGAAGGACTTACCCAGGGTCATGCAGATATCTGAGACCAAAGCCAGGCCTTGCCAGCCCACACTGGGATGTCCCCACATCTGTCCCAGACTCAGACCTGTCCTGCACCTTTCTCTGGGCCTCTACGGTTCTGGCTGGACTCTCTGCTGATGGTCTGAGCAGAGGAAGCCCAAATTCCCTCCTCCTACACTCAGCCCCCCTGCTCTCCATGGATGTGCTCTAAGGGTGAAAGGGAAGGAGAGGCCCAGGCCCTGGCAGAGTGCACGGGGGTCTGGGGTAGGCAGGCAGGGGCCCTTTGCCCTGCTCAAGCCCAGAGGATAAGCCAGTGTTGGTTTTTCTGACAGGTGAACTCCTCTCTCCCTTTGTTCCTCAAGGGCCTAGTGCCACAGGGGAGAAGCACCTTCCCTGCAGCATCACTTCTTGACCCTTCTTGCTTCCCCCTCCACCCCCAGCCCCCATAAAGTAACAAAACAAACCCTATCAAATCCTAACAGTGAGGCTGGCACTGACCAGGGTGAGCCAGAGTTGGGACAAAGCCCCAAAGGAGTGAGTCATGGCCCCAAGCCCTGCTGTGACTTAGCCTCCAACCTCTGGGCTGCTCCTTCCAGATCCCCCCGACCAGCCACTTCTCTGGCAGGCTCTTGGCAGGTCCCTCATCCCAAGAACACCCCCAGATCTAAAGTCCTTAAGGTGTGTGCTATGTGGCAGTAGGAAGGAAAGAGATGGGGGAGGACCCAGGGGGGACCAGCATCACTGGCTTCTCTCTTCTGTCCACTTTAACTAGCATGAACTCTGACCTTGCAAGGACTCAGTGCCCATCTGAGGAATCCTCTACCTTAGCAACTTTATTCTGACCAGTTGCTCCCTGCTGGCAAGTGCTCCCTGTCAGAGCACAGTCAAAAGTCATGAGTGCCCGGGCAAAGTGGAGGCCCAGGGCCCGCATCTGACACCCCCAAAGGGACTGAAGCACTCTACGTACGGCCTTCTTGGACTTCTTCTTGGTGGAACGAGCCTTCTTGGCCTTCTCAATGACAGCATAAAGGGCAAAGCACAGCCGGGCCATGCGGGGCAGGTCACAGATGTTGATGTCAAACTCGAGGCGCTGCTTCCACACGGGCTCCGAGCACACGGTCACCTCGGAGCTGGACACCGTCTTGCACAGCATTTCGTTCCCGTGGAAGAGGCCAGCCAGGACCACGAGCTAGTGGGGGAAAGAAGAGCCCTGGGTCATGACCGAAGGGCCCTGGCTTCCTCCAGGACCTGGGAAGGCTGGCCAGATGACAGAGCCTTTCTCCTGGCCTCAGCCTTCTCTGTGTCCTACACAGGGCAACAGAAAGTCTAGGCAAAGGAAGGCTTCGGAATCAGAGGGTCCTGGCTCTAAAGTGAGAAGCCTAGGAGGCCTTCGGATCCAATCCCCTCATTTTACAGATGAGGACACTGAGGCAAGGTGCCTCTCACAGAATGAGATAGAGGGAGGGAGGAACTGAACTTAGATCCTCCTGACTCCAAGCCGAGGCCCTCGCCTCTAGGTCACACTGGATGACCTGGTGATGGGCTAGGCAGAAAGGAAGGGGACAGGCCCTATGGAAAGGCCCTTGGAGGACAGGCCGAGGCACACCCCCAAGGTCAGAGGACCCCTCTGCACCTCAGCTGTGGTCCAGTCCAACAAGCATTAGGCACGAAGGAGCCACAGACCAGACTGACCCCCGGCCTTTCCCTCTGGGAGCTTATTTTCTGCTGGGGGATGGGCAGGGGGTTATACTGAAGGGTCTCCAGGGAATCCCACCATCCTGACTCAATGATCTGAGGCAGAACCACTGTCCGGAGGACTCTCCCTCCCAGTTGAGGAAGGCAGGGGCGGCTGTGCTGAGCTGTCCTGGAAAGATGGCTGATCTACAGTGGTCACCTCCCAGGGCCACAGCCCGCACTGTTCCCATCCCAGCAGACCCGGTCTGGACCCCAGAGCACTTTAACCAAGTCAGATTCCCAGAAGCCAGTGTCCCCAGGATTTCTAAGAACCTGACAGTCAGACGGGTTAGTCAGCCCCCCGCCCCCTTCCTGTTTTGAACCATCTCACAAACCACTCTTCTGACAGCTGCTGGGTAATGCGGTCAGGTGGCTTCATGTGATGCCCGTGCCCCCCCCACCCCAGCTCGGAAGTCGTCGTCTGTACAGAGCAGCGCCACGTGGCCTGTACCTTCATTCTCTCGTCGGCGTTGACCTTACTGCCCTGAACCAGCTCGATGCAGAAGGGCTGCTCCAGGGACCACAGAGACACCGAGGACGGCTACAGAGAAAGCACAGGCCCGGCCGGGTTCCTAGCTGGCAGAGGAAGCTAGGAAGCCGAGCAGCCCCCAGGGCCATGGCCCGTAAGGCAGAAAGGCCGGGCTGCCCCCTCTGAGGCCTTGTCCCTTCCAGGCCTTCCTAGGGGCGGGCTTCTTCACAGCTGTTCTCAGGCCCCTGTCACCCTGCTCGTGCAGTACACGAGCCCCCCAGGCCTGGGCGTGAAGCCACAGCAACCAGCCATCCATCTACCCCTATTCCCCAGCCAGACTCTCCGCTGGCCTCGAGCAGTCCGGCCATCAACAACCAGACAAGGGAGGCAGGAGGAAGAAGGAAAAGCCGATCTCTATGCACAAGAAGCAGGGCCTCGGGATTCCCTCCGCCTACAAATCGGCCAGGGTCGCAGGTCCCAAGGGCACCTCCCGGGGGCGGGGGCGCAGGGCTCACCTTCTTTACAGGGATCGGGGGTGGCTTGGCGCGGAGCTTTGGGGCCTGGGCAGGGGGGTTGCTTTGCTCATCCCGCATGGCCAGGATGGAGGAGGAGTGGACCATGGTGAGATGAGGGGTCAGCCCGTTGTGGAGGCAGTTGCAGATATACTGGAAAGAGAGGGGGGGGGGTGGCGGAATAAGGGTCCGCTAGGGCAGTTCTCCAGGCCAATTAGACAGAGGTCCCCAGGGCTTTCCTGCGCCCCTCTCCTAACTTCCTGCTTTCTGCGGCAGGCTGCGAGGGGCGGCCGCCCTGTCTCTGAGAGAGAGGTTCCAGCTGGTCTGGGGGATTACGGTGAGGGGTGAAACATACACTCCCAATCGGAAACGTCCCGGGGTCTGGTCCTCGCGGAGGGGCCCGGGCCCCCCTGCAGGACCGCACCCCACCCGCAGAATGGCCCGCTGGAGCTCACCTGGAACTGGTGGAGGGGGTAGCTCCCATACAGGTACTCGAACTTCCCGTTCACCTTCAGGGTGTAGTCCTCCGGCCGCTCCATGGCGGACTGCCGAAACACGGTGGCCCTCTTCTTGAGGGCACAGGCCATGAGGGCCAGGGGAAAGTCGTTGGGAGATACCTGGAAGGTGAAGCTTTCCTGGGGGAGGAAGGGAGAGTCAGCGGCCGGCCAGCGTGGAGGGGCCCCCACGGACCCAGGGACAACGGATGGGAGCCGCAGCCCAAGGAAGGCTCTGCCAGGCAGGCCCCCAGCGAGAGGCCCCCGGCCCCACGGAGCGCCCCGAGGCCCGAGCCCGTTCCCCGGCCGCCCGCGCGGCGCAGCGGGCGCGCTCACCTCGTTGCCCTCGAACTTGACGTTGACGAAGAGGGTCCTGCCGGGGACGCGCAGCGTGGCGGCCCCCGATCCCCGGGCGGAGGGCTCCAGCCGCAGCGGGAAGTTGTAGTGCATCCAGGCCTCCCAGCCCAGCTGCTGCCGGCGGGCCGCCGCGTCCTCGCAGAACTGGCGCATCTTGGTGCGGAAGTCGTTGACTTCGGGGTCCCGGAGAGAGTCGAACTCGTGCAGACCTGGGGGCGAGCCAGGCGGCTGTGACGCGGCCCTCCCGCGGCGGCGCAGTCCCCCCACCCGCGCCGGGGGCGGCCCGGCCGGCCGGCCGGCTCACCCTTGCCGATGAGCAGGCTGATCTGGGAGTTGACGAGTTTCTTCGCGCGGTCCCCCTGGCGGGCCACGAGCCGCAGCACGGGCAGGAAGGGCTGGATGTCGCACAGGCGCCGCTGCTCGTCCTCCAGCTCCTGCTGCTCGGCCGTCTGGTTGATGCAGGTGAACACGTAGGCCTCGGGGTCGCTGAGCATGTGGAACAGCGGCTCGTACTGGGCGTGGTGCCAGAGGACCTGCGGGAGAGGGGAGCCCTCACCGCGAGCCCGGGGAGCGGGGGCCGTCTTAGACGCCCCCGCTTTACAGAGGAGGAAAGAGGCCGAGAAAATGAAGCGACTTGGCCGAGGCGACGCGGCCGGCAAGTGTCTGGCGGGACTCCGCGCTCGGGGAGCGGCGGCCCGAGCGACCGCGTGCTCCTGGGCAAGCGGCCTCACTTTCCTCCTCTGTGAAATGGACTGAAGAGCATCGCCCTCCCAAGATTGTGGTGAGGCTCCGACGAGGTGATGCTTGTGAAGCCCTTAGCACGCTACCTGGCACACAGTAGGCCTTCTATAAACGTCAGCTGCTGTTCTGATTATTAACCAGTCACTGCACCACCCGGCTGCTTTTGGCGGGGCCGGCTCGCATAATTGGAGTGGGGGCGCCACGGGAAGGCAGGATGCCCAGAACATGGCAGCCCAGTTATTTCAGAACTTTCCTGGGCCTTGACTACAGACACCTATCGGGCCTGGCAGCCGGAAAATGAATACTTACCCACGTGTGCAATGGGCTCGGGGAGCCGTCGAAGGCTCAACGGCCCAGGAGCAATTCTATGGGTTCCCATTAGGAGATTCTAGCTTCCCAGACCCCAGCATGGAAACCCCTATTCTTCCTTCTGAAGTTTCCAAAGTTATGAGGTTTGGGGTTTGTTTGTCTTTTATGCCCAGAAAAGAAAAGAAGAAAGTTTAGAAAGGAGTGCAGACAAACAGGGCAGTTTTGAAAATAACGTTGAGAATTTGTTAAATACTTTTCTAAAAAGAGAGCAGGATGAAAAGATGATTTATGGTTTCATATACAATCTATTTTTGTGTTCTGGGGGATGCGTGGGCAGCTACATGGGGCAGTGGATAGAATACTAGGTCTGGAATCAGGAAGACTTATCTTTCTGAGTTCAAATGCATCCTCAGGCTATTACTAGCTGTGTGACCCTGGGCAAGTCACGTCACCGTTTGCCTCAGTTTCCCCATCTGTAAAATGAGCTGGAGAAGGAAATGGCAGGCCTTCCAGTATCTTTGTCAAGAAAACCCCAAATGGGTTCACAGAGAGTTGGTCACGACTGAAACAACCAACCAACAATAATAATGTAGGAGAATGCTCTTGTTTGGAGGTGTTAAGGTTCAGAATAAAATAATGAAATGTAAATTAAAAACCCAAACCCGAACCGAATGCAATGAGCTCCCTTGTCAGGGGGTTCCTGAGCCGTGATTCTCAAAGGGTGGTCCCTCAGAGTCCTGTGGTCGGTCAGGGTTCCCTGCTGGAGTCTCAGTGTTAGTGTTGCCCACTGGACCATGAGAAGTGTGCACAGTGGATGGGGATGGGCTGGGGGGAGTCGGGAAGAACCAGGTTCCAGTCCTGTCTCTTGCACTACCAGCTATGGGACCTGACCTCCTGGTGCCCCCAGGCAGCTCTCTGAGGGGGTGCTATGTTACAGAGAAGGTGCCAGTTTGTGCTGTTAGAGGGAGCTCCTCACCAGGAGCGCCTTCCTAGTGCTGTCCCAACCATGGGACTGATAAAAAGCCAACCTCCATGCTCTAATGGCTGGCACGAATAATTCTCTGACATCACTTTTTTGGAGGGAGCCATCCAAGGTGGCACCAATCTTCCCATTCGCTCTGATGAAAGCAAGTCTGGGGGAATTGGTGGCCATCTCTTGGCCCACTGTGGGCACTGGGCTGGCAAGAACCAGCCACTCTGCCTTCCTCCAAGCAAGGCCAAGTTCTCCAGATGCTCTCAGCCCATAGTATTTTCATGGCTGAGATGACCTCCTGAAAATTCCGAACTCATCCTTGAGGGCAGGTGGCCCTGTCTGAAATCTGCCTGAGTAGAAGAAGACCAAAGACTTATATACAAGGGGTCAGAGGTCAAGCCTGACCAGAGGACCAAGGGCTGATTCTCACAGAACTGGCCTTCTTCTTTGCCACTTAGCTCTGGCAGGGTTCTCCATAAGGACTTCTTTCCTCAGCCTTTCCCAATGGATGTTTCAGACTGGGGTACCAAGGTGACAGCTATACAGAGTGGGTACAGACCCCTAGGGGCATATGCTCACCCACACACAAAGCTGCTCCCACCCCCAGCCTCTAAGCAGGCCACAGTGGGAGAAAACCCTCCAAAAAACCAGGACTTGGAAACAAAAGCCCTCGCCAGGTACTTACTGGCTATGTGACTTTAGACAAATCTATCACCTTATGAAACTCAGTTCCCCCATCCATGAAATGGGAATGGTAATACTTGCATTCCCTACATCACACGGTTGTTATGAGGAAAGCACCTGGTAAATCTTTTTGCTATTTCCCTCCTTCCCTCCTTTAACCTGGGAGGAAGGCTACTCAGAACCTCTACTAAAGGGTCCTCTTCTGACTTCATGCTAAAACATTTAAAGGCTATGTGCTCTCTTTTTAAAAACAGATGTTTAATTTATTTATAGCTTTTGTTTTTATATCACCTGGATTTCCTCCTGATAATCAACACAGACTTTTTTAAGAGGAAGAGGAAAAAAATTCCACAAAACCAACGGCTCCATCGAAAAAGTTGGCATTACGCATGATGTTCCCACTCGTGGCCCCCCATATCTGCAAACCTTCCCTGCTTCCAGCACAGCCTGGTTTAGCCCATCTTCCTGACCAGGGACCAGCATGCACTGGGCCCGGCAGGAGGGCAGCATTGAGGGCCACCACTTCCCCTCCAAACCTTCTTAATAAGGGAAGAAAATCCAGAGGGGGCCATTGAAGAAGGCCCCCCACCAAGGGGAAAGGAAAACCAATCCTCTGGACAAAGCCTCCATTCCTTCTCTGTGTACTCTGGCAGAGGCAGGGGCAGCCGAGTCTTCTAGGAGCCCATCACGAAAGTGTGTGGCCCCAAGACTCTGAGAAATGTTGAAAGATCCTGGGGATCCAGAAGGCTGGACTCTAAGGGGTTAGCAGTAGAGATCGAAGTACCTGTTTGATGGTGCTGAGGTTGGCATTTCGAGAGACGGGGAAGTTCAGATAGACCCCTGTAGGCAACAAGAAATCTACCACCACGCTCTGGTTTTCTTCCTTGGACCAGAATTCCATAGGACAGTCGACTCCAGGGGGCATCCTGCTTTATTTCTCTGCTACCAGCTGCCCTGTAGGAGAAGCAGTTAAATGAGCATTCCTGGCTTCATGGAAGGATGCACCTGGGAGAAAGCCCTCCAGGAACCTCTGGGAAGCTGGAAGACTCCATTAAAGCCCCAGCTCAGCAGAGAACTGCAGGTTGCTTTCTGGGAGCCCTTGGACCACCATCTGTGCGTGGCATCGGCGGGAAGTACAAGAAGTGGGCCTGGAGCAAGCCCAAAGTCCTGGGAGTAGCAATAGTGCTCCTTCCCCACCCCAGACCACCCAGGCCCTGGAGCCACCCCAGTGGTAATGCCACCATCTACAGGTGCGAGAGCCGCAGCTAATGAAGTCCCAGAGACAAAGGAGCTTGGCACCAAAGTCCTTGACCCCATCAGAGGGTTTAACATCAGAAAAGGATGTCGGTAGGCCCAGCATTTAACACAGTGCTTTGCACATAGTAAACTCTTCACAAATGTCTTTTCGTTCATTCATTCAATAGCCAGGTGTTCCTACTGTGCTTTTTCATTCATTCATTCGTTCATTCATTCATTCATTCATTCATTCATTCATTCATCTGAATGAATGTTCCTTCTACTCCAGGCTAGGATAACCAGCAATCTCTTGAGTTGCACGCTGTAGGAATTACAGGGATTACTCCTTTGTCAGGGCAGTAAATAAATCATTTGGCTTAAAGTTCTTTAGATTAAAAAAAATTTCCCTCCTCCAAAACAAAAACCAAAACCTGTCTTTTTAAGAGAGTCCGGTCCAAGAGAAATAAGCTCTGTGCTAAGCGTGGCAGTGGCCAGTAGACAAGGTCAGGGCTGTGAGATCACCACAGGGACTGTCGGGAAGCTGGGCCAACTGCTTCTGGAGAGCCAGAGAGGCCCAAAGCCCAGGCCTGAACCAGACTTTCCTGCAGAGTCCCCACTTACCAGCTCACTGGGCTCGTCCACACTGGCACAGCCCTCTGTCTCTTTCTAGCCTTCAGAACTGAAACCACATCCTTCTTCCCCCTAGTGATGGTGCTCCCAGAGCCCTTCGGTGCCCTCCTCCCAGGCTGGGCTTCTCTGGTGTCAAGGACCAGCAACACGGGAGACGAGGGGGGCTGTCCCCAGACAGGCCCACAAGCAGGGACCGTGTATCACGAGGCCTGTCAGGGTAGGCGTGGGGGTAGCCCTGGTAACAATGACTCATTCCTTTTATGTTCTGTTAGCCCTCCCTAGGTCTGAAATTTCCTTTAGTCCTGTACTTGCCCTTCTCAGTGGAAGGGCTGTCATGGGCTCCACTGGCAAGGAGACTTAACCTGTCCGCTTTTAAAAGCACAGTCTCACCATGCCTTTCCTCATGGAGTTATTATTAGTAGGCAGGCCACAGATAAATGTGAGCAAAGAGACAGCAGAAAGGCAGAAGGACTGGGGTTAGGACAGAGTCCCGGCCAAAGAAAAAAGCTGCTTCCCCTCGAGCCTCGCTGGGAGTTACAGAGAAATAGCAATACTTCCCAAGGGAATTTAATGTTTTAATGCCAGGCCACTTTACAGAATGAGGATTTTGGTCCAGACCTGTGTTTTCCTGTTTAAGAAGCCCCCCAGTCCAGAAACTCCCCTTCTACCAAAGCAGATCAGTTGGTCAACTAGCACTTATTAGGCGTCTATGACTGTCCTGTAACTTCACAGTCTTAGGGTCATGTGGCCAATATGTATCTGAGGCTGGACCTGAACCCAGAGTTTCCTGACCGTGTACCTCTCTTAGGATGAGTTAATCACATTCATAGGGAAGAAAGAAGATCGACTAGCGGTTGGGGGGAAATGGCTCGTTAGCTCCCTCCCCACCCCACCCCTGAGTCACCATTCTGGGGCAGAAGCCGATGGGGGCTTTGGGGAGAGGATGACTCTGTATCCTCTCAAAGCCTCTGTCACCAAGCAGCCTGGCTACCAGGGGCACTCAGCAACCAGGGATGTGCTTGGTGAGGCAGGTCCTTGGAAAGCTGGAGTTCTCTGCTCCAAACTGGAGCCTCCTGGCAGCCTGTTCTTAACTGGCAAAGCCTTGGAGAACTCCAGGGCACCCCTGGGCCCCAAGGAGGCATTGGAGGAGGGCTTTTGTGGAGGAAAATTCATTTCAATTTAATATATGTACTTCCGTAAAAGCAACCTTACACCCCCACAAATTGAAGAAAGGGATAAACATGATAAAATATGATGCTGGTGAGTGTGGGGAAACTCCATTTCATCACATCATCGGTGGGCCTGAGAGTGGCTTTAAGCTCTTTAGAGAGCTGCATCTGGTGCCCAGATCTCTATATAACTGGGCCTGCCCCGGCCTCTCCCCCGAACTCCACTCTGCTCCTCAGCTGGCCTACTCTCCATTCACTGCACGCTGGCTGCTCCAGAGACAGCTCCAACTCAACGTGTCCAAAACAGATCTTGTTCATTTTGCCCCCAAATCCCACCACCATGGTCCCCATCTCCTGGGTTCTCAACCATGGGGTTATTCTTGACCCTGCTCTTCACTGACCTCTCACTACCCAAATCATACCAAACCTTGTTGTTTCTATCTCTCTCCTCTCATCTGATCCCTTTTCTCTACTCTCACAACCTGCTGCCCTCTCTGTTCAGGCCCTACTCATCTCTTGCCAAGATTGTTCTAAGGGTGTCCTAATTGGTGAAATCTCCTGCCTTCAGATTCCTCCCCTCTTCTGTCTGTCCTGCATGGCTGCCTGTGATTCTCTTGAAGCCCAGATCAGAGCATGACACTCCCCTACTGGGTCAAGGTCAGTAGCGCCCTCCCCCCTCCTCCTAGATGAGACACCCCTCTTGGGGGCCCTCCAAGTCCTTCCCAGGACATTTGTCCCTGTCCCACATGTTTCTGGCAATATAAACAGGCCTTCTCTGCTCCTCCCAAGGCACCCCAGCTCTCAGCTCCTATCTGCTGCCTTTGCACACAATAACTTCATAGGAAAACAAGGAGAGGTGGGAAGGTTTTGTTTCCTCTCGTTCATGTTTGTTTTCTCTGCAAGTTCTCTCTACTATAACACGGAGCACGGCCCCCAGCCTGCCCACCTGGGGGATCCCTATTCAGGTCCTATGTTCACAGCACTGCTGCTGGCTTAAGCCTTTTATTTTACAGCTGGGGAAACTGAGACCCAGGGTCGCTAAGCAATGAGGTCACTCAGCTTTTTTGTGAACAAACAGGATCTGGAATAAAGGTCCAAGTCAAACCACAAAATGCCAATCATTTGCATTTCAATTTCAAAAGAAACTGAAAAATATAAACTTTAAATAAATAAGAATTTTTACAAGTTTTCTTTCTTTTTTTCTCTTAAAAAATGAAAATGCAAAGTTTGGACTTGATGGTTTTACTTGGGCTTTTAGTCCATATCCTACTTATCTGTATTTGTTTGGAGGGTTAAGTTTATAATTACAAAAATTATTTGAGGCACAAAAGAATTGGCTCCAGTCCAGGCTTGGTCTTCACTGCTGGCTAGGCAAGAAGAAGGTCACCAGAATGCCGAGGAATGGCCATCACTGGACAAAGCCATCCTGACCTATCTCCTGCTTCTTTCTCAGTGGCTGCCCTGGCCAGGCCAGCCCAGCAGTCCTGGGTTTCAAGAATCACATGTGCCAAGGCCACTCTGCGTGCTGCCCAGGAGCTCCACCCCTCGCCTGCATACAGAGGGCGCCCAGTTGGGGAGCAGAAGCTAATCCTCGAAGGCAGAAGCCACCCATTGGGGCATCACCCTATACCCCAGCCTTGGCAAAGAGACTACTAAAACATGCACAGGGACAGAGGGCTGCAGACATCTGAAAACCAACACCTCACCAGCCTCCTTTAGGCAGCTCCAAGGCACTGACCCTTAGAGAAGAGCCCTAGAGCCTGAGACTGCATCAGAGTTGGAGAAGGAAGGAAGGAAGGAAAAAAGCTACAGTTCCCCTCTATTCTGGGAGGTCTGGGGTCTAGCTCCCTCCTTTCTGGGCTCTAGCCTCCCAATGTGGGACCTCGGAGGGGAGTTCTCCAGTGGGGGAGCCCAGGGATCCGTCCCCGGCTATGCAGCACGCCATTTATATTAAGGATGTGGATGAAGCTGTAGGAATGGCACATTTATCAAAGCTGAAGGTTTACCATAAGGCTGGATGGGATAGTTAAGATGGTGGATAAGAGGGTCCAAAAAGATTTCAACAGAACAGAAAGGCCATAGCTGAGATAACATTTATAGGGACAAAAAGTCCATTCTTGGGTTCCAAGAAACCAATTTTATGAGTATAGGTTTAGACGCAGGGGCCACATGTAGCCCTCTAGGTCCTCAAGAGTGGACCTTTGACTAAATCCAAACTTCGCAGAACAAAGCTCCTTCATAAAAGGATTTGTTCTGAAAAACTTGGACTCAGTCAGAAGGCTGCACCTGGGGGCCAAGAGATGTGGCTAGACATGTGCAGATCTCTTTGGGTTAGTGGGCTGGGCACCGAACCTGAGTAAGCAGAATGGTGTGGTAGCCAAAAAGCAGAAGAGGTGATGTCTAGAACAAGGAGGCGACAGTCCCACTGTCCTTCCTCCTACAAAGAGCACTTCTGGAGGGTCGAGGTCAGTTCCGGGCATGGCCTTTTGGGGAAGAATGTTGGCCAAGTGTCGCGGAGGGTGCCCAGGATGCTGAGAGGACTGGAGATCAGGTCCAGGGAGAAGGGATGACTTGGGGTGGGAAGGGCACGGAGCCCTTGGCTCTCACGAAAAGTCTCAGAAAGGGCTCTGGAGGCAGGGAGGGCTCAGGTTCCGGGTGAAAGCTGCAGGCAGCTATTTGACTTCCTAACGAATGGCGCTGTCCCAAGTCAAACGGGCTCTTCGTCTCTGGAGGTCTTCCTCCTGGGACTGGATGATCATCTCTCTGGTACTTTGTAGAAGGCGGGTCCTGACACAGACGTGAGGCACTCAGGGCACAGAAAGACACAAACATTTCTGGACGTGGCCAATGTGGGAATTTGGTTGGGTCAATTATGCATGTTTGTTACAAGGGTTTTGTTTTTCTCTTTTTTCTTATTTTCCCCAATAGTGGTGTTAAGTGGGAAAGAGGAAATCTATTTTTGTCTATTGAAAAAAAAGCCATATTTTTGTCTATTGAAAAAAAAGCCATTTTTTACAAAAAAATTGTTAAGAGGGAGTTCCTCTTCAGGAATGGTTTGGACAGCTTGACTCTGGGACCCTGTTCAGCTCTGGGATTTTGTGATCCCTAATCATAGGCTGTTAGGAAGACCTAAAAAAAAAATAACTGCCTGGCAACAACCCTATGAGGTGGCTAACACAAGTATTCAATTCAGCAAGTATTTATTAATCAGCTCTGATGTTCCTTCTAGCTCTACATATATAAGCATGTGGATGAGCATTTATTAAGCACCAACTGCGGACCAGGCATTGTGCTGGGCACTGGGGATACAAAGACAGAGGGAAACTGAGGCTCAAGGAAGCCCCTCACCCACTTTCAGCCTAGACTGCTGCAGGTCTCCCTGCTTTAAGCCCCTCCCCTCTTCATTCTACCGACTGACCACATCCCTCCTCTATGTGACCAAATCCAATGGCTCTCGAGTAACCTCCAGGACTCTGAAACGCTGGCTTTAGGTGGTTTTGTGGCTACCCTTTGTTATCTCACTGGGTCTGCTGTCCCTGGCTTTGCTGACTTCTCCCGGGGCATCCGTTGGTCCAAGTCTTCCTACACTTCTCTGCGGTCATCACATTGATCATTCCTTTTTCACAGCACAGCACGTTACATTCATGGTCCATCTCCTGATCGAAGTTTGCTTCCGACTCTTTGCAATCCCAGGAGGCGCTGTTAATATTTTGGAGTCTCTGAGGACTTTCTTCTCAATAGCATCAGAAGCTTTTTCTGGAGAGAGGGGATGGTGGTTTGATCTAGCACGGCGCATCTGGCCTCGACACTGGGCTGGTAAGGATTCTTCAGAAATGATAAGGTACAGAAAATCACCACTTCCTAACGCACAGCCTGAGATGTCTCAAGGAGCAGCAGCAAAGTTTAGACAGCCCGGCTCGGAGGACAGGCAGGTCCACTGCTGCCTGGTTTCCCCCAAACAGAAAACAGATTGTCAAGGTATAACATCATGGAATGAACGCTGGCCCGAGAAGGCAAGAGACCTCATCCACAGAGTGAACAACTCAGACTGATACAATTCTACGACTGGATCTGGTCAGTTGTCAATTCTGGGGTGTGGCACCTGTTTCCGGATGGCCATTTACCTGCTACAAACTATGTTTAAGGGCCGAGTTTAGGAGAAAGGAGGAAAAATCCAGAAGCAATAATAAATACTAAAACTACTTTTTGACACCAAATACAATCTATCTCCTATCTCCAAAATCTCTAATTAATGTTGTTTGTCCTTCATTTTCTAAGAGAACCAATGATACATCACAGGTCATGTCTTGGCTTGTGTGTGAATTGATTTAAGTGAGGCAGAGTTTCAAAAAGTCATTGACTTCACTCTCCTTTTCCAGAGTCATCAAAGTCCAGTGACAGGACAAAAGTCAGGACGACTGGTGATGGCCTGGGATGCAATGGATGACCTTGGTGTGTTTCATGTCTGACCAAGCTCTAAGGGCTCCTTCATGGCCACTGGAACAAACTGTCTTCATCCGCCCATTCTGCCAGGGGGAGTCTGCACATGCTAGGGGTAGACACCCCTCCTAAATCACCAATGGGTTTGAGGCCTGCCAGTTACCCTCAAGCTGTTTTAGCCTGTCTGCCAAGATGGTTTTCTGGGGTGGACACCAAAGATGGAGGAGCCACAGGTTGGATGGAGGTGGACACCAAAGATAGAGATAGCCATGAAAAAGGCTCAGCAGCGCCCACTCCAGAGGTGCTAGTCCTCCGGAACACCCCATACATCCCTCCAAATGACCATCCTTTGTTTTTGCAGGAGAGAAGTCACAGTGTGCTACAGTAGGAGGGGACTTTCTAGGTAATATAGTGCAAATTCCTACTGAATGCGGGTACCTTTTCTACAACACCTTTGCTGGAATATTTCTACATGGCAGGAAGCTCACTACATTCCCCAAAAAGCCCATTTTTCAGGCAGCTGTCAGAAAGTTCCTCCTCATATCAAGACCGGCACCTCCACAGGCCTTTGACATTTAAAGGCAAAGTGAGTTGTGCACTGAAGTCTTCTTTTCTCCAGGCTCACCATCTCCAGTTTCTTGGGGGTGATCACCTCTCATGGCCTGGACACTCGCTGATGTACCTATGATCACACGGCATTCGTGACATTCCCTTCACCTTTGGGGCTCACGGTGAGCCAGCAACCCCATACGGTCCCAAGCTCTTCTTCTCAAGGCCTGCTCCCTCATCTGGCACTCACATAGCTGGTTTTAAGAGCCCGGGCTAGAGATCAGGAGCCCCGGGCTTACTGTCCAGCTCAGATGTTCACAAGCTAACTGGTGGTGGACGTGCCACTTCCATTGGGTTTCCTATCTGCACAGTGATGGTTACCGACCGGTACCACCTACCCCAAAGGGGCATCTTCACAAAAGCACTTTGCTGCGAGTCTTCAAAAAGTACAACGGAAACATCAGCTGTGATTATTACTGAACCCAAACAAAGAATGAACATTTATCCTCATCTAATAACCTCCTCATTATAACACAATACCTTTCACACAGCAGGCAGCTAAGTGGCACAGAGAATAGAGGGCTAGACCCAGAGTCAGGGAGACCTGAGTTCGAAGCCTGCCTCAGACACTTTACTAGCTGTGTGACCCTGGACAAGTCATTTAACCTCTGTCACCTCAGTTCCTCCCTCATCCATAGAATGGAGATAAGAACACACATACCTTCCAGGGCTGTTGAGGATCAAATGAATTAATGAAGGTAAAGTGCTTTACAAACCTTAAAAAGGTATAGAAGTGTGATCTATTGTTATTATTATTAGTCAATAAATATGTGTCCGATTGACTCTTGATGCATTAGTTTGGGTCCACCGTCCCAGCTTTTACCATCCCTGCCCCCCACCCCAGCCTTCTTCAGGCCTTTCTCTGCGTCACCAATAAAAAATGTTGCCCAGGAGCAAGGCCAAGCACAAAGGCCTGTGAAAATCCCTCAGGTCATCCTGAATCATCTCTCGAGCCTTTCACTGCCCTTCCGCAGTCAGTTATCTTCACCCCCACCCCCACAAAAGAGGCACTATAGGAAAGGCAAAACTCCCGAGGCAGGCAGGATTCCACTTCCCCAGTGGTTTATTTAGGGGCCCCACCAAGGACAGGGATCCTTCCTCCCCTACCAGCAGACCCCAGGTCACTATGACCCCTTGTCCCCCAATTCTGCGGGGCTACATGTAAGTAATGCCTGTGTGAGACCCGAGGAATCGTGAATCATGGGCTGTGGGCTGAGGGGGAAGGAGGATCTCTGGAATGCACCAGCATGAAGCACTGGGCATTACTCTTCCCTTTCCCTGCCCTGTCCTCTGTGATCAATCAAGACTGGGAACTTTGACGGCTTGTGACTTGGGGGTGAGGCACCAGGAAACGTTCCTCTGGGAACAAGCCCTTCACAATCAGGCCTGAAGACATATCTGTGCATCCTCCCTGGTCTCCTGAGAGTGAGGAACTGGCAGCTTCCTACCCAACCTATAGGCCACAGAGGAACCTCACTCATTCCCTTCTTTGGTGACTGTCCATTTTTTGAGGGCTCTTAGCCCACTTCGGGGGCATCAGTAAGGGGGTCTGTGGTCAGAACCTCCGTTCCCTTCATGAGCAGCGCTGATGTTCTGACCACAAACAGCTGCACACCAGAGTCAATACAGAGACTTCCTGGGGACACGGTCACATGCCCTATGGAATCATCTCCTGAAGGAACAAATGAGTCACTGTAGGCTGGAGAGAAGAGAATAAACCAAAGACCTTCCCAGGCAGTAATGCAAGGAGGGAGAGCCTCAGCCACTCAGGGACCTGAGTGTTTGGGGGGAAGCAAATTATACTCTACTGTTTAGATGGAGATTATTTTTAAAAGTTAAGTTTTCTTTTATTTCTGTAAAAAGTATTTTATAGTTCGCTGTAAGTTTGTGTGTATAGTTTGCAGAAAGAGAGAGCTGGCTTGGAATCAAGAAATTCCTAGGTTCAAGTCCTGCCTCTAAAACACACTGACCCTGTGACCCTGGGTGAGTCACATAACTTTCCGGTGCTCTGGGGAACTTTCTAAGGCTGTAAGTTGAAGAAAAGATGCCACCCTGAACTATTCCTTGGAGTACCCTACGCCAATAAAATCACAGATCCCTATTCAAAAAAATATTTCCATGGATGCTTTTTCTTTTTACAACACATTTGTTTCTGAATATATGTCCCCTCCCCCAGCAGGTCATCCCTCGCAACAAAGATTTGTAAAGGCAGTTCAGGAAAACCAAGTAACACATCAACTATGTCTGACAGTATAGGCAATATTCTGCACCTATAGTCACCTTCCTCTGTAACGGAGGCAAGGGAAATGTATTTTCTTTTTATAAGATGGTCATTATAATTGCCCAGGGTATTGTTTCGCTGCATGGTTTCTTCAATTACATTGTTATAGACACTGTGTGATGCAGAGAATGGAGTGCTGAATTTAAGGAAGACCTGAGTTTGAAACCTACTTCAGACCCTTACTATGTGACCCTAGATAACTAATCTCTCTCAGCACCCCAGTTCCCTCCTCTCCAAGGCCTGCTGTACAAATATATTCGTAAAGTACTTTGCAAATCTTACAGCATTATAGAGAGGCTGGCTGGCTGCTGCTGCTACTACTACACTCCTTTCCCTGGTTCTACTTACTTCACTCTTCATCTGTTTTATATGTCTTCTCATGCTTCCTGGAATTCTCCCTATTTGCCGTTTCTCATGGTATGGTAATATTCCATTCCAGGGCTGGGGAACCAGAGGCCTTGAGGCTGCACGTGGCCCTCTAGATCCTCAAGTGTGTCCCTTTGACTGAATCCAAACTTCAAGGTTCGTTCCCCACCCTGTTCTAATCGTGCATGCCATAATTTATTTAGCCATTCCTCAAGATATTGGTACCTGTTTGGTTTCCCATCTTTACCCTCACAAGAAAGTCTGCTCTGACTTATTTTGAGACTTTGTATATAGGATTTTTCTTTCTTTTTTTGCCTCCTTGGTCATTTTTTGTTGTTCAGGGCAACTAGGTGGTGCAATAGATAGGTGCCAGGCCCAGAGACAGGAAGACTTGTATCCCTGAGTTCAAATTTAGCTTTGAACGCTTACTAGCCTTGTGACCTTGGGCAAGTCACTTAACCCTGTTTGCCTCAGTTTTTTTTCATCTGTAAAAAAATTGAGCTGGAGAAGGAAATGGCTGACCACTCCAGTATCTTTGTCAAGAAAGCCCCAAATGGGGTCACAGAGTTGGACCCTAATGAATGACAATAACCAAAATTGCCCTGATGGTGAATTAGCGTGCCTGCTGCCCCATGGATTCCTCCCCAGCATTTTCATCCCCCTGTCATCTTTGTTCATTTTCTAGGGGGAAGTGAAACCTCAAAGTTATTTTGATTTGAATGTCGTTTATTATCAGTGATTCTCAGCCATCTTTCCTTCCCCCTGGGTGTCAGAGGTTTGTGATTCTTCTTCTGAGAACTGTTTGTGCACAAAGCTTGACCATGTATCCATGGGGGAGGATGGAGAGGATTTAAAATGGCCCGCAGTCTGGGGCACTGACGCTTCTCTCTACCCACGATCACAGAAGCAGAGCTGCAAGAGTCAGGAGTCCTCTGGTCCGAGGCTGCCTCCTGGACTCTAGAGCCAAGAGCATCACAGTGTTGTAGAGCAAGCGCGAGGCCACCGAGTCCAACATCCTCATTTTACAGATGAGGAAACTGAGGCTCAGAGAGGTTAAATGATTCGCCTAGAGTCCCCCAGTTATTAAGTGTCCGAGGCTGGACATGAATTCAGATCTTTCTTCTTTCACTCCGTGCTCTGTGACGCCCCCTAGCGCCTCAAATAAGTGACTACAGAATAACATACCGATAGAAAACTGACCACGAAGCCAGGACTCTAATAAATTCTTTGATGATTGCAAAAAAGGCCCCATAGTGAGGTGTCTAGCTCATGGCTAGCCTGGGCCAGGACCAAAAGCAAAAACCCAACCATCTGTCCAGTGTCCGACATTGGACAAAAACAAGATATACCTGCAGGCTAATCTTTCACATCATTTCATACCAACTAAGGTCCTCACCAGCTCCCTGGCTCTGATGTTTATTTTCAGACATTAGCCTTGAAAATCGCTTCTAAGTAAGTGATTGTTAGCCCACTACCCTCCCCAATCGATGAAATCCACACCTCTCCTCCTGCTCATTACACCATGACCACCCATGTCTAAAGGGCAGCAAGTGGCTTATTCATAAGGCTGAGCTGGCCGATGCTTTATGCCAGGACCCTGCATTGTAAGGCCTGCTTAAACTGGGCCAACCAGAAATCAGTCTTGTTTGTTCATTGCCAGTAAAAAAAAAAAGCTTGAGTGCCCCCTGACCACCAGCTCAGTCTGGAGACCTCTCCCAGAAAAAGCACCCACACACCAAAGATCCCTCTCTCTCTGTTACAAAGGCTCTCAGACTCAACCTCCAATCTTCAAGGCCTATTTCAATGGAGGACAGAAAAGAGCATTTCCCTTCTCCACCATGACAAAAACAGGGGGAAATCTGCATAAAGAATGACCCCGTGACTCTGTTCCTGGAAGGATCACCCCAGCAGGCCTGCCCAGAGGTAAAGACCCAGGCAGAGAAGGTTGAGTCTCAGGCTACCCAGGCACAACATCTTAGGCCCTGCCCTACAGTGAAGGTGTTTTCAGCCCTGCTGGGTTTTCCAACCAATGGTCAGCATCTTGGTGGAGGTAGAAATCATGAGGTTTTCTAAGAAATGGCCTTTGATGGGTGAAGCCAACACATGATGTGTGAGGGAGGTTTTTATTTGAGAGTTTCTTGCCTTGGGTTTTAACAGTCAGCCTCCAGCCCGGGAGGCCACTGGGGCTTTTCAGTTCAAAATGTCAAATCTGGATATAACCACGCCTACTCTCCCAATGGAATCTGGTCGGTAGCTAATTTTGTTTGAAGGGGCAGCTAGGGAAGACTTGTTTGGGAGAAGGAGAGGGGAAGATGAGAGAAAAGAACCTCTCTAGAAGTCAGGGAGCACGAAGGGATGTGAAGACAGGCCCAGAGCCCAGGGCTCCCCGAGCTCTAAGGAACAAGACATGCCATACTGATTGAAATGCCACCTGAGGTAATGGGAAAAGCAAAGGGTGTCAGAGGAAGGTGAGCTGTCGGGATGGAGCTGAGCTCTTGTTCAATATGTAAGGCAAGAGTCTGGGCTACAGGGGAGAAATGGAGAATATAAATTTTTTTTTAAAATTAAACGAAATAGCAAGAATCCAAGACAATCAAAAAATGAGGGAAGTGAGAGCTCAAGAAAGATTTTTTAAAACCCTTCTGTGGGCTCTCAGCGAAGATGAGTCAACTACCTTCCAACCAACACACGTCACTGGAAAAAAAAATCCTTGTGAACACTCTCCTTCCCTGTCCAATCCCTGCCCCCCACCCCAGGATTCAATCCTTCCCTATGGCCAATGAGCCAACTGCCGGAGTACGAGGAGGGCCGGCCAACCACAAACCAAGTCACAGGATGATGCCTTCTGCTTACGGGCCAGGACGACACAGCCTCAGACAGGTCTCTGCTGGGACTGGGCTGGAGGGAAGACTCCACGCTCACCACCACCTGACTACGGCCTACAGACCTTGCAGACCTATCTCAAACAAAGAGAAAGGTCTCATGGGAAAATCCTTCCTGCCTTGCAAGAGCCTCCCTTTTTTCATTCAGAAACTTAAGTGCAACAGCCCAAGTCTACACAAACAGAATATGGTCCTCGGCCTCAGCTCTCCCCTTGACTTGTCTCTGTCTCTCTTCCCCTTTTCTTTCCCTCCATCCTTCTCTCTCTTCCCCCATCTCTCTGTCTCTCTATCTATATACATATAATGTGTGTGTGTGGAAACTCCCGCCACCAATACAGAGTGGCGCTTTCTCTGTACCTTATGGGCTTAAAGTATTTTTAAAGCAGCCAGAGGTCCAGTGACTTGCCCAGGGTCATGCATCCAGCATGTGTCGGAGGCAAGATTTGAACCCAGGTCTTCTTGGCCCCACGGTCGGCTACCTCCTCCTGTCTCTCCTTATCGTGCACATATACACACGCAAACACTCATATATACATACAAACATGCATCCATCCATGCATGTATTTTTATGTGTGTGAATCAAAAAATCTTTGTTTGATCTTAATTTCTAATAGCTTATTAACAGCACACACCCTGGATGCATAATCACATGTGCTGCCCCCCCCACCCCATGTATGCTAGTTAGAGATGCATATAATGTACATATCATTTACCAATAACTAACATTTCTACAGCATTTTAAGGTTTGCAAAGCACTTTATGCACCGATTATCTCATCTGACCCTCACAACGGCCCTGGGAGAGAAGAGCTACTGTACTGCCGTTTTACAGACAAGGAAACAGAAATGACTCGCCCAGGGTCACACAGTTAAACATGCATCTGATGCCAGATTCGAGCTCATTCTCCCTTACTTCGACACTGGCTGCCCAATCACTGCCGTTTTTTCCCCTTCATTTGAGCCACCTGGACAGAAGAGACCCCAGTCAGATAAATTAAAATGTTCATTTTCCTGAAGGATCCTTTGCCTTGTCCTCTGTCATGAAAGCGCCCAGCCCAGGATCGCCATGACCACCATATGATAAACCCTAAGTCACTTTTGTCTGAGCCTCAGTTTCCTCATCTGTAAAAGGAGACCAATAACGCCTGCACACATACCTACCTCACAGGGCTCCTGTGAAGGCCAGTGAGGTCGGGTAGGAAGGACAATGCAAACGTGGCCACTAATTCTTCACACACTTTAAAGAGCTGGACGAACATCAACTATTGTGGTTGTTACAATGATGGTAAGGATGAATGTATAGCTGGTATTCACAAGGCCAGATTGAGGCCTCACTCCTAACAAGCCAGCCAAAGCTTCAGGACATGTGATTCTCTTCCTACCCAGAGGTTGTTTTTTTTAACTGTTTGCATTCCATGGCCCACATGTCTAGAAACTGCCAATCTTGCTAGGGAAGAACCTCAGGGAAGGGAGGCATTGTGGAACAAAGCTCCCCACAGGCCGAAAGGAGCAGGGTGGAAGGGAAGGCCATTCTCAGGCCACTATGGGGTCTATTTCTAGTATTAATAAGGATTTTTCAAGAGCGCTGATAACTGACCTCCTTAGACTACTACAGCATAAACAGAAATGTTTTGCTGAAAATTCTGTCATTCCAACTCCCTGACATTAAACAAGCATGACTTAGTTTCCTCATTTATAAGATGATGACTTCTCAGGTCCCTAAATGTTCTGATTTGTCATGAAGCCTTACAAGTCACACACATACACACACACATATACACACATACACACGTACTCACACAGACACACACACACACACACACACACACACACACACACACACACACGGCAGCCAAGCCTATATGTTCCTAGGCTTTCAGGTTCTCCTGGTGCCCTGGTCAGATCACAAGAATATTCTGCTCACTCTCAGTACAGACTCAAACTCTCAACCATCTTTTTTTACTGTCTCTCTCCCAGCCACATTGCTGTCCTATATTTGGGAAGCACCCTCTCCCATCCAGCAACAGAGAGCTGAATGTACCTTTCATCTAAGGTCCATATTTGAGGGACTCCAGCTGACCTCCCTGGGTTCTCCAGAAGGCCCACCCTTCATTATATCTGAGAGACTGATGCAGCCTCTTGGTTCCTCCCCTCTGAAGTCTCCCTCCTTTCTCCAGGAACAGGATCTACCCCAGGGGACTGATGGAGTCCCCATGACACACCAGGCTCAAGGCATGGGTTCGTTCCCATGATTAGCCCCCAGAATTCTCTTCAGATCTGTTTGGTGAGTTAGACGCTTATGCCACCAGCTTATTTCCCATTCTGTTCCGTTTCCTGGCACCAATATGGGTCAGTCTTCCCCTGTGGGCATTCATGACCTGTAGAAAAGCTCCCCGACTTCTACTGTGATATTGACAAATTCCACTCAAACCTTGTGCTCCTTCCTTCCCTCCCCACCCCCCTCTACTTCCGACCTACCTCTCCGGCTTGTTATGAGAAAGATTGGCAGCAGGGACCCTTGTGATGGACAGATAAAGGGCACTTTAGAAGTGGTGAGCTTCATCCCGTCCTCCCCTCACTCAGTCTCCCTATTTGTCTGTAACAAAACAAGAAAGACAACAAGAGGGTCTCGTGAACCTTTGTCTTCTCTCCCAGAGGACTCTCTCCTCCCTGCCCTCCCTCTCCTGGCCATCGGATTCTGCCTAATAGGGCCTCACCAACCATCTGCACCACTCCCCACCCCAGCTCCCTTTGTGCGACAGAAACAAAATCCAGGAGCCTTCCCAGTGCCAGGACTCGGGATGGAATGATGACTCAGAACCTTCCGAGAGGGGGGTTTGTGGTGTCTGTTTTAAAGCAAAGTAGCCAAAGCTGGCCATGTCAGCCTAGGTTCTCCCTCTGGGCTGGGGCTCCAGGTCTCTCAACCGAGCCACCAGAACAAGCATCTTCTTGAATTTGGAATGACTTCCCCAAGCAGGATTTAAACTGATGTCTCCTCAAGGCCCAGACACACATCACAAAGCAAAATTAATAACCACTCAACTAGAGAAAAAAATGCAAACCTTTCTGTGAGGTGGGATCTGTGTCTCTGGTGCTTGTCCTACCCACCTGGAAACAACATAGGGGTCTAGTAGGACCCACCTGCAAAATAACTTAATGTCTCTGGGGGGGAACCATCAGGAGCCTGAGCTCAAACAGACCCTGGACAGTCTGGCAAGGCGGCCAAACATGGAGGCTTAGGCAGGAAGGCCAAATGATCACCGTCAGGAGCCCAAATGGCTTTGGAGGGCATGGGCTCCCTAAAGGGTGGCATGTCTTAGACTATCCTTTCATGGTTACTGATTGGATGTTTTAGGGATGTTAATGGAAGATAGGGAACTAGCAAAGAAAAAGAAGGCCCTATGTACAATGTTTGACCACAAAACCTTTCAGAGGGCTGAGAAGTAGAACGATGAGAAATAGGGAAATAGTGAAGCCTCTACACCAAGCTCCAAGGAGGGGAAGAGCTCTTATGCTAGAAACCTATTTGCTGAGAAACCAACTAAAATTTTCCTCAGAGAATGAAGTTGTAGTGTGCCCCTCCCCAAATTGCAAGAGTTCTCTCCTAGGGCCACTGGCTCCATCTGTACCAGTAAAATTGGGTTCTAACACATTACTTCTACACACGATGTAGTCACCAAAGTGGCATCCCCAGAGGCAGCTCATCACTTTGGGTGGGTGGGGGGAAGGAAGGGGAGGTGGCCTGGTTTGTGGCTGAGATGTACAGTATTGCCACAAGAGAAATGAAAAACATCAGAAACACCAGCCCTGAGATCAGAATCCAGCCCAAAGAGGATATGGGCCAATAGACAGGAGTTAACAAGAGAATCTTATGCAAATATGGTAGTTAAAATGAGTTACAGTAATAGGGAAAGAGCTCCTAAAAACAAGGCAAAATTGAGCAAAAAGACGAACCCCAAAAGGTAACCGTTGAGGGAAAGGAAACGCCGTAGGGAAGAGAATCATTCGTTCTGTGCAATTCAGATTTAGAAATAAGAAACAGAGACAATGCATGGCCCATGGGGTGGGCCCGGGTGCTGAGAAGCACCTCAGAGATAGTCGATGAGGAAACTCCATTCTACACCGTGAGCCGCAGCCTGCCAGAAATTCGTGATCTGTATCTCCCGCTCTCAGAGACGGCTGGTTTCAAGGGCAACATTTTGTTTGGACAGAGCACTGAATTCTTGTGCCCTTCAGAGAGAGGGAAGCCGAGCCAGAACAAGTCAACAGCCTGTCATGAACAAGGCAGTCCTCTGTCATCCGTGGAGCTGGTACCTTTTTCTTATTCTACCAAGGCCAGCGTTGGAAAGCCATAGATTCAGAACCACTTGACAAAACATGTAAACATATTCTAGATGAATGAGCCCCGCCCAGCCCTGGCTCTCCAGGTCAAGTTTCTCCAGCCAATTAAGGCCAGGTTATTATAAAAAACAACTACAACCCAAAACACTGGCCTCCTGCCTAGACTCCCCCACCCCCAAGATGCATCTCTTCTCATTCCTAGGACCAGGCCTACCTCTCCCTATCTCCCCTGCCTGCTTCCTAACATCCTCTGACTTTCACTGCTTCAATCAATAGCCCTATTGCCACTTTCTCCTGGCCTATTCCCTACCCCCACAAAAGGGATGGACAAAGCCATGAGCACCAAGGACCAGCCCCCATCCCGAGGGACCAGGTCCCATGCTGGGGTAGGAATGGCGTTTAGGCACCGAATTGCCTTGCTTCCCCAAGCCCAGCCCCTGAGGTGGGGAGGGGCAGGGAGCGGGGAGACCCCGAAGCCCCCTGAACCCTAGACAGAGGGAGGTTCTGGGCATGAGGCTAGTGTGGGCCAGAAGGCCCCAGATGGACCGGCCCACTCCCCAGGGTCGCGATCGCCAAGCGGCCGGGCTGCAGCTTGGCCCCAGACAGACAGACAGACAGACAGATAGGAGGAGGCAGCTGACAAAGACGGCGGAAAGCGGCCTGGGAAGGGTCCAGGAGCCCAGGGAGGGCGATGAGATGCCGGTGATGAAACCAGGAAAGGACATGGGGAAGGGGCCAGGGACCCCCTGGAGCAAGGCTGGACCCCTATTAATAGCGGCAGGGAGGGGCTCGGGGACTCCAAAGAGCTGCTTTGGGGAGGGGAAATGGGAGGGGGTTGTGGGGGGATAAGGCCAAGCTAGAAGGGGACCCCAGGTAACAGGGGCGGGGAGGGGCGCAGGATTCCCCCAGGAGCAGGGCTGGGAGGGGACCCTTGTAATGTGGCCGGGTCGGGTGCGAGGAATCCCAGGAACAGGGATGGAGAGCAGGGGACCCCCGGTAATAGAGACAGGGAGGGGCAGGGCACCCTCAAAAGCAAAGAGGAGACCTCGAGAATAGGAAGAGGGCAGGGGCTCAGGGAGGGGAGCCCCAGAATGCGGACTCTTCCAATGAAGGGTGGGTCAGAGCTGGGAGGAGGCCCCCAGAATGGGGCTCTTCCAATGAAGCCTGGATCAGAGCTGGGCAGGGGGACCCCGCTAACGGGCCGGGGCGGGAGGAGGATCCTCCCTTGCCGCGGGCGGCGGCGGACTGACCTGCGAGGCTGGAGGGGCTGCCCGGAGCCCCTGGTCGCGCCAGCCCTCGCCTTCCTCTTCCTCTTCCTCGTCCTCGTCCTCGTCCTCTCCCTCCTCCTCCTCCTCCTCCCGGCGGCGGCTCCGGCTCGGGCCTCCCGGCATGAACCCGGCCGAGGGGCGGGCTGGCCGCGGGGCCGCGGGCTCGAGGGGCGGGCGGGAGCGCGCAGACGGCGGGACTGTAGGGCTGCGGGGCCGCGGAGGGGCGGGCGGGAGCGCGCGCGCGCAAGAGCTCGGGCGGCTCCGCCCCTCCGGGCCGTCCCGGCAGAAGGGAGGGACCCCAGGAGCCGGCGGGGGCCCGCCAGGCACAGTCTACAAATTCTCAGGTCCGCAGCCGGACGGAGCTGGGGAAGGGGCGGGGCCGGGGCGGGGGAGAGAGGCTGCGCTGGGGCCAGGCGGAGAGGCAGCGAGGTCTCGGAGCGCAGGCTCCCTAAATGCTGATTGATTATCGATTGACTCGCATCCAGGACCCTAGGGCGGTGGCGGCTCATCATTGTTGAGTCCTTTCAATCGAGTCTGATTCTTCGTGACCCCCATTTGGGGTTTTCTTGGCAAAGATACTGGAGTGGTTTGCCATTTCTTTTTCCAACTCATTTTGCAGATGAGGAAACTGAAGCAAACAGGGTGAAGTGACTTGCCCAGGGTCATACAGCTAGTAAGTGTCTGAGGTCAAATTTGAACTCAGGAAGATGAGTCTTCCTGATTCCAGGCCCTGTGGTCATACAGATCACAGATTTAGAGGTTAAATGGAAATCTAGCTCCTTGAAAACAGAAGAATTGGCCAGGGAAGGGTTCAAATCCTCCCTCCAAACTGGCTGTGGGACCCTCTAGGCTAGTCACTTAACTTCTCTGGCCCTCAGTTTCCTCATCTGTAAAATGAAGGGTGGAGGTGGACTCAATGGTCTCGGAAATCCCTTCCAACTTTAAATCTACAATTCCCTTGGAGCCTAAGAGACCTGAGTTCAAGGTTAAGCCACTTCCTGGCTTTTGACCCTGGATAAATCAATGAATCTCTCAGAGTCCCACCTAACTGCCCACCAACACTATGGAGACTCCTCATTAAGTCTAGAATAATGAAATCATAGGTTGGATTCCAAACAAAACAAAACATGCTTTATTTTGTTTCTTCTTTCTTGTGGTTCCTCCCATTCATTCTAATTCTTCTTTGCATCGTGACTAATGTGAAAATATGTTTAATACAAATGTATAAGTAGAGCCTATCTCAGACGGCAGGCTGTCTTGGGGAGGGGGGAGAAGAGTGTGGGGAAGAAAATTCAAAACTCAGAATCTTATGGAAGTGAATGTTGAAGCTGAAAATTAATAAATTATATTTAAAAAACCAAATTCTCAGAGCCTGGGGGTAAGCACTTAATAAACGCTTGTTGAATGAAATTGATTTAATTGGCCACACACCCTCATTTTACAGGTGAGGAAACTGAGTCTCAGAGATGGAAAGTGACTTGCCAAGGTCTCCTAGGTAAGAGTCCAGGTCCTTAGTCTCCAAATCCAATGCTTTTACCGCGGTACTAGACTGCCAGAGGCAGAGAGCTCTGGTGCAAATTCAAATACAGCAGAAGCATACAATGTATAGAAAGGATCCCCGGGGTTCATTCAGATACAGAGCTCCCCCAAATCCAAATTCAAAATTCATTTCCTGTCCCCCATTACTGAGGAGCCTTCTACTCCCAGTTCAGAGGTTTAATTAGTAAATACTTGATAAACCAGTCAACGGATGAATGGAAGAACGGAGAGTCACTAAACCAGGGTCCAAACCCTACCTGTGCCATCCGTCTGGGTGACTTTGGCTCGGACACTTCACTTCTGACTGGCCTCAGTTTCCTTATTTGTAAAATGAGGAAGGGATCTAAGACCTGGTTACTAGAGGCTGGATCGGGCCACATATAAAATCGAGTCCATCCTCCATCCTCCTGCCTGCCTGGGTCTGCTACAAAGCAACCGGCCGCAGCCGGAGACCCAGAGAATTCCCAGGAGTCTGCCCCATTCCACTATCGGGACCCTCGTAGGACTCTCGATTTAGAGCTGGGAGGAACCTTGGAGGTCATCTGCCCAACCCCCTCATTTGGCAAACAACACTTCCTTTCTCTGAACTCATAAAATAGCATTTCCATTTTCTAAAGTACAAGGGGATTACAAGATGAACATAGCTCCCTTCCCTGTCCTCTAAGAAGCCTGATGGGGAATTACCTCCACCGGGACCAGGAAAGCAAGGGCCAGTAAAACCCACCCTCGCTAACCAAGGAGCTAAGACAAAGATCTGCAACCCCCTAGGCTGTGGACATCAGGGATCGTTTCTCCCCTTGGGAGGTTTTTCTAAGCGCCCCAGGCGCTCCTTATACACAAAGGCAGATAGCAACCCAAAGCCTCTCCTGGAAAGGTTTTTTTTTTTTTTTTTGCCAGTGTAGACTTTGCAGACATTCCCCAGAGCAGGAAGTAAGAGGGGGTGACACCACAGTCCGGGCCCCCACCCCCATCCCCGCCGGCTCTAGCTGCGGCGAGCATCACTCTTTCCATGGCCTGTCTTTCCTCAAATCACTCCCTTGTCAGCGGAGCATTTTCTTTGGGACCGAGGGTGCGAGATCTCCCCAGCCTAACACGAGCACGCTCTTCCTTCTCTGGCCTCTTTCTGCTCCTTGGGCCAGCTTGGGAGGTAACAAAGGCTTTGCAGTGAGCTAGCTGCATGGGAGGCGACGGTGGCGGTGGCGGCGGCCGCAGCAGCAGCGGCAGCAGCTGCAGCTTAACCCTCCTCATACACCTCTCCCCGCCCCCGCCCCCCCGCCCCAGTAGGGGATGAACCTGAGATCCATGGCTAAGTCACTGGTGGGGCCCAGCCAGGGACAGCAGAGCGGTTATACCCCCAAAGACGGGGGGATTTCCACCGACTATAACCTCCAGGAAACCACAGAGAGGCTGAAACCTTGGAAAGGAAGGACCCAAAGACCAGAGAGAAACAGAGAAAGGGAGGGACATGGAGAAGGGAGAAAGGCACGCACCCAGGAAACCATCAAATGCAGAGGGTGAAATTTGGGGAAGGAAAGACCCAGACAGCTGAGGGGAAAAGAACAGCCCTCTCCACCCACACTTCTAGGAAATGACAAGGTTGGAGCTCTATATATGTGATCGAAATTCAGTTTCATACGCATTCCTCTTTTTCTGTTCTTTGTAGATTGAAAGGTCCGGGTTTGTTGATGACAAGGTGGGGGTGGGGGTGGGCAGAGAGCAGAATCTCTCTTAGCAGAGATCCTCCAAACAGGTCCTGGATAAAGGGACCTCCCCAAACTGACCAAGCATGTTGTTCACAACCAAGATGCCAGGCTACTAAGCAGATTTCTGAAGGAAAAACAAGTCACTGTCAGTATCCCCTAGTGCTACAATATAGAGGACCCCACGGGTGACTCCACAAACCGCCCCAAATTGAGGCTATTCACCTGGAGCGTCGGTGGGGACCCTGCAGCCTCGAGGCCACATGTGGCCCCACCCCCTGACCTAGAGTTTGTCTCTTCTTTCTTCATCTCACGTCATCCAAACATCTCCCACATTACCTCAGCCCAGTGCCTGGCACATGGTAGAGCTTAATAAATGCTTATTGACTGACCCACTGACCCATTACCACTTCTGATCTCACAGGGAGAGGTGGCCCTTTTCCTTATCAAAATCAAAGCCTCCACATACACTTCCTTTTTTAAAAAAAAATACACTTCCATAAGTTTTTAATTTTCTCCCCCTCCCCAAGAAGGCCTGCGATTCCAATGAAGGCTCTACATACACATTCTTATTAAACATACTTTCACTTTAGTCATGTTGTATAGAAGAATTAGGACGAATGAGAGGAACCAGGAGAAAGAAAAACATACAACATACATGCACCATGATGCTGATGTCCCATCTTGGACTCGTTGCCCTCCTGATCATCCATCCCCACGCTCATATTCAGTCTCTCCCTATCGACTGGCTTCTTCTTTGCAGCCTGCAACCACGACCATCTCACCTTGTCCTTAAAAAACTCTCACTAGAGGGCAAATGGATTCTACATTTTATTGGAACAAGCCACACTGGAATCTCACCACCACCACCCTCTCCCTCCCACGTCATTTAATCTCTTTATAGTAGACCTTGACTTGGGTTCTGTGAACTTAAAAAAACTTAATTTGACAGGTGTATTTCAATCTAATTGGTTTGCTTTGTAATTCTATATATTTTACTTCATGCATTTAAGAACCTGCTTCTGGAGAACAGGTCTGTAGGCTGCAACAGACTGCCCTAGGAATCTGTGACACAAAAGAGATTAAGACTTTCTGATTTGAAACCAAAGAAAAAAATGCCAATTTTTCTCTGGTGGATTCCTGCAAATCAGGGAATCAAAGAATGGGAGTTCTGGAGGGATCATCTCTATCATCTTTTTGCAAATGTGAAAAGCTCCAAATTTATCCTGGACCATGCACCCATGGGGTGGCTCCACTTCCCCAGCTCCCAACTTCATTAGCAGATTGGGTCCCCTGAGGGCAGTTGGCTTTTTCTTCTTGGGGTGCTATCAAGTAGCCCAGAGATTTCTAGTATAGTTGCATCCAAACCCCCTCAGGTGTTTTCTCTCCTCCCTCCCAAGGGCTTTACCCTCTTAGGGACTTAGCTTCGAATCTCCGATTTATCAATTTACCTGTGGAACCTTAAACCCTCTAGCTAGTTAAAGCTTATTTGTTTGGCCAATCAGATATTCCATTCTTGAATCAATTGAAGAGGTTCACAATTTATAAAGAGACCACAGCTCCCGAACAATTGTGTTTGTGCATTTAAAACATCAAAATGAATACAATAAAAATGACAGTATTACCTCTATTAACTTACTTTTTCATTACTCATTCATACCGAGTAAACTACTAAGCTTTTTATTACCAAACTGCTATCATATTGCAAAGCTAGAAAAAATAGTAATGAAAGTCACATGAAGGAACCAAGGTTCAAGAATCTCAAAGATAATAAAAAAAATGGGAAGGGGACCTATTAGTTTCAGATCTCAAACACTACAATGAAGCAGGAATCAATAAAATGGTTTGATACTGGTTAAAAAATGGAGAAGTGGATCAATAGAATAAGAAGGAAGGAAACAAGCATTAAGGGCCTACTGTGCGCCAGGCATTTTACAAATATTATCTCCTTTGATTTTCACCACAACGCTGTGAGGTAAGTGTTATTAATATCCCGATTTTTCTCAGTTGAGGAAACTGAGGCAGAAGCTAAAGTGACTTGGTAACGATCAGACAGTATGTAAGGCAGGATTTGAACTCAGGTCTTCTTGACTCCAAGCCCAGCTGTAAGGGCCATACCATATAGCTCCCTCTAAATTAGGTATACAATATATATGGTAACACAGTGTTTGATTAACCCAAAGATCACAGCTATTGTAACAAAGACTCATTATCTGAAGGCTGACGTTATAAGCAAACTAGGAGACAAGGAAGAGTTTACCTGTCAGATCCATAGAGAAGGCAAGAATTTATGACCAAACAAAAGATAGAGAACATTATGAAATGCAAAATGGAGGATTTTGATTACATTAAATTGAAAAGTTTTTGCACCAACAAAGCCAATGCAACCAAGATTAGAAGGGAAGCAGAAAGCTGGGAAACAATTTTTATAGCTAGTGCTTCTGATAAAGGCCTCATTTGTAAAATATGTAGAGAACTAAGTCCAATTTATAAGAATACAAATCATTCCCCTATTGATAAATGGTCAAAGGATATGAACAGGCAGTTTTCAGAGGAAGAAATTAAAACTATAGTCATATGAAAAAATTCTCTGAGTAATTATCAATAAGAGAAATGCAGATCAAAATGACTCAGGTACCACATCACACTTATGAGATTGGCTAACATGACAAAACAGGAAAATGACAAATGCTGGAGAAGATGGGGGAAAATTGGAACACTAATGCATTGTTGGTAGAGTTGTGAAATGATCCAGCCATTCTGGAGAGCAATTTAGAACTATTCCCAAAGGGCTATAAAATTGTTCATACCCTTTAACCCAACAATACCACTTCTAGGTCTACATTCCAAAGAGATCATAAAAATGGTAAAAGGACCCACATGTACAAAAATATTTATAGTATAGTATAGTATAGCAAAGAATTGGAAACTGAGGAGATCTCCATCAATTGGGGAATGGCTGAACAAGTTGTGGTATATGAATGTAATGGAATACTATTGTGCTACAAGAAATGAGCAGGATAGTTCCAGAAAAACCTGGAAAGACTTATATGAACTGATGCAGAGTTAAATGAGCAGAATCAGGAGAATATAGTACACAGTAACAGCCACAGTGTGTGATGACTTTCTTTGATAGACTTAGCTGTTCTCAGCAATGCAATGACCTAAGACAAGTCCAAAAGACTCATGATAGAAAATGTCATCCATATCCAGAGAAAGAACTATGGAGTCTGACTGCAGATGGAAGCAGACTATTTGTTCTCCTTTTCTTTTGTTGTTTTATTTTGTTTCTTCTTTCTTGTGGTTCCTCCCATTAGTTCTAATTCTTCTTTACATCATGACTAATGTGAAAATATGTTTAATGTGAATATATAAGTAGAGCCTATACCAGATTGCAGGCTGTCTTGGGGAAGAGGGAGAGGGAGAAAATTTAAAACTCAGAATCTTATGGAAGTGAACGGTGAAAAAGAAAAATTAATAAATAATACATATATTTAAAAAAAAAGACTCATTATTTGACAAAAACTGCTGGGAAAATTAGAGAGCAGCGTGGCAGAAAATGGGTTTAGACCAGGGGTGGGGAACCTGCAACCTCAAGGCCACTCTAAGTCCTCAAGTGCATCCCTTTGACTGAATCCAAACTTTAAAGAATAAACTCTTTTAATAAAAGGATTTGTTCTGTAAAACTTGGACTTCATCAAAAGGCCACACCCAAGGACCTAGAAGGCCACATGTGGCCTCAAGGCCACAGGTTCCCCACCCTGGTTTAGACCAACAACTTATATCATACATCAAGATAAGTTGCAAATAGATTCATAACTTAAATATAAAAGACCATATCATCATAATAGTTAGCACTTATGTAATGTTTTAAGATTTACAAACCTCTTTACAAATATTATCTCATCTTAATCACAAATAAATTAAAGGAGCAAAGGAAAAATTACCTTTCTGATATATGGATAGGAGAAAAGTTCATGGCCAAACGAGTTAGAGCAGATAAGACCATAGAAGACAATTTTAAATACATAAAAATATGAATTGTTTGCAGAAACAAAACCAATACAAGTTAAGATTAAAAGGGAAACAGTCGACAAGGGGAATTTTTTTATCAAGTTTCTTTGATAAAGGTCTCATCTTTAAGATATATGATACTGATTCAAATTTAGAAGAGCAAGAGCCATTCCCCGTTTGATAAATGGTTAAAGTATAAGAACAGGAAGTTTTCAAAGAAAGAAATTCATGTTAGCAGCTATATTTTTAAAAATGTACCAAATCACTAATAATTAGAGAAATTCCAATTAAAACAACTTTGAAGTTCTACCCTATAGCCATTTGTCAAGATGTCCCAAAAATGAAAATGACAAATATTGGAGGGGCTTCAAGAAAACTGGTACCTTCACGAAATGAAATTGTGATTCAGTCTAACCATTCTAGTAAGTGATATGAAACTTTAATAATAACATCAACAATAATATTTATATTCCATATATATATGTACATATATATATATGTGCATTTTTGTAGTGCTTTAGAGTTTTTTGTTGTTAGAGGTAATCAGGGTTAAGTGACTTTACCAGAGTGCACAGCTAGTAAGTGAGGCTGTATTTGAATTCAGGTCCTCTTGACTTCAGAGTTGGTGCTCTATCTACCTGGCCATTTAGTTGCCTCTAAAAGTTTGCAAAATGCTTTAAAAAATATCATCCACTCTGGGTAGTAGGTTGTATCTCCACTTCACAGGTGAGTAAACTGAGACAAATAGAGGTTAAGTAACTTGCCCAGGGTCACACAGCTTAGTAAGCGTCTGAGGCCAGACTTTTCCTAGGTCCACATTCCTCCCTCCCTCCCTCTCTTCCTTCTTTCCTTCCTTTCTTCCTTCTTTCCTTCCTTTCTGTCTCCTTCCCTTCCTTCCTCCCTCCCTTCCTCATTTCCTTCCTTCTTTCCTTCCTTTCTTCCTCCCTCCCTCCATTCCTTCATTCCTTCCTTCTTTCCTCCCTCCCTCCCTCCATTCCTTTGTTCATTCCTTCATTCCTTCTTTCCTTCCTTACTTCCTTCCCTGCTTCCCTCCCTCCTTCCTTCCTTCCCTCCCTCTTTCCCTCTTTTCTTCCTTCCTTCCCTCTTTCCCTCTTTCCTTCCTTCCTCTCTTCCTCCCTCCCTCCCTCCCTTTCTTCCTTTCCTGCCTGGGACATATAATAACAACCATAACAGTACCAGGCACAGCTAGCATATTCACAGAACCTGCTGTGTGGCCGGCATTGTACTGAGTGCTTCACAAATATGATCTCATCTGGTCCTAGCAACAGCTCTGAGAGGTAGGTCCTATCATTATTTCCATTTTGCAGTTGAGAAGACTGAGGCAAACAGAGGTGAGGTGAGGTGACCCGCTCCAGGTCATCCAGCGAGGGAATCTCCGAGGGGAGATTTGAACTCAGGTCCTCTTGACTCCAGGCCCAGTGCTCTATCGGCTGCACCACCCAGCTCAATCAATCAGGCTGCACCACCCAGCTCAATCAATCAATCAATAAACATTTATTAAGCACCTACTATGTGCCAGACACTGTGCCAAGGGCCGGGAACACAAAAAGAGGCAAAAGACAGTTCCTGCCCTCAAGGAGCTTACACTCTAATGGGGGAAACAACATGCAAACAAATACAGACAAACAAGCTATAGATGGGACAAATAGGAGATAATTAACAGAGGGAAGGTGCTGGAATTAAGAGGGGTTGGGTGAAGGCTTTCTGGAGAAGGTGGGATTTTAGCTGTGACTTAAAGGAAGCTGAGGAGGTCAGTAGTCAGCAGTGGAAGAGAAAGGGCGTTCCAGGCATGGGGAAGAGAGAGCCAGAGGGAATGGCCGGAGCCCCGCGATGGAGGTCTGATTTGTGGAACTGCCAGGAAGCCCGTGTCACTGGATTGAAGAGTGTGTGTTGGGGAGTAAGGTGTGAAAAGACTGGACTGGTAAGAGGGAGCTGGGTTATGAAGGGCATTGAATGCCAAGCAGAGGATTTTGTATTTGATCCTGTAGATAATAGGAAGTCACTGAAGTTTATTGAACTGTGTGTGTGTGTGTGTTGACATGACCAGACTTTAAAAAACCAAAGGATGTACAGAGGACGAGCAGCAGTGACTTGAGGCAGGCAGATCCCCCAGCAGGCTAATGCAGTAGTCCCGGTATGAGGTGATGAGGACCTGCCCTTCAGGAGGGAGAGAGGGAGGCACGAAGGAGAGAAGGGGTGTATTGGAGAGAGGTTGCTGAGGCAGAATTGACAAAGCCTCCTCGCTTAGATTGGTTGGGTGGCCTAGCTAGTCAGTGTAGGAGACTGTGTGCGTTTGGACTTGGAATCAGGGAGTTCAAATCCAGTCTTGGACACTTACTAGCTGAGAACCCGGGGAATCACTTAACCTCCGTCAGTGTGTTCTTCCTGTAAAAAGGCATTTACTTCATCAGGCTGTTAAGGATCAGATGAGATGAAGTATTTAAAGTGCCTTGTAAACCTTCAAGCTGCCTATAGATGCTAGCCACTACTGATATTAAATTACTTCATCCCTAGGCCACTCTCTAAGAGTACAAGTTACACGTATGTGTGACAATGGAAGGCATTTCCACACCAAGAATTTCCTCACTGATGAAATCACAGGTCTCAAAAAAAAATCATTAGTGTGGTCCAGATAATTGCATAGGAACAAGAAGGAAAGGCTAGAGCTTAGAAGGTGAACCTAGCAAAAACATATAAACGAGGAATTTCCTTCCCTCCTCATTCAATGAAAGAGGAGGCCTCCAGAAACTGTTCATTCTGTCCCACAGGGAGGGATGAAACTAAGGTATGTGGTTGGGGAGATGCCCAAATCCCCTCCCCTAGTCCTATGCATTTTTCCTATCCTACAAGGCCAGGGGAAAAGGCAAGCAGTATCATAGGAACATCTGGGTCTTCCTTGTCTGCCCTTCTTAGTAACTTTCATTAATCTTGGCGATTTCTCACTCCTCATTTCCCACAGAACTCTGACTCATCTATAGTTAAAAAGCAATCAGTGGCAAAGTTAATTAGGATCTACATTTCCAAGGCTTCCCCCCACCCTCAACAATTCCCTTATGCTTTAAGTAAAAGACTGTTTTAATCTAGGATTCAGGAATTTGTGCATAATAGAAAGTGAGGAGAAAGGGTTGATGAGTAATTAAAGGGAGGTGTTTCCATTTCGGATTTCCTTTCCTTTAAAGTTTCAGCTCTGGGGACCTCATCGCTTTTTGGTCCAGAGGAGAACCAGGTAGCTGCCACAGTGTTTATTTGCTCTTTTGCACTTCCCAAAGAATTGGAGATATTGAAGGGTCATCAGATGATCTCCAAGCTGGGGGAGAAGCTGCTTTCTGAGGTAAGGGGAAGGTGATGGGACCCAGAAAGGCCCCTAGTTGGGCACAGAGAATGATTGAGTGGCTGATCTTAAAGCTGTATAAATTCTACCTCCAACACTGACCAGCTGTGAGATCATAGGAAAGTCACTTAAACTCTCCAAGACTCATCTATCAGTCAACTCACACTTGTCTACTATCTGCCAGGCACTGTGCAAAGAGTTGGGGATACAAAAAATAAAACCCCAAAGAGCTCACAATAATGGGGGGAGCAATGAGCAAACAGTGATGTGCAAACAAGATAACAAGATAAATTGGGGGTGGTTTCAGAGGGCAGGAGGACTGGAGTGGGGTAGGGGGAGATGACACTTGTAATTCTGGGGGGCACAAGCCATAAAGAAAGGACTTTTCAAAACTCAAAGGGCTGGATGCATTAACAGAGTTCTTATCAGAGGACTAGTTTGTCACTGGTGGCTGCCCCTTGACTTAACCCTTTGTCTTCCCTGGCAAGGACCAAGCTTGGCTGCCTGTAATTTCTGTAGACACTATGGAGTGGGGCCATCTTCAATCGTCCTGATCTGTGTCTTGCCACTGGACCCAGAAGGCTCCAGAGGAGAAAGTGGGGCTGGTGTCTTTTGCACAGCCCTCCTTCACTTAAATCCAATTCACTTGCACGTGATGGCATCGCCTTCCTAATGTCATGGTGCTGTTCGAGAACGAAGGACGAACAACAACTACAGTTTGGATGCTATTTCAAGACTGAAAAAAATAGTGGGAGAGAAGAAAACTCTATTGACAATATTCTTTATGTTAATTTTAGCCTCAAAATCCACAGCCATCTACATAAAAAGATAAGTTGCAGGTAAATACAGTAATAATATCTTAATAGGTGAAAGAGGAATCAGCCAGGAGGTAGTAGACTAATAAATGGAACAAAAGGATGAATAAGTAAATGAACAAAAAGCATTTATTAAGCACTTTCTAGTTGCTGACCTGAAAGACGCCTCTGACACACGTTGATTCTATGACCCTAGACCAGCCACTTAATCCTTCAATGTCCAGATAACTCTCTAAGATAAAGAAATTTTCCTTACTCTAATATTCTAACACCAACAAGGACATGTATCTAGGTTAAAAATAAAGAAAAATGGCGGGGGGGATATTAAAATAGAAAGGTTTTTAAGCTGTCCCCCAAGATGAAGCATTCAACAAGCTACTATCTTACTTCATTTTCTAATCGCCTCTAATCTCCAGCTAGAATATGGCTGGATGACTAGAGGGAGATGGTCCTTATTCTTCTTTTGTATCCCTGAGAGGGAAGCCAAAGATGCCTTGCATGAGTCTCGAACACTTGCCCAGGACAAGTTTCAGTCGTGAGGGATCGTTGAACGGGAGAACGAAAATAAAACAACCTAGAAAAGTGGACCTAAGAGTAATCAGCAAGGCCTTATGATGGGCACTCAGGGGGCACCGAAGAGAATTTTGTTTTAGAATCTTCCTGTAGGATCCGATCAGAGAAGATAGGACTGTAACACACATGTCTTGAGCTGGAAAGAACCTCAGGGGCCAAAATCCTGGGGACTAGAAAAGAGGAAGCTTGTGTATATCTTGGACAAATAAAAAGAGGGATCACCCTGGAAATTATGTATGAGATGCATATAGGACTTATGTAAATATGACTATGAATCACTCTTTATAGGAAGAAAGACTTAAAAAACCCCAGATAAATACTTGATCTAGTCCAGGAAACTTTTCAAGCCTTCTAATTAGGCCTAACCTTTCTTGTGATAGGCTATTTTAGCTTTAGATTCATGCCCTTACCTATCTGCCCAGCCCTAGCTCTACCATTCCTTTAGCTCCCTCTATAATGGAAATCTTCCCTGTAAGAATCTTTTCTGCTAGAAATTTCCAGTCCCATGCTCTATTCAAACAAGTTTCCTAGCTAATCTCTAGCTTCTCTGCCTGTGATATCAGAGGCAGGAAACCAATCAACCATGCCTTTCTAAGACCCTAGCCTTCCCTATAAAACCCTTGGCCTCCTAGGTCCCTGAATAGATCTTATGTGTGAGGAATAGAAGTCAATTGCTTTCATGTTGACTCGAGCCTGGGGTCACCTTGGTGTGCCAGATCTGAGGGGTAGCCTCTCTCTCAATCATTGATTTCCTCCTGCTATGTTCTGATGGAGACCCTATTTCTCCACCCCATCCCCTATCCCTTGAATCTCTGGGTGTCTCATTTTGGGTGTCAAAGCCAACTTAAAATTGACTATAATAATGACCAGTTGGTTTTTTAGCATTAGCGACTGGTCTGCCTCTTTTATGAACATCCTAAGTCCCTAATGCAGTTGCAATGGATTGGGACAAAAGTCATTGTTCAAGGCTGGGCTGAGCCATTTGAGGAAAAATGGCAATACTACTTAAATCAATCAATCTACAGATTTCACTCTCCACCAAAAACAGTACAAAGACTTACTCTGTAGAATTAGATAAAGGAATAACAAAATTCATTTGGAGAAACAACAGCTCAAGAATTTTCAAGAGAAATAATTTTTTAAAATATTCAGGAGGCCCATCATTACCAAATCTCAAATTATAAAGGCATCATGGCATTGTGGGTAGAAAGCCTGCCTTGGGTCAGAAAGTCCTGGGTTCAAGTTCTCTGACTCACCCTTGCCAGGCCATTTAAATACCTAGTACCATAGACAATTCTCTAAGACATATCTTACTGAACAGATGTCTCAATCTGCATAAATAGATGGAATTTTATCATTAGGGATTCTAATGCCAATGAAATTACATATCCAGCCCCACCTAGTCATCAAAATTATTAAGTACTGGTTCAAAGATTTTTTTTTAAAGTAGATCAGTAGAAGAGACAAACTCAACAGACATATAGGAGGAACAAGCACACAAGAGCCTAGTTTGATAAACATAAATTCCTGGGGGAAGCACTCAGTATTTGACATGAACTACTGGTAAAAATGGAAAGTAGTTTGGTGAGAAAAGACCAGCATTTTATACCATACACCGCAATGATCTCCAAATGGATAATGATGTAAAGATAAATGGCTATGGCATTACGAAATTCAAGAAAATTGGAAGATTACGACTTTTACATGGCTAGAGGAATAATTTAGAATCAGAGCAATGGTTGAGATTACAAAAGACCAAATAGAAAATTTTGATTATATAAAACTTGAAAGTTTATATGCAAAGTTAATGTAGCTGAATAAGAAGAGAAGTTACAAATGGGGGAAAAATCTTCACTTTAAGCATCTCTCATAAAAGCCCAACATCCAAAATGTATAGGGGATTGGCGCAAATATATGACTAAGAGCCATTATTTAATAGAGAAATAGTCAAAGGATTTTAAAAGTTTCAAAAAGAGGAAATACAATCACCAGAAATATAAAAAAAATTCTCCAAATCCCTAATAACAAGACAAATGCAAATCAAAATATCACTTCATTGTCAAAGATGATAAAAGATAGAACTAGTTAATGTTGGGCCTAGAATCTGGAAGACCTGAGTTCAAATCTGGCCTCAGACACTTACTAACTTGTGACCCTGGGAAATTCACTTAACCCTGTTTGTCTCAATTTCCTCATCTGTAAAATGAGTTGGAGAAGGGAATGGCTGAGAGCAGGGTCACACAGCTAGCAAGTGTCTGAGGCAGGATTAGAACTCAGCTCTTCCATCCAATACCAAAGTGGTTCAAAAAAACTTTGTTACTTATGAAATAGCAAATACCAGAAATGTTTCATATAGAAACTATAAATTTCATGTAGCTAAGTAATTGCTAAAATGCCATTTGAATCTATCAATATTTAACAAGTGCAGATGATGCGTGAGGCACTATGCAAGGAGCTGGGTATATAACAAGGTATAAAAGCCAGGCTCTGGTCCTCAAGCTTCATAAGTTCTAACTGTGGTGACAAAGTACATTTCTTTGAAGATAAACTAGATTCCAAGGAGTATATGCCAAGTACTAGAAGAATGGATGAGAATTCAGAGGAGAAGAGGAGAGGACTATGGGTTGGAGTGGGCTTAGAAGACTTCAAGGAGGAAGCAGGGCTTGAGCTAGGCCTTGAAGTATTGGTGGGACTTAGGTAAGGTGAGAGAAGGATGAATGAGACTTGGGTAAATTGGGAGAAGGATGAATGAGACTTGGATAAGTTGGGAGAAGGATGGGTGGGACTTGGGTTAGTTGAGAGAAGGATAGGTGAGACAAGTTGTTGGGGAGGCTGGGTGAGACTTGGGTTAGTTTGGAGAAGAATGGGTGAGACTTGGGTTAGTTGAGAGAAGGATGGGTGAGACTTGGGTAAGCTGGGAGAAGGATGGGTGAGACTTGGGTTAGTTGGGAGAAGGATGGGTGAGACTTGGGTTAGTTGAGAGAAGG
>CM053622.1:806979263-807009509 GCA_028646595.1 Phalanger gymnotis | reverse complement strand
AGGATGGGTGAGACTTGGGTTAGTTGAGAGAAGGATGGGTGAGACAAGTTAGTGGGGAGGATGGGTGAGACTTGGGTTAGTTGAGAGAAGGATGGGTGAGACTTGGGTTAGTTGGGAGAAGGATGGGTGAGACTTGGCTAAGCTGGGAGAAGGATGGGTGAGACTTGGGTTAGTTGGGGGAAGGGTGGGTGAGACTTGGGTTAGTTGAGAGAAGGATAGGTGAGACTTGGCTAAGCTGGGAGAAGGATGGATGAGACTTGGGTTAGTTGGGAGAAGGATGGGTGAGACTTGGGATAGTTGAGAGAAGGATGGGTGAGACTTGGGTTAGTTGAGAGAAGGATGGGTGAGACTTGGCTAAGCTGGGAGAAGGATAGGTGAGACAAGTTGTTGGGGAGGATGGGTAAGACTTGGGTTAGTTGAGAGAAGGATGGGTGAGATGAACTCAGAGGGTGTAGTTATAGCAGAAGATTTACGTCATCATCATAATATCTGTCATTCATATGATGCTTTAAGGTTGTCAAGGAGCTTTACTCCACAACTTATGGCGTATGAGCCTCATATACCTAGGCAACACAATGTACCTGCAATTAGGAAGACCTGAGTTCAAATTCCACCAGGGCTCTTACTCTCTGTGTAACCCTGGACAAGTCACCTAACTTCCTTCAGTCTGTTTCTATATCTGTAAAATGAGGATCGTAATGGGAGTTTTCTCCTCACGAGTTTTCTGTGAGAATAAAATGAGGTGTTTGTAAAGCACTTTGCAATCTTAAAACACTACATAAATGCTATTATTATTATTATTTTAACCACTTGAAATAAGTACCGTAGATACTATTGTCCCTATTTCACGGATGAGGAAAACAAGGCTCAGAGAGGCAAAGTAACCACAACTCATTATGGTCAGGAACCTAGTAAATGTCAGAGGGGGCCGGCACATAGTAAGCGCTTAACAAATGCATGTTGATTGATTGGGATTGCCCCTTCCTGCCCCAAACTGGTGGCAATCAGAGTTAAGTGATTTGCCCAGGGTCACACAGTTCATAAGTGTCTGAGGCTGGATTTGAACTCAGGGTCTGCTGACTCCAGGGCTGGTGCTCTATACACTACACCACCTAGCTACATTGGGATTTGAATCCAGGTCTTTGCTCCAATCTGCTATGCCACATTGCCTTTCAATAAGCCACATTTTTACCATGCTATAAAATTTGCAGAATACTTTCCTAACACTGGCCTCCTGGTTATCCCACGAACAAGACATTCCATCTCTCAGCTCTGGGCGTTTTTGCTGATTGTCCTTCATGCCTGGAATGTTCTCCTGCCTCCGCTCTGACCACTGACCTCCCTGCCTTCTTTTCTGTCTCAATTAAAGTCCCAGCTTCTACAGGAAGCCTTCCCCAACCCCTCTTAATTCTAGTGCTTTCCCTCTTTTAATTAACTTTAATTATCTCCCATTTGTCCTGCACATAGCTTGCTTTGTCTATTGTTGTTTGCATGTTGTCTCTTCGATTAGATTGTTAGCTCCTTAAGGGCAGGGCCTGCCTTTTGCCTCTTTTTGTAGCCCCATCACTTATCACTGTGTCTGGCACATAGGTATTAATAAACGTTTATTGACTGATTGACAACAGCCTTGAGAGAGGGAGTTATTAATTCTAGTTTATAGATGAGGAAAGCAGTTCTCAAAGAAGGAAAGTGACCCATCTAGGGTCATACAACTCACGAGTATGAGTCAGAATTTGAAGCAAGCATCCTGACTCAAAGCCCCCCTACTCTGCAGTTAGGAAGTAATGGGAAATGATTTGGAAAACAAAGAAAAAGAGGAAAAAGGCATTTATTATGTGCCTACTACATGCTTTTTTACAAATATTATCTCATTGGATCCTCACAAGAAACCTGTGAGGTAGGTACTTTTATTATCCTCATTTTACAAGTGAGGAAACAGATAAAAGTTAAGTAAGTAACTCGCCCAAGATCCGAGCCCGGGTTGGAACCCAGGTCTTCCTGACTTCAGACCCAGGGCTGAATCTAATGGAAAAAGTTGCTAGGGGCAAGATTGTGGTGAGTTTTGAACAGCAAGCTAAAAATCTCAGACTTCAGGGAACCATTGAAGGGTTTGAATTGGGGTGGGAGGGAAGAGGGGAAAGGAGGGATGCCGTATACAAAGATATGTTTTAAGAAGATGAATTAGGAAAATGATAGAAGCTGAGAGAGTATTGGAAGAATTCAGGTGTGTGGTAATGAGAACCTTGATTTCCTGTGGATATTTTTTCGTTGACATTTAAGGTCCTTTCCAGGCTTACGTAGATAGTGGAAAGTGGAAAGTGGAAAGAACAGTGGCTCTGGAGTCAGAGGATCTGGGTTCAAATCCTGTATCTACTGATAACTACGCGTGTGGTTTTGGATAAGTCAATTAGCCTCCGTTGGCCTCAGTTTCTCCATGATCTGTAACATAGGAAGGTTGGATGAGATGCTCCCTGAGCTTCCTTCCCCCTATAGATCTACCATATTATTCTTTGTTATTATCCTTTTCTGGACTTGACATTCTAGCCAAATGGTATTTCTTGCTGTTCTCTGTACGCTCCACACCTGGAATGTCCTCCTTCTGCATCTGTTCCTCCTATGATCTCACTTTCTAAGCTCAGCTCAAGGGCCACGGCTTATCTGAGGCTTGTTTTTATTCCCCCCGAAATTACATATGTTTTCTATTCACTCGTGTGTCTATATGTTATTTCTCTCAATAGAATGTAAACTTCTTTAGGGCAGGGATCTCTGCCTGTCTGTCTTTGTATCATCTGTACCCAGTACAATGCCTAGCCTTTAATAAATGCTTGATAAATAAATGAATAACACCATCTAAAATTATTTCTAGCATTAGGTTAGACTCAGCAGAGGGCAGAGTCATCCAGCCAGGGATGTCTTTGCTACAATTGTCCATTTTCTATAAAGGCTTCACACAAGGAGAGGCAAAATGTCTTTTGGTTGTTTTTTTGTCTGGAATTCTGATTTTATTGGTCTGGAGAAGTGCCATCGAGGCACCTCCCTCTGTCAATGCAACTCAGCGTGTGTTCTGCAACCCACAGTTTTAGGGAGAATGGGAATGGAAATGCTCGCCAGTGTTAGATCTGAACCCGGGACTTCCCAGTTCCAAAGAGGGCCCTTTATCCAGTGTGGGTCCATGTTGCCACTTGAGGTAAGCTTGAGGCTATAGCATCTATCACCTGCAGGGGCAGTCTAGTGAACAACCCAAACAGCTTCAAAAAAGGATTAAATCAATTCAAGGGGACACATCCATAATGGGGGTTACTAAGGCAAGTAGCGTGTTTATCACTAGCTTATCACTAGCTTTTAAGCTTGACTCGAAGACAGCTATTTTTAGAATGTGCACTTTGAAGACACTATCAGAGATAGAACCCTAGGTTCAATGAACCATAGATCTGACTTAGGGTACCATTTTGAATTTTCCAAATTCCAGAGGATATAAACTACTCTCATGTTGAAAACCTTCAACTGAATTTGCTTTCAAATTTCATTGATTTTTCAACAGTACAGTTATTTCCCTACATAACAGACCCCTACACTGAGAGACACATGACAGTATATGCAATATTCTATACTCATAGCCCTCTTCTCTCTACTAAGGATAGGGAGGTGTTTCATTATTTTTTTCGGCTTTGTTTCTCTCATGTATTTCTAAAGCGCTGCCCCCCTTCACACTCCCCAACCCAGCTTTCTACTTTTAGCTCTAGGAATTGTAATTTAATCACTATTGCTATTCTTATCAATTGTTCTATGACTCCACTCATCATCCCTGTGACTTCCCAAACCTACGTACCCTTCCCTGGTCACCTAAAGGAATGTAAGCTTCTTGAGGTCAAGGACTGTCCTGTTTTTTGTATTTGTATCACCAGGGGGACAGAGTACAGTGCCTGGTACATAGTAAGCACTAATAAATGCTTTTTCATCCATTCATTGTGCTGTTGTTCTCCTAGTTCTGTTTATTTCCCTCTGCATCAGTTGATGTCTTCTCATGTTTCTCTGAATTCCTCGTAGGCATCATTTTTTACACTTCAGTTTGTTCAGCTATTCCCCGGTTGATGGGAAATCACTGTGTTTCCAGTTTTTTGCTGCCATAAAAAGTGCCTCTCTGAACATTTTGTTACTTATGGAACCTTTCTTTTTATCATTAACCTCTTTGGGCTATATGCCTAGTAATAGGCATGTTACTTGACCCTGGGTCAAAGGACATGAAAGTGACTTTTCTTGCATAATTTTGAATTTATTTCCAGAATGGTTAGACCAATTCATATCTCTACCAGGAATGCTTTAGAGAACCTATCTTTCCACAGTGACTCCAACATTGACTATACTCATCTTTTTTGCGGGTATGTAACTATGACAGCTAATTCTACTCTTTCTCTTTCTCTCTCCTCTCTTTTTGTCTCTGTCTTTCTTACACATATGCACATACACACATACACTTAGAGTATCCCCAAAATCTTAATAAAGTTTTAAATCTTAATACTTCAGAAATATAAATACTACAAACATTTTTTAAAAAGTCATCTGGAAAGGAGCAGCTAGGTGGTAGACACAGCAACTAGGCCTAGAGTCAGGAAGACCTGAGTTAAAATCCAGCCTCAGACACTTACTAGCCATGGGACCTTGAGCAAGTCACTTAACCCTGATTGCTTCTAAAAAAGTCACCTGGAAGTTTAGTTATTTAGTTCAGGTCTTCTTAAACATTTTTCACTAGACCCCTTTTCATGTTTCAGCAGCTTTTGTTGGCATTGCGTGACCTGAGGGCATGCACAGGGCAAAATGCTCATGCTTTGTGCTCAAAACCAAGGCTGCAGTGAAGTCGTGAGATGCAACACGGACAAGCTCTGCTGGAAACTCCTCGGATTCATTACGAGTTTTAGCTTTAATTAATTTTTGGTCATTGCGTCTTTAGAAACCTTTCACTATTGCCAAATTTTTCATGACCCCATATGGGGTCATGACCCATAGTTTAAGAAGTGCTGAATTTTACATTTACTTAGTTTTGTGAGGTATGAAAAATAATTTTTAAATTTTAATAAGATGTGGCACCTGCTGTTATTCATTGTATGTGATCCTATCTCTGGACTTCAGAGTCCCTTCTGAGGGACTAAGTCTAATTTTTACAGATGAGGAAACTGAGCCCCAGAGAGTTTAAGTGATTTGCCCAAGTTCCCAAAGGAAGTAAATGATAGAGGAGAGACTTAAACTCAGGACCTCGGGCTCCAGCACCAATGCTCTTTCCAAGGTGCCTCCATGACCTTCTCTCTCCCTCTAGCCTACACACCAATGCCAAAGAAAATTTCCTACACACAGATCTGACCATATAGCTCCCTTACTCAATTACCAACAGAGGCTCCCTATTGCCACCAGGATCTAATATATACTTTTTTGTTTAGCTTTTAAAGCCCTACACAAGCTGGCACTAATTAAATTTTCCAGCCTCATTGGACATTACTCCCCCTTTCATTACATATTGCCTGACCAGTTACTCTGTGATCCAGCCAGAACTGTTCCTCACACATTATCCTCCATCTCCCATCTTTGTGCCTTGATACCAAGTATTTCCCAAGCCTGGAATGCCCTTACTTCTTACCTCTGCTTCATAGAGTCCTTTCTTTCCTTTAAAAAGAGACAACTCAGGCACAAAGAAATGATGCACCTCTTTCTGTACGAAACCTTTTTCTGATCCTCCAACTTCCCTCCTAAACTAGCTTGTATTTGCCCAATTTGTTAGTATATACATATGCATAGATGTCTCGATATGCACTCATTTGTATTTATTTGTTAACTTGACATTTGTGCTGCATATTTCTTATATGTATTTGTTGCCTCCCCTATAAGAATGCAGGCTCCTTGAGAGTGGGGATCATTGGAGTTGTGAACAGATCCAGCCATTCTGGAGAGCAATTTGGAACTATGCCCAAAGGGCTATAAAATTGTTCATATCCTTTGACCCAGCAATATCACTCGTAGGTCTGTATCCCAAAGAGATCATAAAAAAGGGGGAAAGACCCACACGTACAAAAATATTTATAGTAGCTCTTTTTGTAGTGGCAAAGAATTGGAAATTGAAGAGATGTCCATCAATCGGAGAACAGCTGAACAAGTTGTATGAATGCAATGGAATACTATTGTGCTACGAGAAATGATGAGCAGGCTGACTTCAGAAAAACCTGGAAAGACTTGTGTGAACTGATGCAGAGTGAAATGAGCAGAACCAGGAGAACATTGTACACAGTAACAACCACATTGTGCGATGACTGACTTTGATAGACTTAGCTCTTCTCAGAAATGCAAGAATCTAAGACAACTCCGAAAGATCATTGAAGGAAAATGCCAACCATGCCCAGAGAAAGAACTATGGAGTCTGAATGCAGATGGAAGCATAGTATTTGCTCTCCTTTTCTTTCATTGTTTTGTTTTTTCTTTCTCATGGTTCCTCCCTTTAGTTCTAATTCTTCTTTACATCATGACTAACGTGAAAATATGTTAAATATGAATGCATAAGTAGAGCCTATATCAGATTGCATGCCTTCTTGGGGAGGGGGTGGAGAGAGGATGGGGAAGAAAATTCAAAACTCAGAATCTTATGGAAGTGAATGTTAAAAACTAAAAATAAATAAATTAATTTTAAAAAAGAGATCAGGGATCATTTCCTTCTTTGTATAAGCACAGTGCCTTTGTACAAGCACAATTAATAAATACTTGATTGATTCCAATTTCTTGAGAATCAGAATTTATCTGGTGACATAGTGGATAGTATTGAAATTGGAGTCAGGAAGACCTGAATTTATATCCTCCCTCAGACATTTCCTAGCCATGTGACCCTAGGCAAGTCACTTAACCTCTTGGGTGCCTCAGGTTCCCCATCCATAAAATGGAGATAATTATAGCACCTACCTCCCAAAGGTTGTTGTCAGAATCAAATGAGGTAATGCAGTAAGGAACCACCATTCTACAAACATTAATAGGCTATCTAAATGCTAGCTATTATCATTATTATATCATCATCTTATCTACATGTCAGCTGGAGAGCAATTTGGAACTGTGCCCAAAGGGCTATAAAATTGTTCATACCCTTTGACCCAGCAATACCACTTCTAGGTCTGCATCCCAAAGAGATCATAAAAAAGGCAAAAAGACCCACAAGTACAAAAATATTTATAGCAGCTCTTTCTGTAGTGGCAAAGAATTGGAAATTGAAGAGATGTCCATCAATTGGAGAACAACTGAACAAGTTGTGGTATATGAATGTAATGGAATACTATTGTATGGATGCTACTCCTGGGAATACAATGCCCTGCTTCCCATGAGCTTATCCCATGAGCCTCCTGCCATGCCCCTCCCTTCCTCTTTTTGAGTAAACATTGTGTAGAGGAATTGGCTTTGAGGTAACTGGACTAAGAGGCTTAAGCCTTGTGCCCACAGGTGGCCACCAGCCAACTCAAGGGCCCCCTGGGAAATGGAATGATTTCACTAAGAAGGCCTGTGAGCACCATGCCCAGGTGACTGGAATATCAGAGGCCTGGGGGGCTGAAAGGGGAAAAGTTTGCTTGGGCTTCAGTGGTTCTAGGGTTTGGGCAGAAGAAGGAAAATTGAAAGCAATCAGATGCACATCACCACTGTTCTCTTTGCCAAGAGAAGTGATGTTGTCGAGAGCACCAACCCAGGGGGACCAGGCAGGTTATAATGCCAGATTTGGGGTCCAAAGACCTGAATTCAAATCCTGACTGCTATCTGAGATCTCTGGAGAGTAACTCACCCTCTCTGAGTAAAAGGGGATGATAATATCGCATCATCCAGCTCCCCGGGTTATTGGGAGGAAAGTGCTTTGTCATCCAAGTCCTATAAAAATATGAATTCCTGTCCTTATGAGGCCAATGATTAAGTGTGGTCCCTGGGGGATTTTGTGTCAGTGCTGAATAATTCTATCCTTCAGGTTGTTACTACTGGAGGAGAATTTAGAACCTTGGTGTGAAGCTCTAATGATAAGAATAAGAATAGATGATCAGAGCCTAGAGTCAGAGAACCTGGCTGCAAATCTTGGCTCTATCCCCAAGTACTTGTGAGATTTTAGCCTCTCTGAGTCCTAGTTATCCTCTGTGAAATGGGTGAGATGGGCAGCATTGGAAACACTGGTTCTTTGGAAAAAGCACAATGGTTCTGAGGACCTTTCTCTGATGTTTCTAATGATAACTAGCCTGTCTACAGTACCTTAAGGTTTGCAAAGCACTTTACTTTTCTCATTTGCTCCTCACAACAAACCTAGGAAATAAGTGCTATTATTGTCCCCATTTCATGCTATTTTCATTACACAAGGACATGCCAAACTTAGGTGATTTGCCCAGGTTTATACAGCTAGTAAGTGTCTGAGGTAGGATGTAAACTTGAGTCTTCCTGACTCCCAGTCCAGCATTTCATCTGCTGTCTCCTTGGACAAGTTACAACCTCCCCGGGCCTCAGTTTCCTCATCTGTAAAATGAGAGTTGGACTAGATTTCTGCCAGCTCTAGATCTATGGACTTTGTTTCATTGTGTGCAGAGGATTAGAATAGGGAAAAGGGACAGAGGATAGAACCACCATTGAGGATGGAAATTTCCATCGGGATAGCCTGCCCTCACCCCTTGAGAAAGAGCAACTCAATTCAACATTTATAAAGCACCTACTGCATACCAAGCAATGAGGACTGAGTTAGATCGCCCCCACAATTCAAATTTTCAACTAACACAGATAGCTGTAACTAGCAATTTTGGCCCTGGAGACAAGTAGCAAAATTAGCTTTTTATTTGGAAGTCAGTTGAGGTGAGGTTAGGGGAGGGGAGAGCAGGGAGAAAGACATCCCAGAGATGCTGCTCCCTTGGACAGAGACTCTGAGATACCAGGAAAGAGATGCTGAGAAGACTGACCGCTGCAATTGTTCTTGCTAATACCATGTTTTCACCTTTCCTTGTGTCCCTGGTACTTAACAAAGCATACAGCAAGCATTTAATAAATATTTGTCGACTAACTGACCAATAAGCTCAGCTATTTTTTATGCTTCTGAAGACCTGTCAGTACCTCTTAAGTTTTCAGCACCCCATGGCAAAGCCCTGATTGCTTCACCCTTGTTGTGGCTACAGCATTCCTAGAGGTATTGGGTCCCCAATCTTGCATGTGTTTAGCATAGAATGGGGTCCTTGATGCCATTTTGGCTTGGAAGTCAGAATTTAAGCTCCATTTACTAAAAAGGGTTTTATAAAACAGACAGCAGAGTGCAGACCAGGGCTTCCTCACCATCTTTGTGCCATGGACCCCCTCTGGCAGTCTGGGGGAGCCTATAGACGCTTTCTCAGAATCACACTTTTAAATAATTGAAAGAAATAATACATTTCAGGCAGAAGTCTGTGCAAATAAAGATGTCAGTATTTTTACATCTAAGTTCAAGAGCCCCTTGAAATCTACCCACAGACCCTCAGGATAGGAAGCACTGTTGTAGAAGAAAGAGCAGTGGGGTTGGAGTTAGAAGATGTGGATTCAGTCTATGCCAGTGTGGCTTTGGGGAAGTCACTGAAGCTCTCTGGGCCTTAGCCCCCTCTTCTGTAAAATGACAGAGTTGGCCCAGGGAATTCTCAAGTCCCTCCCAGCTCTGAAATCCTAGGATTCTGTGAGTCTCAGAAAATGGGAAACCAAAGGGAATTGCCAGTCAGGAAGCCTATCAGTGGTCTCTAACATTTTAGCACCTAATATGGAAATACATTTTACACAATTATATATACATATATAACCTGTATCAAGTTGCTTAACATTTTAGGGAACGAGGAGAAGAGTGAGGGAGAGAATTTGGAACTCAGAATTTTCTAAAAATGAATATTAAAAATTATCTTTACATGTAATTGGAGAAAAATACTATTTAAAAATAGTTTTTTAGTACCCTGTGGCAAAGCTCTGATTGCTTCACCCTTGTTGCAGCTATAGCATCCCTAAAGGTACACCTTGAGGAGTGTTGTAGCCCAAGATAAAGGCCATTTTCATCTCTACCTGGGCTTCATACAGACACCACAGAGCCAGTGATGGGAGAGGCTGGCCAAGACCCTAGTTATGACCGGCTGATGCTCTCCATCCCCAAGGCTTGTTTCTGAGCTGTTGCTTTGAAAGGTTTGAAAGGAAAATGAGAGCCCAACCCTTCCTCCTGGCACTTGGGGGGAGGGGGGAGATAGATCTGCCAGCCAAGCGCAGGCCTCCAAGAAGAACAATTCTAAGTGAGAGCAGGGAGGTTTCTCACTGAAGGTCGATCATTTACCTCATTGCAGGCCCAGAGCATACAGACAGTGCATCAGCCCCGATGACTGGGGCTGCCCGGCCCGGAAAGGCCAGAAGACGCCAAGGGATGTTATTTGGGTTGGGTCTGTGATTCCATCGATACTGGGAGCTACCGCCGTAACTTGGCGCCTTTGTGGTCTTAGAGAGGGATGAAGCGGCTGTAATATTCATCTACTGATTATAGCTGGCGTGGCTGATTTAAAGTTTAAAGTCTGCAAGGTGCTCTATATGCATAGTCACGTCCTCATGCCAACCCTGTGAGATCCCTTCATTTTGTGGACGAGGCAGTCCAGGCTCATGAGAGTGGTCATGGGATTGTAGAACTACAGCCGGAAGAGACCTTCCTGGTCATCCAGTCCAATCCTCTTATTTTACAGATGAGGAAACTGAGGCCCACAGCATTCACATTGGTAGAAAGTGGGAGAGTAAGGATTTGAACTCAACTGGTGTGACTCCAAGTTCTTTGCTCTTTCCAAGTGTCCAAGGTCATCTGGCTAGTAAGTAACAGAGCTAGGATTCAAATCCACATTTCTTCCGATGGGAAGGTTTGCACCCTTCCCACTATTCCATCCTGCCTCCTAGAATCTTTAGTTTTTGATCGAGTCTCTGTGATTTCATTGGTGTGGAGAACTCCTGGCGAGGAGATTCCCTCCACCAGTGAAAACTACCAGTATCTCCTCTACAACTTAAATGGTTTTAGAGTATTGCCTGGGAGTACTGAGGTATCAGATGACCTGTCCAGGATACCAGGGCCAGTATGTCAGGGACAGGGCTCAAACCCAGGTCTTCCTGACATTGGGAATGGCTCTCTACTACACTCCAGTGATCTCTGAAGAGGGAGCCATGACCTGACCTCTAGGGAACTATGGCTTTGCCTTAAGCATCACGATCAACCAATTGGAGAGGAGGGAGGTGAGCTACGTTCCATCCTACACGTGAGTCAGTCATGGAACCTGTCTCTGACACAATCACACCTATGCTTATTCCCTGATACTCCCCCATGCTGCCTCCTCCCTCCTCCTCTTTCCTCACAACTGTGTCTTCTCATAATTTTACCACCATCCACAGTAGCAGCTACACAGAGGCCGTTGGGAAAATTCCATACACCCCAGTACTCTCATCCCCTATTCCCTATATCACCTCATGCCCTACAGCAGGTGTTTCTAGGAGATTGGGCTCTGGACCCTAATCCTCAACTAAGAACTCCCCCTCCTCCTTTTTCATTTTGGGTGGGACACAAGTGAGACTCTCTGAATTGCCTTATTTTTCCCGACAAAACCCACTCCACCCTTCCAAACTTCCCTTTTCCTATTGAAGGCACAATGATCCTTCAGCTCTTCACCCTTCCTCACCCCACATAGCCAGTCAGTTGTCCAATCTTGCTATTTCTGTCTCCCTGCTCTGCACTCATCAAGCCACTACCCTAGTTCATGCACTTGCCCATTCCATCAAAATAGCCTCCTAATTGATCTCCCAGCCTTGAGTCTTTCCCATCTCCATCTATTCTCCACACAGCTGCCAAAATGATTTTCTTTAAGCAGCAGGTCTGACCGCATCGCTTCTCCACTCAATAAATTCCGTTGGCTGCCCATTGCTGTCCATGTCAAGTATAATTTGCTCTTTAGCTCATCTTTTTTTAATCCCAATCTTCATGTAAATTTTATAATGCATGCGATTATTGGTAAAGCAATACAGTAAGAATGAACAAATAAGTAAAAATAGTTAACAATTTAAACCCTTAAAATAACAAATAATAAATAAGCATAACAAACAATTATTCCCACATGGGGATGAATGTCAAAGCTGATGACAGCATATGATCAAAACAAGTTTGGAGAGAACCTCACCACACAAGCCGCTCCAGTAGCTTTGCCAAGAAAAGCCTGAATGGGGTCACAAAGAATCAGACCGAAAATGACTGAACAGCAAACTACACACGACTCCACCTCTCTTAGGGAGGCGATCTTTTTTTTTGGAGAGCCAGGCAGGGGGACAACCTTGTCGCTGGTTTCTGAATGATAGCAGAGTCTCGCGACAGGCTTCATTACTTAATCTTTACCAAAAATAAAACAGAACCAAAATCACCTCTCCCCCCAACGGAGCTTGGCAGGCACTGGCTGCTCTAGGCACCAGGGCAGGCATGATTTCTCTCAGCCTTTCATCTACTCCTAATAAGAACCAGACACATTTTTTTTTCCTTAATTGAGTTTCATTTTATTGGAGGATGGATAAGGCAAGGAGGAGTTGGGATTGTTTGGGTTTTTTTTTCTTTTTTGGTTTTTCCCCGGGAGAAATTTCTCATGAAATTGTTTGTTTAACCCTGTATTGAGCCAGTCCCAGGCTGTATCAACATCCTCTTTAGATACTAGGTCATCTGACAAGCGTACAGGATGCCCAGGCAGCAGAATTCAATCTAAGGCTTGAGGGAAGCAAGTGAGCTGAGGGAAGGAGGTTGGGGGAGGTGGGTAACAAGCCAGGCCAACTCAGAGGATGGCTGTCTCCTCTCCTAAGTTAATGACTTTTAAGCAAGTCATAGAATCCTAGGTGGGCGTCTAAGCAGTTCAGTAGATAGAGCACCAGGCCTGGAGTCAGGAAGACCCAAGTTCAAATCCAGCCTCAGACCCTTACTAGCTGTGTGACCCTAGGCAAGACACTTCACTTTGTTTGCCTCAGTCTCCTCATCTGTAAAACGATCTGGAGAAGGAAATGGCAAATCACTCTAGTAAAGTTTGCTAAGAAAACTCCAAATATGGTCACAGAGAATCAGCCACAACTGAACGCCAACAAAGAATCGTAGGGTTTAGAATCATAAAGGATCTTAGTTTAAGGCCTTTGTTTTAAACATGGAGAAATTGAGGCCCAGAGAGAGTAAATTGACTTGCCTAAAATTATACTGGTAGTTAAGTAGCAGATTCGAACCCAGGACCTCTGAATCCAAAATCAGTGCTTTTCCCTTCTACACCATGTGAAGACCGCTAACGTGGGACAGATGGCAGCTCCTAAGTCTAAAGGAATCTCCCAGGCACCAAGAGTGAATTCTTGTTTTGGTAAAGACCTCTCTAAGTCATCAGACCTATCCACCAGTGGCCCTGTGGAAAGGGCACTAGGACTAGAGTCCAGAGAAACCCAGGCTCCAGTCCAGCCCCTGGCACTTCAGGATCACATTGGTTCTGGAGGGACCCAAGTGAGCTGCTTCACCCACCCTCCTCATTTAACAGCTGAAGGAACTGAGTAGTATTCATTAGCCTAAGGCCACATAGTTAGGAAGGAGGAGAAGCGGTATTTGAACCCAGACCCACTGACTTTAGGGTGACAATAGTATCTATAGAATCTATATCTATGTATCTATCTATCATCCATCTATCTATCTATTATATATCCACCTATCTATCTATCTGTCTGTCTGTCTGTCTTTCTGTCTGTCTGTCTTTCTGTCTGTCTATCTATCTATCTATCTATCTATCTATCTATCTATCTATCTATCATCCATCTGTCTGTCTATCCATCTATCCATCCATCTATCTATTATCTATCTGTCTGTCCATCCATCCATCTATCTATCATTCATCTATCTTTCTGTCTATTATCTATCCATCCATCCACCTATCTATCTGTCTGTCTGTCTGTCTGTCTGTCTATCTATCCATCTATCCATCCATCCATCCATCTGTCTGTCTATCCATCTATTCATCTATCTATCTACCTATTATCTATCCATCCATCATCCATCCATCCATCTATCTGTTTGTCTGTCTGTCTGTCCATCCGTCCATCCATCCATCCATCCGTCTGTCTGTCTGTCTATCTATCTGTCTATCTATCTATCTATCTATCTATCTATCTATCTATCTATCTATCTATCCATATCTATAGTAACTATAATGCCTATAATAACTTACAAGGTGGTTTTAAGGAACAAATGTGGTAAGAAGGCTCTTGCAAACCTCAAAACACTGAACACATTTTAACCACTATGGAGACAGGTAACATGGCATAGTGAAGAGAAAGCTGTCCTTGAAGCCAAGAAGATCTGGATTCAAGTTTCTCCTGCGATAAATACTGGCTTTGTGACCTTGGGCAAATCATTTACTTTCGCATCACCCCAGGAAACTTTCTAAGAGTATAAATTGCAGGGGGCAGGAAGGGGATATGCATGCATAGAGAGAATTCCCTCCTTCAGGAATTTCCTATAACAACAAAAGCACAAGTCTAGTCTCTGTCTCCATCATCAAATAGTTGAGTTAGGATTTGAACCCAAGTCCTCTGATTCCAAATCCAGTGCCTTTTCCACTATACCATGGTGCCTCAGTCCCCCTCCCTGAATTATTATTACTATTAAAGTTGATGTTTGTGTGTATTAGTAAGGTGTTTTGCCAATTAAAAACATAGAAAAGTGAATGAAACCCATGTGAAATAAACCCAAAATAAACATAAAAGAAGAAATCTTGAAAATCAGAGGAGAAATAGATAAAATGAAAAACAAAAGCCTGTATAGTTGATAAGAAAAACTAAAAGATATTCCTTCGAAAAAACTAACCAAATCATAAACTTTTTCTGATCAAAAAGAATAAAGGGAAATTAAATTACCAAAACAAAAGGAGAAACAAGTCAAAATCACAATAAAGAGAGAGAAAATAAAAATAATGACCAACTTTACACATAGTATCTCATTTGGGGGCAGGGATTATAATTTTTGCCTCTATATTCCCAGAGCCTAACATAGGACCTGGCACATGGTAAGTGCTTAATAGAGTAGTATTTGACTGATTCTCACAACAGTTTGCATTAAGAAATATAGGTATTGGGGAAGCTAGGTGGCACAGTGGATAGAGCACTGGCCCTGGAGTTGGGAGGATCTGAGTTCAAATTCAGCCTTAGACAACACTTATTAGCTATGTGACCCTGGGCAAGTCACTTAACCCTGAATGCCTTCCCTCCTCCCCCACCCGTCATCATCCCTATCATTGTCATTCCCATCTAACAGATGAGGTCTAAAGAGCAGTTTCTTGCCCACCGTCGCACAGCTCATAAGCACCAGAGCCAGTATTTGAACCCATCTCTCCTGATTCAGAATCCAACCTGGACATGAGACCTCGGAATCAATCCTCAAATCAGCAAGAGTCCCTGTTGCCAAGAATGAATTCTTAGTGCTGGAAAAACTCATTAGTAAGTTAAGGCAGCCAGACATGATTGGTAGAGAGCTCATCCTGGAATCAGAAGGACCTGGGTTCGAGTTCTACCTTTGACACATAATGGCTTCACTATACTGGGCAAATCTATTTATCTCTCAGTGCCCTGGGCAACTCTCCAAGACTGTGGTGCAGGGCAGGTGCTGATCTTATTGCTGGAGGTAATTCCTTTTTTTCCCTCTCTCTCCCCCACCCCCTACTTAATAGTATTTTATTTTTTCCTATTTCATGTAAAAATAGTTTCAACATTCACTTTTATAAGATTTTGAGATCCAAATTTTTTTTTCTCCCTCCCTTCCCTCTCCCCAGGACAGCAAGTGATCTGACATAGGCTACACATGTACAGTCATATTGAATACATTTCCACATTAGTCATGTTGTGAAAGAAGAATCAGAACAAAAGGGAAAAACCATGAGAAAGGGAAAAAAAGAGAGAAAATAGTCTGCTTTGATCTGCATTCAGACTCCACAGTTCTTTCTCTGGATGTAGATAGCATTTTCCGTATTTTGGAACTGTCTTAGATCGTTGTATCGCTGAGAAGAGCTAAGTCTATCAAAGCTGGTCATCGCACAATGTGGCTGTTACTGTGTACACTGTTCTCCTGGTTCTGCTCACTTCACCCATGTAAGAAATGGGAGGAGGAGTTTTGTTTCCACAGAACTGAAGGTGTACTTCCCCATCCCCCACCCCAGCTTTAGCAGAAACCAGGCCTCAGGTCGGTCAGGTGAAAGGTCAGAAGCTTGTACGCATGCTTAAACGAGCCTATTGAGGAGGGCATGACAGTACAGTCAGGGGGTTGTATCTGGCCAATGAAGAGCCGGGCGGGAGATTCAAGGTGAGGGTCTATTAAAGGACCGGAGTCCATCTGAGTCCTTTGTGTTTTCTCCTGTACTCTGTTCAGGGGAGGTACCCATTTATTCAGGGGGAATAAATGTAAATTATAATTAAAACGTTCCTGACTTCCCAACGAGTCTTGCTTATTCCTAGACAATGTGAGTATGTTTCTAACAACCCAGCATTAGTTTATCTAAGTCTCCAGTTTTTTCTCAAATCTTCCTGCTCATCATTTCTTATGGAACAAAAGTATTCCATTCCATTCATACACAAGTTGTCCAGCCATTCCCCAGTTGATGGGTATCCCCTCAATTTCCAATTCTTTGCCACCACAAAAAGAGCTGCTATAAATATTTTTGTACATGTGGATCTTTACCCCCTTTTATAAGCTCTTTGGGGTGTAGCCCTAGTAGTAGTATTGCTGGATCAAAGGGTATAGACAGTTTTATAGGCCTTCGGGCACAGTGGTGGAGGTAATTTCTTCCCTACATCAACGAAATCACAAGTCTGGTCTGAGTAAGTCATCCATCTTTCCTATGCCCCCTTGGCACACTAGACCCAGATCCTGTCTTTCTGGGAGCTCAATTTAAATAGAGAGGAGAATCTGTCCCTAAAGACCTACCCCTTCACCCCTGAAACTCTCTCCTGGCAATCCAGCCCCGTGACTCAGGGCTTCAGAGGGCTAAATTTCCTCTGTCCTAATCATCATAAACCCCATAACAAAGACTCAGAATCACAGAGTTCCTCAGAATGATAAAAAGCTCTCTTTACCCTGATTACCCACTTTCCTCTAAGGAGTTTCAAGGAAAGGAAGGAAGAAATAAATTGGTCTTTTTCAGCTGGCAGAGAACTCCCGAGGTCAGCTTGTTCGTCTCCCTGCTTTCTTAAGTCCTTCCCGAGAGCTAAGGACACAGGCATGCACCCGGCTGCCCTGTTACTTTGTAATAAAGTCATTAATAAATGATAGCCCATCCCCAGTGTTACATTGTTCTCCCAGCTGGCCACTTTATAACATTGTTTTCATGGAACCTGCTACCTCTGGTAATGTTTCTTCTGACATCCTATTTTCCGGGAATCAATTAAGAACATTAAATGGGGTGTGTCTGGAAAGTCTGTACATGGGACCATAGATAGAGTCTGGGGCTGAAGGAGACCTTAGGGACCATATAGTCCAAGGCCTCCATCTTACAGATGAGGAGATGACCAGAGAGGAAGCCACAACCTTTCCTCCAATGTTAATCAACCTTCATTGTAGAGAATTTCTTCTGCAGGGCTATCTAAAATCCATATATTTTTTTTACTGTAGTAAATTTTTGATGTTTTTTTTTTCTTCTCTATCACCTAAATTCCCCAGTGCATCCCTCCTTATCCCTTTCCCAGAGAGCCATGTTTTAAAACAAAAAAAGCGGAGGGAGGGAAGAAACATTTCAGTAAAACCAGCCAATGCATTGAAAAAATCTAAAATGGCATGCCATGTTCCACATCCTCCTCTGCAAGGAAGGGATCTTTACAATTTCTATCCACTTTTGCTCCATCTTTGTCAGATAGAGATGCTCACCTGCTCTGCCCTCTGCCCATGGCCACCCATGAACAATTAATCTGGGCATGTAAAGTCTTTTGCAATCCAGCCTACCTTTCTAGACTCCTGTATGCTACAGGAGCCAAATAAGCCAACTTACTATTCCCTGAACTCATTACCACATTTCTAGCCTCCATGCCTACTATCTGGCTAGTCTCCATGCTTTCCTCATGTCTGCCTCTTGAAATCCCTAACACCCTTCAAGGTCTAGCTCAAGGTTCACCTTATACACAAGGTCTTTGCCCTAAGTTATGAAGTGATGTGGAGAATGGTGTAGAGTGCTGGACATGGAGTGAAGAGGACCTGGTTCTTCTACCTCTAACACTTCCTAGCTGCATCACCCTAGTTAAGTCACTTAACTCCTTTAAGCCTCAGTTACTTTATCTGTAAAATGGGGATAATAACAACACTTTAGACTCAGGATTGTTTAGAGAATCATCAGTATCTTAGATACCAACTAGTCTAAACTCCTCATTTTACACATGAGGAAACGGAGAACCAGATAGATTATGTGATTTGTCCAAAGTCACACTCTATTACATGTCAGTGGAAGAATCTGAATTCATGTTGTCTTGACTCCAGGTCCATGTCGCCTCTCCAGATAATTTGTGTAAAGCACATTGCAAACTTTGCAGCGCTGTACAAATATCTGCTATTTGTCCTCCCTTCCTCCCCTCTCCAATGACTTTCTATGCATTTTGTATTGAATTTTCTGTGTACATGTTATTTTTCCTTAGTAGGGTGTAAGCCCTTTGAGGTCAAGGAGTATTTCACTTTTGTCTTTGTATCTCCAGCACTTGGCACATAGTAGGCACTTTAAGGAAATTTATGTAATTGAATAAAATTGAATTCTCTCCCAGATAGTTCTTTCTCAAGATTTCAAGGCTGAAATAAATGGGAAAAACTAACATCCCCTTGCAGAGAATGGAAGACTTCATTCCATCTAGAGAACAAATACAGACCCTCACAGATTCTTTCTACTCATTGCCCCCTTCCCAGTTCCATCACCCCATCACCCCCCCACCCCCGCCACAAAAAAGCCATTATGGCCAAATCAGGGACACCAGAACTCATAACTTTAAGTGCTGTGAGATTTCCAAAGATCTTTTGCAATGGCTGGGACAATCTCACCAGATCAGTTCAGTTTTATAATTTTAACTTGCAGAAGAGGAAGAGGAAACACAGAGGCAAAACTGGATCATAGATGACCCAGCTGTCTTGGCCTCCTCAGCTGAGGGAATGCCAAAATACGGAAGAGTTGCATTCTCAGCCTGAGCCTGGGAAGTCCTCTTAGGGGGAAGTTTTTGTGGGTGGGGTGGGAGCTAGGTAAGAGGGAAGCAATCAAGCAGGGAGACAGCAATCCCAGCTACAGTCAAAGAATGACACAATTAAATGGGAAGGCTGAACATTCAGATATGATAGTATCCTTTAAGGTTCCCAATATAGTCATAATTAACAGGGGATATTCCATATTCACATAGAATAATATAAATTGTGATGATCATATGATCACAGATGCTCAGATTGATGGGGAACCAGTCTTGGGGTCCCAAAGATCTGGAGTCAAGTCCTGACTCTGACTTATACATGCTATGTGACCTTGGTAAGTTACCCAATCTCTCAATGCTACCTGGCAAATTGTAAGTTGCATTGTTGGAAGGAATTTCTTTACTGAGAGTTCCCATACTGACAAAAATCACAAGTCCACACCCCCCTCCCCAAGCCCTAACCCAAGAATGTGGCCATAATTCATATTAAGATAATATTATGGGAATGATTATTATACGTAAGGAGAGAATATCTCCCTATTGCTCACTCCCTAATGTTTCAGCTAAACCAGCTTGCTTGCCATTCCCTTATTTCTTCTTGCCTCGCTCAGCCTCCATGCCTTTCTCCATGCTGTGCCCCAGACTTGGAATGGACTATCCCCATCAGTGTTTCATTCTTCAAAAGCCCCATTCAGGAGCCACCTCTTCCATGACACCTGCCTTGATGGCCTTATCTCTAAGTGACCCTTCTCTGGACTCTGGATTGAGGGCCCCCCCCCCGGCCTTATGCAGGTTGTGCAGAATCATTCTGATTTGGTTATTTGTATATATATCTCATCAGCCTTCTAAACCAAAATTACTACGAGGCAGGGATTGTGTCGTTGAACTTCTGTGGCCTGAGGACCCAGTACGGTCTTTTGCATATAGCAAAAGCTTAAATATTTATTTAGCTGAGTGAATAATATCTTGCTGTGACTTTGGAGAGGATAAGAAGGAAACAGACATAGGTTACTGACTTCTAAGTTTCCTTCCATACTTAGAACTACAGGGAAATCAATAAGGAGACTGTTTTTAGAGTTAAAGGAAGATAAAGTCCATGAAGTCAAAGGAAAGCTAGCTAGTTTGTTACAGTGAGGATTTCTTTCCGGAACCATTGGTCTTTATGATTTGCTGAGATCTTTTCCAAGTCTTAAATGCTGTGATTTTGTGATGTTATAAAAACAACTTTGAGCTTTCTCCTTATATTCAGAAAACTGGCAAAAATGGTTAAAACCAATGTAATTCATTATTGTCAGGACTGGGAACAAATAGACACACACTCTATTACATTGTCGGTGGACTTATCAGTTGGTAGGGGTTCTATCCTTTTGGACGATAATCTGACAATATATACTAAGCCTTACAAAACTGGTCATACCTTTTGATTCAATAAACCCCACTAATAGAACTAAGCATATTATTTAAAGGGGACGGAAAAGAAGATCTCCCCGTAAAAAAATTAATATTTTTTTTATTTGTAATAGTGAAAATTTGGCAATAACCAAAGTGTCCAACAACTGTGGGATAGCTAGATAAACTATCATATAGCATGTGATGGAATATCGTAAGGTCATATAATTGATAAATGTAAATAATGGGATGAAAAATAAAGTGATGCCTAGCAAAGAAAGTACAATTAAAATGATATATATCTTTACAAAATAATAGCAAGAAAATCAATGAGTATATAGAAAAGAAATTGAATGGGGACATGAAAATCTAGGCTATTGTTAACAAATTTACATTTTGTTAAATGTAAAATATATTTAAATATATTGCACGTTATGTGGTGCCGCATTTGTTAAATATAACAAAATACATATTTAGTTCAAATGTATATTTTTCTTCAATCAAAATGCGAACAGATGAGTTATAGTGAAGATTTTCTTTGCTCATTTCATTTGCGTGATTGTACTCATTGGCATTCTTATTAATTTTAGAATAAATAAAAGTATTAAAACATTTTAAAGAAGGTTGGGAGGGTAAAGCATGGAATTTTGAAATCTAAATCAGATACCCAAGTTGAAAACTTCATAGAGAACATTTGTTTTCTTTGAAGAGCTATTTGATCATAGAATTATAGATTCATAGGAGGGAGGGACCTTAGAAGTAATCTGGTGCAGCCTCCTCTCTTTGCAGATGAAAAAACAGGCCCTGGGGAGGTTATGGAACTAGAAGGAAGAGAATGGCCAAGCTGAGATTTTTATCCAACTTCCCCAGAAAGGAAACTCACTCCCATTTACCCCCACCCAGGGCTCAAATGACCAATCATTAGTGGTCAGACCACGTCTAGAGTACTATGTTCCCTTTAGGGTGACTTGTCTTAGGAAGGACATTCATAAGCTCGAGAACATCCAGTAGATGGCCACCAGGATGGTGAAGAGCTTTGAGTCCATGTTGTATGAAGCTGACAGAAATGGGGATATTTTGTCTTGAGAAGAAAGAGCTGAGTGGGATCATGACAACTATTGTCCTAACAAACAGAGAAGGGGGCAAGACTCCTATTTGGCACCACCCATAGCCGTGGGTGGAAGTTACAAAGAAGCAAATTAGCTTTAACATCAGGAAAAATTCATAATGATTAGAGTTGATTCAAAGTAGGATGGACTGCCTCAGGAGGGAATGGATTCCCCGCCACTGGAGGTCTTCAAGCAAAGGTTAAATGACCATGCGTCAGTAATGAATTAGAAGCTTGGCCACTGAGTTCCTTTCTAGCTGTGAGATTCAGTCTCTGAGAATACTTCCCTGCTTTCAGCTGGCCACTTGTCTCTATGAAGCTGCTGCTTGGTAGACCCTGTGCCTCCCTCCCCTCTCCTCTTCCCTTCCTCCTTTGCTTCTGCTAGGAGAAAGCCATTTACTCACACTCTTGAATCGAACACAAGGTAATTGAAACACCACTTCAGAAACTCCCACACCCATCACTTTCCCTTAACTCCCTTTTTGGCTCAGCTTCTCAGGGGCAATTCTGTTTAGAAAGAAAGAGACTTTTGAAACCACATTTTCCCATTATAAGCGGTGATCGCTTGTTGAATTGAACGGAAGTTCGTTCATTAGCCTTGTGGTTGGAGTGGATGCAAGGCTTCTCATCAACATCTTTATCAGGAAAGGACTTTCCCGAGAGTGTCAAACACCAGTCAAGAAAGATGCAAACTCTTCCCAGGTAAGGAGAAAATTGGTTCACTTGTCTACGATGCACAGAAGGTTAAACTTGAGAAGTAACCAAGTATGGAGGGAGGGAGAGCCAGATCTTGTTAGGCAGAGTTAGAAAGTCTCCAACAGGTGGAATTGGAGCATTTCAAACAACTGAAGTTCTTAGAGTATTTCAAACAGGTGAAGTTAGTTTCAAAAGGTGAAATTAGAGCATTTCAAAAGGAATGGGAATCCCAAAATCACAGTTGCTAATGCTGGTGTGAAATCAGATCTGTTCTCACCTCTACATCGGCGGACTGGAAAATAAGCATTTGGTTTTAAATGAAACAGAAGGTGGGCAGAGAGGTCCTTGGACTTGCTGGGGTTTTTTTTTTCCATCTTGAAACTGGAAATATTTATGATTGGGGGGATTTCCATCAGCCACCATTTTTAAAATTTCAAGCCAGAAAATTACCTCTAACCAGCAGGGGCTTTTGGCACGTTTGGCACTCACAAAACCCTATCGTTGACAATATTACCTTTCACCTAGGTACCAGCCAGGGGAAAAGGGGTATCTGAGAGCTGGGGGATTCAAACTCCTTATAGAAGTATCTGGAACACGGTAGATAGAGTGCTGAGCCCGAGACAGAATTCAGATCTGGCCCTAGACACTTCCTAGCCACGGCAGGCCACTTAACCTCTGTTGTCCTCAGTTTCCTTAGCTATACAATGAGGATAATAAAAATGCCTTCCTCAAAGGGCTATTTGTTTAAAAAAAAAAACCAACCACTTAGCACGCTGCCTAACACGAAGTGGATGCTTATTAAATAAATTTTTATTAAATAAATGCTTGTTGCCTTTGTCTGATCTGCTACACATTATCTCTGTGACTTTGGGCAAGTCACTTAATCTCTTTGGCCTAAGTTTCTTTATCTATAAAACAAGGTTAGACTGACTGGCATTTGAAATCCCTCGTAGTCGGACATTTATAAGGACATTGGTTCTCCCGGAAGGCAGGAGTTGTTTCATTTTGTCTTTACATCCGATGGGAGCTTAGTACACAGTGACCACTTAATAAGTACTTGTTGAACGAATAATCCTTGTTCACAAGAATCCTGTAAGCTAAGGACTACAGAGAGCATGTCCATTTCATGGATGAGTAAACTGAGGCTTAGGAGAAGTTAAGAGACTTGCCTAAAATCATACCGCTGATCAGAGGCAGGGTCTTCTTGGTTCCAAGCCTCACCCACCACCCAGTACCCAACACTGATCCTACACCCTTTGCTGCATAAAGGGATTTTCAGTCTTTGACACTTGAGATCTTGAATAATTGAGAACAAATAAAGATCTGCCTCATTCTTTGGGTCCTTTGGCAAAGGATGTGCTGGGCTTGGGTTTTTGGGGGGAGGGTTTATTTTTTGAGGCCTCTAGCCCTCAAATGGGGCCCCAAAGCACAGCTGGCCCTGGGGAAGGAGGGAACTATTCTCTAACCAAGAAATGGTTTCCAAAAACAAGCGAGGCAGAAGGGGAATTACTCCCCTTGATGCACATTCACTTCTCCCTTTAGCTCTGAAATTGAAGAAAAGCAAAAAGGGAAGCAGGGACTGACCCAGTGTGAACTCCCTGAAGACAGCAAATAAGGCTATGTAGCTGCGGAGCCCACTCTGTCTTTGCACATGTGAGTGCCCAGCAAGGGAGGGAAAGGGACTGGGACCACGCCTGTTGTGTAATGTGGCCACTCGATCTTCAGCTCAGCAAATCTTTATGGCCCTATTTCCCAGACCCAGAAACTGAGGACATGGTAAAGAACAGAATGATCTCTGTGCTGATGGGGGTAGTAGAGCCAGACTGGCATTGAGACTGCCCCTGCCCTCTGACCAGCCTTCCCCAAAAGGTCTTTGGCCGGCTTGTGAAGCTCAGAGTGTGAACTTTGCACTGTCTCCCATCTCTGCACTTTTGAGCAGCTGCAGCTCATGCCGGGAATGCCTTCCCTCCTCGCCTCCACCTCTTAGAATCTGCAGTTTCTTGCAAAGCCTCTACAGAAGGCCTGTTCCAACACAGAACCCCCCACCCCCACCCCCCACTCCTCCCCGATCCACTCACTGTTGGTGCTCTCCCTATTTTGATTTTGCTTTGTATTTATTTATTATCTGCGCACATGTTGTACTTCCTCTCACCCTCCCCCACTCCCCCCACTCCCCCAGTGTCTATCACAGAATATGACCTCCTTACAATCAATCAATAAACATTTATTAAATGCCTACTATGTGTGCCAGGTACTATGCTAAGTGCTAAGGTTACAAAAAAGAAGCAAAAGACAGTCCTGCCCCCAGGGAGCTTACAATCTAAAGGCAGGAACTATTTCGTTTTAGCAAAATGCCTTGCATATACTAGGCCCTTAAACATCTGTTAAATTGAATGGGGGGGGGAGAGACAGAGGTGGGTGGGACAGGACCATGAGAGCATAGGTTTAGAGCTGGAAGGGACCTTTGAGGTTATCTAACCGAATCCTCTCAATTTTACGGGAAGAGAAACTGAGGCCCAGAGAGGAGAAGGGACTTGCCCAAGGTCACATAGGAATTGGTTTAAGTCGAACTTGGACTCCAGGTCCTCTATGTTTAATCTAGCACACGTTCTCTCTGCTATACTATCAGGCACATGCCAAGCTCATGTGGCTGATTACCGACTTTTACTCCCCATCATCATCTCTCCCTTCTCCAGCCCCAGCCTCACACACATACACTCATATCCTTCAACCAGTACTAGTACTAGTAAGTACAGACAAAGAAGAGCCTAGGGTCTAGTTGGACCCACCCCAGTATGATCATACAGGATGGTGTGCTGCAAATAGACCCAGCTATGGTGCCAAAGGCATCCCGATGGCACCCTATCCCAACAGCAAAGAATCCCAGCTAGGCCACCTCCAAAATGGAGTTGATGGACAAGTAAAATGTCTGATGTCTGGCCCTGGCACAGTCAGAGCAGTGATTAATTAGGCTCCAGGGTCCAGGTCCAAGAGGAGAGTGTGGTAGGGATCAGGTGCCATTCCTGGCTTATTCAGTGGGTGCAAAGAGCTTTGTAAACCACCAGGCAACATGTTTTACAAACATGTTGTGCCAGGCACAAAATAGACCCAGGCTATTATTAATATTATTATTTGGACCAGATCTCTGATTTTATTGCCATAAGGAACTCCCAGGGAAATAATGGGATGAAAAATAAAGTGATGCCTAGCAAAGAAAGTAGAATTAAAATGATATATATCTTTACAAACTGATAGGGAGAAAATTCAATGAGTACATAGAAAAGAGATTGAATGGGGACATGAAAAAAACAGGTTATTGTTAACAAATTTACATTTTGTTAAATGTAAAATATATTTAAATATATTGCACATTATGTGGTGCTACATTTGTTAAATATAACAAAATACCTATTTAGTTCAAAGTTATAGTTTTCTTCAATCAAAATCAGTGCAAATAAGCACCTCCTCTACAGTAAATTGATGGGGTTGGAGTCAGGAAGACTTGAGTTCAAATACTGCCTGAGATACTTGTTAGCCTTGTCACCCTGGGCAAGTCACTTAAGCCCTGTCTGCCTCACTTTCCTCATCTGTGAAATGGGGTTAATAATAGCACCTGCTCCCCCTCCCCATTGTTGATAAGATATGTAAAGGGTTATTTGAGGTTGCTCTCTATCCGGGAAGCCACATTTCTCGATAATCGTTATCATCAGCATTATCATTACTGAGACACTCAACCACTAAAGGGCCCACTTTGATATCTGCAAACTGGGGACCAATCCCTTTTTTGCTGCTTTAGCAGAAGACAGGAGGATGAATTGGGACTGGACTTCCCTGAAGGTGTCACCCAGCCGCCCAGAGCATTATATCAAACAACTCTGCAGGAGAAAACTAGACTCAGATCTTTGCCAGGAGGGATCATTTAGTTCTCTGTGCTTGTATTCCCAGAGCCTAGCCGTGGGCCTTGCACAAGGTAAGCCCTTCTTTAAATATTTGTTGCTCCATTGCTTGTGACTTTCCCCCACCTTTCTCTTCAGGGATTGCCTTTCCCTCATCTCAAAGCAAAGTTCCTTCCACCTGGCGAGCAAGGTCCACCCATCTCCTAGCTATGTTCTTTGGAGGCTGGATCATCGATTTGGAGCCTGAGCCAGAAGGACATCAACCCATCAGCATTATCGATAAGCATTTATTAAATGCCTATGTAGGGAGCCCTTTATGAGTTGCTCTGTCCAAGCCTATCTGACAGATGAGGAAACTGAGGCCCAGGGAAATGAAGCCACTTATCCAAGTATAAGGGTGGCAGAGCTGGAATTCGAACCCAGGACTCCTTATTTCACATCAAGCCCACTGTCCACTGAGTCCCTTTATACCGCCCCTCCCCATTGCCAAAGTGGAGTTTTCCCCGTTCTCTCCCTGCTTGTCTGGGTTTCTAAGCCGTCAGGGAGGGTGGTGGAGGAGGAGGGGAATGGCAGGAGAGGGAGAGACCCTAAATAAAAACAGGAAACTAGGTTTTAGAAAAAAAAAAATAGATGTTTCATTCAGCCCGAGTTACGGGTAAGAGTATAAAAAAAACCCTCGAGTCAGGAAATGCGAGGCTGATCAGAGGTTTGCCGTAACCTCGTCGCTCCCAGAACCTCAGCAGGAGAGCTGTAAACATGTGGTGAGCTCCCCCTGCATGCAATGAATGAGACCGAGCCTGGCCCGCTGGCCCCGCTCCATTTTTCTGCCTTGATTCCTAGCTAGGGGGTGGCGGCGGGAGCGGCCCTCGGGGGAAGGGGACAAAGACGAAGGGACAGAGGACAAGGACTCTGAGGGAGGGGCAGAGGGCAGCGGCCAGAGGCGCGAGCCCCTTTCTCCTTGGTGAACCCCGACTGGCCCCACGCTCCAAAGGATGCTCCTAGCCTAGACCAACACGACCAGCCCTCGCTCCCCACTAAGGTGATCCCAGCCACCCCTCCCAGGGTCGGCTATTTGCCATCCAGCCTGGCTCTGCTCTGCTAAGGGTTAATTCTATCCAGTCCCGTTCCCCCCACGGTATGCTCCCCGCAATTAACCCCGGCCCCAGACGGGCCCTGCAGTCGCCCTTTCCATCCATCCGCAGTGGAGATGCCAGGGCGGAGAGGGACCAGCTTTGCAGGCAGCCAGGCAGCTGTACTGCGCTGCACCCCTGGGGCCCGCCCGGCCTCCTGTCCTCCCTTGACCTCCCGCTGCGCCCCCTCCCCCGCCCTTGAAGCGCCCCATCCCAGACCGCGAGCCCAGCTCCATTTCCTCCTCCTCCCCTCACCCAAAGAGAAACAAGAGGCGGTAGCTTACAGGCATGGAGAAAGAGACAGAGAGGCAGGCAGGCCGGCAGGCAGGCGACAACAACCCAGCGGGAGGCAGCCAGCCAGAAAGAAGAGAGTCGAGTGTGAGTGAGAGGCGTGTGCAACCGGCCTTCTCACACCCGGCACCCTCAACTTCCTATTTTGTTTCCTTTCTGCTTGCAACAGGAAAAACAACTTCTACTGTCCCCCTCTCCCTGCCACCCCCCTTCAGCCCCAGGCTCCGACTGGAACTGAAGGTGGCACTACCCTAGGTTGGGCTCTCACTAACCAACAGCAGAAGGCAAAAGAACCCTAGGAAATTCCTAAGCCTACCAGGGTTTCGCACCCCCAGGGGGAAATTATAGATGCTGGAAGGAATCATCAGAGGCTAGAGAATGGATCCCTCCCTTTTATAGAGGGGAAACTAAGGCTGGGTGGGAGGAATTGACTCACGAAGGGTGTGACCATGTCCTTCCTAAGTGTCCGAGAGAGGATTTGAACCCATGTCCTTGACTCCAGCACCACTGTTTTCCCTACAATCCAACCCCTCCTCTTTTAATTAAGATGGGTTAGTTGAGGACTGGATGAGACCTCTGGCTTACCCCAGCACACAGGAGCGAGTAGAGTGGCCATCTCTCCATCTGTAAACAGTGCACTGGATTATTCAGGGCCTGCTCTTTGAAAGCTTCTCTGTTCGAAAGAGCTGTTTTATTTGGATGTCTTAGGCACTTTCATACTCAGGCACTTGGAGGCCTAGGAAGAAACTCAGAAGAGCAACATAGAAAGTATGAAACAGTAACGTCAGGAATAACAGACATTGATATGATAGAGCCTTTTAAGGTTTGAAAAGCACCTCACAGGCACTCATTGGAGGCAGATAAAACACTGATGAGATTAGAGAGGGCTGCCAGGGAACTTGTCACCACTTTCACTCAATTCAAGATGTCAGAGCAAATTATTGGAAAGATCACTGGCTCTAGAGTCAGAGGCTGTTATTTAGTTGTTTCTGACTTCATGACCCCTTTGGGGGTTTTCTTGGCAGAGACAACTGGAGCGTTTTGCCATTTCCTTCTCCAGTTTATTTACAGATGATGAACTGAGGCAAACAGGGTTAAGTGACTTTCCCAGGGTAACACAGCTACTTAGTGTCTGAGGCTGGATTTGAACTGAGGTCTTTCTGAATCTGGGCCCTGTGCTCTTATCTACTGTGTGAAGTAGCTGCCTGACAGTCAGGGGACCTGGGTTCAAATCCCACCCCTATGATTTTGTGGCTAGTGGACAAATCATTTACCCTATCTGAACCTCCATTTCCTTTTCTCTATAAATATGGGATTGGACTTGACATCTAAGGTCTCTTCCAGCTCTGAAGCTGTGGTGCTATGAGCTTTGGGAGTGATGCTCACGGATAGAATGGTAAGGGAGGAAGAGAACATTGGGCAGATTAGCTGAACTGGTGGGGTGATCAGTGTCGTACCCAAATGATAACAAGAATTGAGATTTATAGAGCACATTGTCTACAACACGGCACAATGCATAGAAAGCCAACCTCAGAACCAAGAGAACTTGAGTTAAGATCCTACGGCAGCCACATACTGCTGGTGGTTTAACCATCACAAAACCTCTCAGTGTTCTAGAGCAGAGGTGAAAAACATACCATGAGCCACATGTGGCCCACAGCACCTCCTGAAGATGGCCTAAATCAGATTAAAATGAAATTGAGAAATATTTAACGAAATAAAGATACAAAACACAGATAATATTTTTTCTTTCTTTTTTTATTTTTAGTTTTAGTTTGCAACACACGGTTCTACATAATTTTGAGTTTCAGATTTTCTTCCCTCCCTCCCCCGTTCCTTCCCCAAGATGGCATGGAATCCCATATAACTTCCATGTATAACTTGGCATTGAATTAATTTACACACTAGTCAAGTTGTGAAGAATTATGACCAATGGAATGAATCATGAGAAAGAAGAAACAGAACTAAAAAAAAAACAAACAAAAAACACAACCCAACAACAAATACAAAAGAGAGAAAAAAAAAAGGGGGGAGGAGAAAAAGGCGAGCGTGAAGTGTGCCTCGATCTGCATTCATACTTCATAGTTCTTTCTCTGTATGTAAGTAGCACTCTCCATCATGAGCTCCATCCAGCTCCCTTGGAGCTGTCTCTGCATATTGTGTTGCTGAGAAGAGCAAAGTCTATCAGGGTTAGTCATCACAGAATCCATATATCTGTGGTTGTGTATAATGTTCTCCTGGCTCTGCTCCACTCACTCAGCATTATGTCATGTAGGTTCTTCCAGGTTGTTATGAAGTCTGTATCATCCCCATTTCTTATAGCACAATAGTATTCCATTACCTTCATATACCACAGCTTGTTCAGCCATTCCCCAATTGATGGGCATCCCTTTGATTTCCAATTCTTAGCTACTACAAAAAGAGCCGCTATAAATATTTTTGTACATATGGGTCCTTTTCCCACTTGTGTGATCTCTTTGGGATACAACCCTAGGAGTGGTATTGCTGGGTCAAAGGGTATGAACATTTT
>CM053622.1:806946128-806978763 GCA_028646595.1 Phalanger gymnotis | reverse complement strand
ACAGATAATGCTTGTTGATGGTTTTAGGTAGATGCTATTTATAATTTTAAGGAAGGTTCCATTTATTCCTATGCTTTCTAGTGTTTTTAATAGGAATGGGTGTTGTATTTTGTCAAAGGCTTTTTCTGCATCTATTGAGATAAAACACAGATAATATTAACATGTGGTTTTCCAAGTCAATATGGAGCCCACAGGTATTTTACGTATGGTTTAATAGTGCCTGTTTTATATTGAACTTGACATCACTGCTCCCATAGACTAAAGGTAGCCAAGAAGATGCCTTTTGGGTTGGTGGAGGGAGTTTGCTCATGGGCTGTTGCTATAATGAATAATGAATTACAGGTGTAGTCCCTATTCCTATATTCCCCAAAATGCATTATATTTCTTATTATTTGACCCTCACATGAACCCTGTGAGGTCCATGATCCCAATGTTATAGCTGAAAAAAATGGAGCTACCTTTTGAGTGCTGTCTTCCCCCATTAGATTGTAGGCTTTTTGAGAACAAGGACCATCTTTTGTTTTCTTATTTGTATCCCCAGGGCTTAGCACAGTGCCTGGCACATAATAGGTGCTTAACAAGTGTTTATTGAATTGAAGCTAAGTTCTGAGCCAATGGCCACACAGTCTGAGGTAGATTTCAAATCTGGGCTCAAGGACCAGCATTCTTTACATTGTTTCACTTTGAGTTTTGCATCCTTATTGCTGGATACAATGCCTGGCACATAGTAGGAGCTGATTTGTTGACTGACCTATTGAAGATCGAACTTTATTAATCACTTACCTACGTGGGAGCTACCACAAGAGATGCTGAAGATACAGTGACAAAAATGAGAACAGACAACCTCCAAGAGCTTACATTCTCCTGAGAGATACAATGCATAAGAAGAGATGTAAGTAATGAGAGACCATTTATGACTGGGGAATTGGGTAAGGTCTCATGCAGGAGGTAGGCTTTGAGCTTCACTCTGAAAGAAGCTAGAGATTCTAAGAGGTATTAGTGAGAATAGAGGGCATTCCAGGTATGGAGAAAGCCAGTACAAAGATGTGAAGGCTAGCGATTGAAGGTCAGAGGTGACATCCAGGGGGTAGCTGTTAAGAGATGGACACCCCATGGCGTCAGGGAAAAGAAGATGCTATTAAGGAGTCACTTTATTCATAGGCTAGAGCCAATAGAAACAGAATTTAGACTTTACTGTCTCCAGTAGACCCAGCAAACCCCATTAGGGGGTGGAGGTAGAGGTCAGGAGGGCTCTTGCTTCAAATTCTGCTTCCGGCTGTGTGGGTATGGGTAGACTTCCAGCCCAGAAAGGTGAGTAAGACTTAAGTGTTCTAAAAAAATGATTGAGTGGTTATATCTTTACTGTAGAGTTTGGACACAACCAGTTTTTATTCTGAAGACCTAGAGTGTGATGGGACCTGAGTTTATCTTAGCTCTGCCCTATGTGACTTTGGGCAAACCATTTCACACCTCTGGCCTCCGTTTCCCCATCTGTAAAAGAAAGGGTTGGATTAAATAGTCTCTGAGGTCCCTTCTGGCTCTAGAGCTATGATCCTGAGGTGCATTTACTCCCTGTGTGACCCTGGGCAAAATCACTTCTCTCTGGGCCTCAGTTTACCCATTTGTAAAATGAGTTTGGGCTAGATGACTTTAACATCTCTTTCAGTTCTGAAACTATAAGACAATGACTCTGAAGGCAGGCTACATGAAAAGATATTTAATTTCCCATTTAGGAGAAGGGAGAACAGAAGCCATGTTTCTATGGTAGAGGGATAATTATCAGCATCTCCTTCCCACCCCTCGAATGAATGCAAAGCCTCTGGGCCCTAGCAGTTACCGGTCTCTGGACCCGAGCTCTTTTGGTCTTGTCTAATCTTCACCCTCCTTCAAGACCAGTTTTCTCGAAGAGCTTCTTTCTTCTCCCTAAGCTGACTTCACCTGCACAGCCTGGGTTCCCTCCACACAGCAAGAGAAAGCAAGGTTGGCGCTCAGCTGTGAGAACTGGCGAGGGCAGGGTTTATTCCCTCCCCCTAGGCCATCCCCAAGGACCAGTACAAAGGCTCTATTCACAACTCTCAGCCTTCCAGGCGGCCCTTTCTTGCATGCCCCCAACCTCCAAAGCGCTAGACTTGTAGCTAGATGACAGGTTCAAAACCCAGTTCTGATCCTTCCTACTAACTAAACATCCCTATGCTTCAGTTTCCTTCTTTGCAAAAAAAGATTGGGGTTGGACTAGATGATCTCTGAGGTCCCTTTTGGAAGCAGCAGAATGGCTCAGTGGAGAGAGGGTTGGGCCTGGAGTCAAGAAGACCTGAGTTCAAATCCAGCCTCAGACTCTTCCTAGCTGTGTGATCTTGGGCAAGTCACTTAACCCCATTTGCCTCAGTTTCCCTATCTGCAAAATGAGCTAGAGAAGGAAAAGGCAAACCACTCTAGTATGTCCGCCAAGAAAACTCGATAAAACTAAACAAGGTCTCTTTTAGCCCTGAACCTACTATGTTTCCCCTCAAACCCTAGAAGCAGAAATTTCCTGATTCCAATTTCTTAAGACTATCTTTTCTCTTCCTTTGTCTCCTCAGTGGGTTCATTTAGGACCATTACAGGATTCTTGACTTAGAGATGTAAGGGACCTTAGAAATCCAGAGGAAACTGAGGCCCAGAGAGGTGAAGTGATTTGCCTATGACTAAATGGAGAGTAAGTCGCAGAGATTTGAACTCATGTCCTGAGGCGCCAATCAAATTCAATTTTTCTTCTGTTTTGCCATGGTTTCCAAATAAGGCTCTCAAATTTTTGACCTTAATCTTAATCTAGGACGTGCCCTTGTTCCCAGCGTTTCTTCCTCCCATTTTCTGAGTCAGCTCCTGGAGATTCCCAGAGCTTAGACCATTAGTATTGGAAAAAAGCCTTCCAAGGCCACTGAGTCACAGACCTGGAAGAAACCTTGGAGACCAGCTAGTCAATGCCTACCTGACTCATTGCCTTCTGTAATTCAATTCAACAAACATTTATTATAGGCCTACTGTGTGCCAAACTGGGGACTGGAGAGCCAGCTGGAGCCAGGAAGAACTGGATTCAAATGTGATCCATCCTGACAAGTAACTCAGAAAAAGTCATTTTACTTCCCAATGCCCCAACTAGTTGTCCAAGACTCTAAGGTGGAAGAGAATGGAAAGAATAGGGATGCAAGACTTCTAGGATCTGAGTTTGAATCCTGCCTCTGACGCTCTTCTGTGTGACCTTGAAAATCACTTAAATTCTCAATGTGCTAAGTCAGTAGGTCCATTCTCTCCCCCCCCCCCCCCCCCCGCCCAAGTCTTCCTTCCTTCCCAGCTTCCCAATTATTGTTGAGGAAACCATTATCCTCCCAGCCACCAGGCTTGGGAGCTATCTATTCTTCTTTGGCGCTCGCTCCACAGATCCACCTCTAATGCTTGATCTCTCAGCCTTTGCACTGGCTGTACCCTCTGCCTGTGATGCTGTCCCTTCTCGGCTTCCCTGAATTCCTTCAAGATTTAGCTCCAATCCTAGCTACTCCAGGAGGCTTGAACCCTATTCCTCCCACCCCACACATCTACTGCTTTTCCTCTGAATTACTTTTCCTGTGCTCTTTGTATCTCTTATATGTGCTTGGGCAGATGGTGGATTAGTAGGTAGAGTACCAGGTCTGCATCTAAATTTAGTCTCAGACACTTACTAGTTGTGTGACCGTGGGCAAGTCACTTCACCCTGTTTGCCTCAGTTTCCTCATCTGTAAATGAGTTTGAGAAGGAAATGGCAAAACACACTCCAGTATCTCTGCCAAGAAAACCCTAAATGGAGTCACAGAAAGTTAGATGGGAATGAACAACAAAATGTCTTATATGTACAGAGTTACATGTTATCTCTTCCATTAGAATATAAGCTCCTTGAGGACAGGGACTAGGTTTTTGCTTTTCTCTCTATATCTAATGCATAGCACAGTGTCAGGCATATAATAGGGGTTTAATAAATGTTTATTGGCTGACTAAAACTATAATTTGTACAATATATGTGGACCTGCTTTGATAGAGTCTCCTCACATGGAGTCCCCGATACTTATGATGTCTAAAGAAGGAGACAATAGATATAAAAATTCATAATCTAAGGTCGAACAGGGTGTCCCAAAAGTCTTAGGGCAGTTTTAAAACTTTGGTAACTTCAGAAATATGAACGTTACAAACTTATAAAAACATTAATTGAAAGCTGAATAACTTCCATTTTTTATACTTAGTTTTGTGAAGTTTGAATAACACATTTTTAATTTAACAAGAAAAGGACACCTTGTCATTCATTACGTGCAACATTTCTGGGTGACACATTCTTAGACCAATGGATCAGTGGAGGAAGGCCTCTCGCCTAGCCACTGTGGTCACCTGATGTATCCTCTTTAGACTTTTTCTTGTGGAGTCACATCAAAAGTGTTACTTACGCATTAAAACCTCATTCTTAAGAGTAGGATTATGGATGCCATGCTTTCAGTCACTGAATAGCAGCTGATGAAAGTTTTTACAAAGTTCAAAAATCAGCTAGAGTGATACATAGCTTAAGATGGTGAGTATATTGACATTTAAGAAGGAAACCGTCAATGTTTTAAAATTTAAATAAACTCTTTAAATGTGGTCTTTTGTCATTTTTAGCCATTGTGATTCTGAAGTTATTAATGCTTTAAATTGCACTAAGACTTTTGGGACACTCTGTATGGAGTTGATGAATGTCATTAACTAGTCGAAAGACATTTATTAAGTGTATCCCATGTGCCAGACACTGAGCATATGTGACAAAGAAAGAAGCAAGAGGCTTACAGTCTACTGGGATAATGTATGTAAAGTACTTTGTAAACAATAAAAAGATAAACTATAACTATATGTCTATTATAACTTCAAGTTCCCCCCTTACCCTAGTCCCCTTCTCTGGAAGAGCCAGTGTGATACATTGGAAAGCATGCGGGATTTGGAGGCAGAAGGCCTGGTCTGGAACCCCAGCTCTGCTACTTCTCTGCATCACCTTGGGCAAGTGATTTCTCTTCTCTGGGCCTGTTTCCTCATCTGTAAAACCAGAGGTCAGACTAGATGCCTTTGAGGTCTCTTGTAGCTTTAGGTCTGTGATCCTGTGGTGTGCTTCAGCTCATCAATTTCCTTTCTCAAATGTAACGCCCAAAAGGAGACATACTACTCCAGGTGTTATTAGACCAGGGCAAAGGACCAGGGGGCCTATCACCTTCCTTATTCTGGATGTTCTGCTTCTGTTATTGTGGTATCATTACTTCTTTTGGATGCCATGTCCTTGAAGGCCAAGCTCAAGTGTTACCTATTCCAGGGATTCTTCTTTCCATCCCAGGATGATTTCTTTTCTCTGAACCTTTGATTTCAATTCATCAGTATCAAGAAATTTTTGTTGTTTGGTTGTTTCAGTCCTGTCCAACTCTTCGTGATCCTATTTGGGGTTTTCTTGGCAAAGATCCTGGAGTGATTTGCTATTTCCTTCTTCAGCTCATTTTACAGATGAAGAAACTGAGGCAAACAGAGTTAAGTGACTTGCCCAGGATCACACAGCTAGTAAGTATCTGAAATGAGATTTGAACTCAGATCTTCCTGACTTCAGGTCTAGCACTGTGTGCACTGCTCCACCTAACCACCCCATTCTACCCGTTACTCATAGGTCTTCCTTCTGGAACAATTTTTTTCTTCTTTCTTCTTGATCAACCTTCAGATACTTGAAGGCAGCCATCATGTCCCTGCCAAATCTTCTCTTCTCTAGGCTAAACATTCCCAGTTCACTGAACAGATCCCTCTGTAGTCTTTAGTAGTGTGGTGACTGGTTCCCATCAGTGATAGGGTGTCTCTGGGGTTGGGCGTATATCTTTCTAATACTATCAGCTCAATCCTCCATTCTGCTGTGTTCTCCCCAATATCAGCTGATAAGCTAATAGAATCTGATACTGGGGAGGGGCTAGGCCACTAGTGCCCTCCTGTCATGTGCTTCTTGGCGGCCTGTCCATCCACTACTATTCTGGCTTGATCAGGTCACTTAGGGCTTCACTTCTCACAGGGCTCAGCAGTTAGAACCTTTCAAAACTCACAGGGTCAAAGCCTGGTCCACTTAATCTCCAATTCTCCTTTATCAAAGGCAGAAAAGAATACACACAATGGGGAGAAAAGCAACAGCAGGAACATATGTTCATGACTTCATGTCAGTCCAGGTGAGGAATTATGAACGTATGCCCACTGACCATAACTCTCTGTCTCTCCTCCTCTTCCTCTTCCTCCTCCTTCTTCTCTTTCTCCCTCCCTCCCCTTTTTCTCTCTTTCCTCTTCTCCTTCTCTTCTCCTCTCTCTTTCTCTCTCCTCTTCTCTCTCTGTCTCTTTCTCTGTCTCTGTCTCTCTGTCTCTGTCTCTCCCCAGAGGCTTACTTACAACCGTCCTTGACTCCTCCTTTGAAGGCAGCCAGGCAAGAAAGAAGGTAAGGTGGCATTATTGGTGCTTTCATGTGCATGCTCTGTTCCTCCCAGAAGCCAATTGAAAAGCCTTTCCTCCCCATGTGGTAAGTGCCCTGGAAACAGTCATATAGAATACCTGCCCACACTCCAAAGTGCATAGTGGGGATCGTTATCAGCAGAGGAGGCTGAGCGTGTTCATAAAGGCTAGGCTCTGGTTGGTTAGTCCCTCATGATGACGTCTATGGCCTCTCACAACCCTGATCATCCTCTTGTAGATCCACTGCTATGGCACCATCATTTTACAAATGAGGAAACTGAGTCCCAGAGAGTTTAGATGACTTCACAAAGTCATCAGACAACGCAGAGGGTTGAGCAAGGACGAAAACCCAGATCTTCTGAGTCTTTTGCCGGTATTCTTGCCTGAGGCAGCTGGATGGTGTAGTGGATAGAACTCTGGACCTGGAGTTAGGAAGACCTATGTTCACATCTGGCCTCAGGCACTTATTAGCTGTGTAACCCTAGGCAAGTCACTTCACCTTTATCTGCCTCAGTTTCCCCATCTGCAAAATGAAGATAATAACCTCCTAGTGATTTCCACCAATCCTCTCCTTTTCATCTTCCTTTTGTGTGCCCCCCCCACCCCATTGCACTGTAAGCTTCTTGAGGGCTGGGATTGTCTCTTTTTCTTATTTGTGTCCCCAGTACTTAGCACATAGTAGGTACTCAATAAATATTTATTGAATTATTATCGAATTGAATAGCAGCACTTACTTCCTGTGGCTGTTGACAGGAGCAAATGATATAAAATTTGTAAAGCATTCTGCTTAGTGCCTGCCCCATAGTAGGCACTCAATAAATGCCCGTTTCCTTTCTTCTTACATGGACTTTAATCTGCACAGAGCCTGGCAGGACCAGGCAGTTGAGGTACCTCACTACAGAAGGTACTAACTCTAGCCAGAGAAGCATGAGGCCAAAGGCAGCCAGTCGCTCATTAAACACCCGTGAGCAGCCTGGCTAGCCTTCCCTTAAGTGAGAAACAGTGCACTGTGGCAGAAAGTGTGTTGAGTGGTTAGGGCCAGCTAATAGAATGAAAATGACGATTTTACCTAAAGTGATTTATTTATTCAGTAACTTAGCAATCAAACTGCCAAAAATGTATTTTACAGAGCTGGATAAGATAGCAACAAGATTCATCTGGAAGAACAAAAGGTCCGGAATATCAAGGGAGTTAATGAAAAGAAATGCTATGGAAGGAGGCCTAGCCATAACAGATATTAAACTGTATTACAAAACAGCAGTCATCAAAACTACTCGGCGCTGGCTAAGAAATACAGCGGTGGATCAGTGGAGTAGGTTAGGTAGAGAAGATGCATTAGTCAATGAATATAGTAATCTACTCTTTGATAAATCCAGAGATTCCAGCTTCCGGGCTAAGAACTCACTATTTCACAAAAACTGCTGGGAAAGCTGGAAAATAGTATGGCAGAAACTGGGCATAGACCAACATCTTATACCATATACCAAAATAAAGTCAAAATGGGTTCACAACTTAGATATGGAGACTGATACTATAAGCAATTTGGTAGAGAAGGGAATAGTTTACCTGTCAGACTTATGGAGAAGGGAAGAGTTTATGACTAAACAAGAGATAGAGAGCATTACAAAAGCAAAATGGATAATTTTGATTACATTAAATTGAAAAGTTTTTGTACAAACAAAGCTAATGCAACCAAAATTAGGAGGGAAGCAGAAAACTGGGAAAGAATTTTTACAACTAGTGTCTGTGACAAAGGCCTCATCTCTAAAATATACAGGGAACTGAGTCAAATTTATAAGAATACAAGTCATTCCCCAATTGAGAAATGGTCAAAGGATATGAACAGGCAGTTTTCAGAGGAAGAAATTAAAGATATCTATAGTCATATAAAAAACCGCTCTAAATCACTATTGATGAGAGAAATGCAAATCAAAACAATCTCAGGCACCACATCCCTCCTGTTGGATTGGCTAACATGTCAAAACAGGAAAATGACAAATGCTGGAGAAGATGTGGCAAAATTAGAACACTATCGAATTGTTGGTGGAGATGTGAACTGATTCAGCCATTCTGGAGAGCAATTTGGAACGATGCCCAAAGGGCTATAAAAATGTGCATTGACCCAGCAATACCACTTCTAGGGCTGTAACCCAAAGAGATCATACAAGGGGGAAAAGGACCTATATGTACAAAAATATTTATAGCAGTTCTTTTTGTGGTGGCAAAGAATTGGAAATCAAGGGGATGCCCATCAATTGGGGAATGGCTAAACAAATTATGGTATATGAATATAATGGAATAGTATTGTGCTATAAGAAATGAGGAGCAGATGGACTTCATGAGAACCTGGAGAGACTTATATGATCTGATGATGAGCGAAGGAAGCAGAACCAGGAGAACATTATACACAACCACAGACATATTGCTTCTCTGATGTCTAATTTTGATAGATTTGGCTCTTCTCAACAATGCAAGGTTCTAAGACAGCTAGCTCCAAAAGACTCACGATGCAAAAGGCTATCCACATCCAGAGGAAGAATTATGGAGTCTGAATGCAGATTGAAGCAAACTATTTGCTCTCTCTTTTTAAAAGTGTATTGTGCTTGGTGCCCAAAGATGTGTCTCTTGTGTGACTTACCATGTAACTTTAATCAAATTATTTCCTCATGTTCCCCATCTGAAAATGACATATACAATTATATTTATCACAAGTGTGTTGTAGCCTGGACATGTCTTGGTATGCCTAGTTCAACTAACACAGAGGTGCCTTTTTCTTGGCATCTGGACTGCCTTACATGGAAGCCTCTTTATCTCCTACCATGTGGGTGGGGGGTAGCCTATGTTGACTGGCTGCCTTTGTTTGTAAAACTGGAAAAACTAAGCCTGTTTCTCTTTTTCTGAGTCTTCCCCCCCTCCAAGGGAAGATCACAGTATCACAGGTTAGCCACAGCATGGGCACCATGAACTAAACCAATAAGAGGGAAAAGACTTTCCTTCCCTTTCTTCATCTCTGAGGAATGGGTCAAGGGCCATTTGCTTCTGTTCTGAATTGTTTGTCTTCCTCAGTTTCAGGTGATTCTCATGGGACAATAGAGTTAAAGACATGGCAACCTTGGAAGCAGAATGGCATGCAAGGTAACAAAGTCCAGGTTAGATGCCCTAAGAAGCCAGTGTGCCTAGGACTGAGGCCAAGGTGGGGCTTTAGACTTTGCTTGGGACTGTGCTAAGATAGGAGCCTAATCTGGAGCCTAATCATCTTCCCCTGTCCGAGGTACTGCCGTTGTCCATCCTTCATTTTCCAAGGAGACCGATGATATCTTGGGCGATGCCTTAACTTGTCCATGAATCGGATTTAAGTGAGGTGCTATTACTGAGGTTGTGCAGGGAGGAGGGGGAAGGGTTTTTGTCTCCCACATACTGGGGAGTAAGTTTGTACATTTGTGATTATACCTTCTGAGCTGAATATTTCTATGTAATAGCCAGACTGTTAGTGGCTAACCTCCTCTGAAAGAAGAATTCTTTCATTTTTGCTTTTGTATGCCCAGCGCTTCAAAGTGAAGAGGAATTAAGAAGCCTCTTGGTGAAGGCCAAAGAGGAGAGTGTAAAAGCTGGCTTGAAGCTTAACATAAAAAACAAAACCAAGCCTAAGATCTTGGTGACTGGTCCCATCACTTCCTAGCAAATAGAAAGAGAGGGAATGGAAGCAGCATTGTCAGATTTTGTATTTCTGGACTCAAAGATCACTGCTGATGGAGACTGCAGCCATGAAATTAAAAGACACTTGCTCCTTGGATAGAAAGCTGTGGCAAATCTGGCCAGCATACTAAAAAGCAGAGCCATCACCTTGCCAACAAAGATCCATGTAGTCAAAGCTATGGTTTTTCCAGTAGAAACGTATGGCTATGAGAGTTGGACTATGAGGAAAGCTGAGCTCCATAGAATCAATGCTTTCAAATTGTGGTGCTGGGGAAGACTTTTGAGAGTCCCTTGACCAGCAACGAGATCGAATCAGTCAATACTTAAAGAAATTAATTCAGGCTGTTCACTGGAAGGTCAAATACTGAAGCTGAAGCTTAGATACTTTGGCCACATACTGAGAAGATAGGACTCAATGGAAAAGATCCTGATGTTAGGAAAGATTTAAAAGCAAAAGGAATAGGGGGTGGCAGAGGGTGAGATGGATAGATGGTGTCATGGAAACAATGAATCTGACAGACTTCAAGAGACAGTGGAGGATAGAAGGGTCTAGTGTGCTGAGGTGCATGGGGTCACGAAGAGTCATATACAACTGAACAATAATATGCTTAGTGCTTAGACACATAGTAGGTGCTTACATTCTACTGGATACAACTGAACAACTGAACAACAACAATGTGCCTAGTTCACATAGTAGGTACTTACATTCTACTGGCTACAACTGAACAACAACAATGTGCCTAGTGCTTAGACACATAGTAGGTGCTTACATTCTACTGGATACAACTGAACAACTGAACAACAACAATGTGCCTAGTTCACATAGTAGATACTTACATTCTACTGGCTACAACTGAACAACAACAATGTGCCTAGTTCACATAGTAGGTACGTACATTCTACTGGCTACAACTGAACAACAACAATGTGCCTAGTGCTTACACACGTAGTAGGTGCTTACATTCTACTGGAGATGCAAGAAAATGTTGTCGTTGTTCTTCATTTTCAAAGCCCAGTGACATCATGAATAAGTGATGTCTTGGCTTGCTGGTGAATTCAATTTAAGTGAGGCAGAGTTGTACTAAGAGGTCAGCCTCACTCTCTCTTCTGAAGTCACCAAAGTCCAGTGGCAAGGCAAAAGTCAAGGCAACTGGTAATGGCCCAGGATGCAGCGGATGACTTGGTGTCTTCAATGTCTGACCAAGCTCTAAGTGCTCCATGGTGCCCGCTTTCAGCCGCCTTCATGGCCACTGAAACAAATTGTTCTTATCCTCCCATTCCACCAGGAAAGTCTTCACGTGCTTGGGGTAGGCATCCCCTACCTCACTAACAGGTTTGAGGTGTGTTGGTTACCCTCAGCTCAGTTTAGCCCCACGTTTGAGATGGTTTTAGTGGGGTGTGGCTGCTGTATATGCTACAGCTTCTTGGAGCCACAGGTGAGAGGTAGACACCAAAGATAGATGAACAGCCTTGAAAATGTCTTGGCAAGCCCTCACACCAGAGCTGCTGGTCCTCCTGAATACCCCAAAGTCCTGAGGGAGGAATACAACACATATACATACTTACAAGTAGGTCTAAATTAAATACTAGGTAATCAATCGATTAATCTTTAAGAATTTATTATTATTAAGTGCTTAAAATGTGCCAGGCACTGTGCTAAGTTCTAGGTATAAAAGGAAAAAAAAAGCCCTCAGGGAGCTTACAGTCTCTCTGGGGTCAGCACACCTACTGGATTTAATTACAGAATGCACATATACAAAAGAAATCCAAGGTCATATGGAAGGGAGGGCTCTGGCAGCTGGGAGAGAGCATCAGGAAAGGCTTCATTGAGTAGGTGGAATTAGGGCTTCATCTTGGAGGAAGGAAAGCAGGACGGTAATTATCAGCTGTGATTGGTTCCATGTTGTGATAATAATAATAACTCACATTTTTATAGCACTTACTATGTGCCTTATTATCGTCAACCACCCACAACAACCCTGGGAAGTGGGTGCTGTTATTTTCCCCATTTTACAAATGAGGAAACTGAGGTGACAGAGGTTAAATGGCTTGCCATAGGTAAGAAATGTCTCAGGCTGGATTTGAACTTAAGTCTTCTTTATACCAGGCCCAGTGCTCTACCCACTATGCCATCTAGTTTCCCCATTTACATATTTCGTAAGCAATAGAGGGAGAATTCTCAAGGAGTCATGAATTTTTTTTTGGCCAAGTACTCCTTCTGGAATTGTTCTGGGCCATCTCCAGCTTTTCCATTACAAGAGCACCTGGGCTTTTCAATAACCCGATTCACTAAATGTAGACAGAATGCCCTCTATATCAAGCCAAGTCAATAAGCATTTATTAAGTGCTTACTTTGTCAGGCACAGTAAGCTGGGAGCAGTCCTTGCTCTCAGGGAACTTACTTTTCTTCAGGGGCTGGGATCTTCCTGGACTGCTGGATTCTGCCTGTGAACTGACTATCAGCAATGGAGACTTCAGTGTTTCAAGAGCCACTGAGGCCTGGACGGTCTTCTCCCAGCCACTGAGCAGGTTCTCCTTTCAATTTAATCAAAGAAAATGTCTTCACACTTCCTAAAGTGATGACAGGGTATAGACATTGTCCATGACCAGGCTGATTTTCCCCTCAGTAACTTGGTCATGCTTTCTAAAGGGCTGGAGGGCAGTCAGTAGATGCATCTGTCCACTTACTTTAAAACCTCCTTACTGTGTGTGATTGTATCCTGGGCTGGGAGTTAGCCCAGAGGCTAACTCCTAGAGACCTGAAGATGCCCTGGGACAGGGGAATGGGCAAGCAAACCATGTGGACCATTGCCAAAATGGATTACCGTTGAGCTTTGAAAAATGAGATGAATGATTCTATTATGTGAAAACAGAACCATCATGAGCCATTTTGGCACCTGCACAATTTAGTTTGGGGAGAGAAAGATGCCAGGATGGGAGAAAGGCCAGGAGGATCTTGGGGAGCAGAGGACTAGAGCAGGAGTGGTCTGCCGCTCGGAAGCTTCCAGTTTGGACTAATTATTCTAGTTAGCTGGGTGTCACTGCCCTCTAAATTTTGTTGCCCTAGTGCAGAGCCCCAGCCTATTGCCCTAGTTATGCATGAGCATAAAAATGTGATTATGAAATAAGACTTGAGAGAGGAAGCATGGCCTTATGCAGGGAGGGCTGGCCTAGAGCCAAGAAGGCCTGGAGGTCAGATTCTGCCTCTGACATTTACCTCTGACATTTACTGGTTGGGTGACCTAGGTGAGTTGCTTACCCTTTCAATGCTCTAGTCTAGGCAGCTAAGACTTAATAAAGTTACCCAGAAGCTGCTAGTCTGCCTTGATGTGCAGGACTAAGAGCTTCCCAAGCCAATGGAATCACAAATATGGGCCAAACCAAACCAAACCAAACCATGGAATCATAGACTTAGGTCTGGAAGATACCTTAAAAACCCTTTAGTCAAATCTCATCATTTTACAACTGAAATACATGAGGCTTATAGATAGATGTTAAGTGACTTGCCCATGGCCACACCAGTAGTAAGCATCAAAGGTGGGATATAAGCCCTAATATTGCAATGAGTTGTGATTTCTTAAGCATGAGAAGAAACTCCTTGTGTGGTAACTCCTTTCACTAATAGTGATCACAACCCATATGTAATTCAGTAGATAAATCTGTGGGAGTTGTTTGAGGCATTCAGAGGTTAAATGATTGATTCAAGTTCATAATTCAGTTCAATTCAAATCAGCATTTATTAGGCACCTTTGCTGTTGCTTGATCATTTTCAGTTGTATCTGACTCTTGGGGTTTTCTTGGCACAGATACTGGAGTGGTTTGCCATTTCCTTCCCCAGCTCATTTTGCAGATGAGGAAACTGAGGCAAATAGGATTAAGCGACTTGCCCAGGTCACACAGTTAGTATGTGTCTAAGGCTGGATTTGAACTCAGGAAGATGAGTCAGAACCTGAAATTAGGAAGATTATCAAGTATCTCTGCCAAGAAAACTTGAAATAGGGTCATGATGAGTAGACATGACTGAAAAGCGACTGAACAGCAACAGATGTATTTACTTGTTCTGTTAGATGGCAGGAATACAAAGACAAAGAAGGAATAGGTCCTTTCTGGCGTGTATATTTGACTCAGTGGATCGGTTAAGCATTTGCTTTAGGCGGTACACTCTGCTAAGTATTGAGGGAAAGCAGCTCTCTAAGAGCTCACATTCTAATGTCAACCAGGTACATACAAGACTGGTTGGTGTCCTTCATACCTGAAGAAGACCAGATGACATCACCATGTTGGGGTCAAGGTACAGTGTATCAGTACGGCCAATCAGACCAACACAAGCTTGGAAGGCTCTACCACGGGTTGGGCACAAATAGTCCGTGTGAACGTTAAGGGTGGAGATGGCTCGGAATTTATGCATCTCATGTCTCTGTTGAGCTACTGCAATTCTGCTTTGCTCCTAGAGCAAATGTGGGCACGCCATGCTGGGTGGTCCTATGCCAGCGTCTCCCATATCTCACAATCTATTCCAAAGTTCTTTAGAGCGACCCTGAGAGTGTCCTTATATCGCTTCTTCTGACCACCATGTGAACGCTTGCCCTGTGTGAGTTCTCTGTAAAATAGTCTTTTAGACAAACGTACCTTTGGCATTTGAACAATGTGGCCAACCCATTGGAGTTGTGCTCTCTGTGGTAGGGTCACGCAGATAGTAAACTGCTTGGCAGTTTAGTTTGAGAAAGAATCTCAGTGTCTGGTACCTTATCCTGCCAGGTGATCTTCAGAATCCTCCTAAGACAATTCAAATGGAAGCGACTCAGTTTCCTGGCATGGCGCTGGCACAGTGTCCAGGTTTCACAGGCATGCAACAACGAGGTCAGCACCACAGCTCTGTAGACCTTCAGTTTGGTGGTCAGTCTAACACTTCTCTCCCATACTTTCCTTTGGAGCCTTCCAAATGCTGAGCTAGCTCTGGCAACGTGTGCATGCACCTCATTATCAATGTGGACGTCCCTGGAAAACATACTGCCAACGTAAGTGAACTTATCCACAGCATTCAAAACTTCTCCATTTGCTGTAAATATACAAGATCCTGGGTTAGATTGAAGGTAGCCTCGGAGGGAAAGACAACAGCATTTGGGGAGAAAAGACACCCTACAGAAACTCTGATTTGAGCTGAATCTTGAAGGAAACTAGGAAGAGACTAGGGGTAGGGATGAGAAGGCACTGCATTATAGGCATGAGTAACAGCCAGTGCAAAGACCTAGAGAATGTCATGTGTGAGAGACAGCAAGGAAGCCAGTGATGCTGAATCATGGACTTCATGGAGGGGAGCTGGGTATAAAAAGATTGGAAAAGGGAGAAGGTGCCAATTTTACAGAGCTTTAAATGCCAAACAGAGGACTTTATATTTGATCATGCTAGTAATAGGAAGTCACTGGGATTTTATGCAGTGGAAGGATGACATGGTCACCTCAGCATTCGAGGAAAATATTTTTGATAGAGGAATGGAAGAGGGATTTGAATGAGAAGAGTCCTAAGGAAGGGATACCAACAGAACGTTATTGACCATGGATCAATTTTCAGTTTTTTCAAAGTATTGCTTACCTTTGCTAATTCTTTCCTCTTTTTCTTAAAAGAAAACCAAAACCCAAAAACTTTGTTATGTGAATTGACCCCCTGGGAGGAGGTAGGAAGAGCTTTTCAAAGGGAAAGTTAGGTACTAAAAAAAAAACCCCAAAGATGTTGGTAATTTTTTTTAAGTTTGTAGTAGTCTGCATGAGAGGCGATAATCGTCTGAAATGGAGTGGTGCCTGTGTGGCTGGAAAGAAGGACTTATACCAGAGGACTTATACCAGAGATGTGAAGGTCAGAGGGATGAAACTGGTCAATAGATTGGATGAGCGGGTTGAGTACAAGTGATGGATGAGTCAAGGATGATGCTGAGATCGTGAACCTGGGTGACTGGGAGGATAGTTGTGCCCTTGGCGGTAAATAGGGGAGGGGAGGGTGGGGTTTGTCAAGGCGGGGGAAGAATCTTGAGGAAAAGGCAATGAGTTCTGTTTTGGATGTGTTGAGTCTGAGATGTGAATGGGACATCGGATTTGAGATGTCCAGAAGGTACTTGGCGATATGAGACTGGCGCTCAGGAGAGAGGTTAGGCCTGGATATGTAAACTTTGGAGAAGCATCTGCATAGAGAAGATGGTGGAAGTTTCTTCCTTTTACAGACAAGGAAACTGAATTTCAGAGAGGTGAGGGAGCTCGCTCAAGGTCACACAGAGAGTAACTCTGGAGGGGAGGGGGAGAGGGAGAAAAAGGGGAGAGGGAGAGAAGGGGGAGCAGAAGGGCAGAGGGTTGTGGAATTGAATGTGCCCCCTCAAGAATGTGATTTAATTGAAATAACAGGACAACTCGTGGTTCCTCTTATTCATTCTAATTCTCCTATACAACATGACTAAGGTGAAAATATGTTTAACAAGAATGTATATGTAGAGCCTGTATCAGATTGCATGCCATCTTGGGGAGGGGGAGAAAATTTAAAACTTATGGAAGTGAGTGTTGAAAACAAAATAAATAAATTAGCTTATTAAAAAACTAACAAGATAAAAACAAAGGAGAAGGCAGCAAGCAACATGAGACAGGACACAAGTGCTACATTGTGCGGTACAGACAGTGAAATTTGGGGGAGATTTTATAGAAGGAATGGAACCTGGGTTAGGTCTTAAACAGTAGTTAGAATTGGGTTGCATTGGGGAATAATCCTGGTAAAAGAAAACAACCTACAGAATGGTGGAGTGGAAAGAGTGTTGTTTTTGGAGTCAAGAATTGGGATGAAATACTGTCTCTGCCACAGTAAATAACAATAAACCAGGGTGACCTTGGACAAGTCATTTCCCCAAGTCTGGGCCTCATTTTCCCCATCTGCAAAATGAGGGCTTTGAACTAGATAGACATTAGCCCTTGGCTCTAACACGGGCCATAATCGAGCAGGGTGCCAACATGGGGGTGGGGCTAGGATCTCTGTGTTTATCTTCTGGCCTGCCAGACTAGACCGCACCTCAGAATCCTCTGCTGACTGACTGCATGCTGTAAGGTGGCATAACAAGAGGCACGATGACATGGTAGATGGAATGTTGTGACTGGAGACAAGAGCTGGGTTCAAATCCTGTCTCTGACTATTTCTAGCTTTGTGACCCTGGGCAAGTCACTTAACCTTTCCAAGATCAGCTTCATCATTTATAAGTGGGGATAATAATAGCCTCTACCTCACAGACTCATTGTGAAGGCTAAATGATATATTTGTAAAGGGCTTTGCACACTTAAAGTTATGTGAACATCATCTATTATGATTAAGAAATGCTTCCTTCCTCTCTTCTTTTTCTCCCTCCTTCACTCCTTTCCTCCTTCCCTTCCTCCCTTTTCTCCTTCCTTTCTTTCCTTCTTCTCTCCCTCCCTTCCTCCCTTCTTCCCTCCTTCCTTGCTTGGAAACTGAGGCTCATAGCCAGAGGACCCTGTGAGAGTCAGCCCTATTCTCATAGAGCAATCTGCCCAGCTGAGGCTGGTCCAGGGCTTCTGAAGTCATGCACAGCAGCCCAGCTCCTGCTTTCCACCCCCCACCCCTCATTACCCCTCCTTTCCAGCCTTTTGGTTTGCTGTTATGAAAGCGCAATGGTGCGAAGTTCGTTGGGGGAGAAAAACAGGAAGCAGCGCCAGAGAGAGCTACAGACTGAGGCGCCTACATAAGCCGAGGCGCCCCCCCCCCCAACTTCACACCACAGGGCTGCTCTCAGTCACACGGAACCTGGGGAGAATTACAGGAAGGTGGTGAGGTGTCTGCCCCAGCCCTGGCCTCTGGGGAAAGGAGGGGAGAGTCCGGCTAACCTTCCCACCCACCCCCTAGCCCCAGCGCTGGCCTTCGCGGGTTTTGTTTTTAAGCAAAGCCCCAATCTAGAGGGAGATGTGAGAGGAGTGGCCAGCCTTGGGGTGGGGGTGGGGGTGGGGTGGGAAAGTGCGGGTGAGGTGGTGTTACCCTTTGCACCGGTGAGCGGTGCTCTGGCCACAAATGTTGGGGGGTTCGTTTCCGAGAATAGGGCTTTCTGATCCTAAGGAAACCGAGATAGGAGCCAACACTGGCTGCCGAGGGTCCACCCCTCTAGAAGGATGCCCTTGCTTTAGGCCAATTTGAAACTCATCAAGTTTTCTCCTCTGTGCTCCTGCTTTAAAACAAACAAACAAACAAACAAACAAATCCACACTACCTCTCCGCAACCCTAAAATTTTACCTTAGAGTTTCATTCTTTTAGCTTAAGAATTAGATCCCTCTAACAATGCAGATATCACTGGGAGATATAACACTTTAAGCTAACAGTCATTCACACGTGAATGAGTTTCCAGTACTTTCTTGGGAGATTTTGATAGGGAAGAGAAAGGGGAGAAGAGAGAAGACGTGAAGTCATATATTACAAAGGTGGGGAAGGGGAACCATGCATAGACATGAAGTCCTTTGGCATCTGTCAGAGGTGGAGAGGAGCTATTGTGGAAAGTTGTTGTTCGTCCTTCCTTTAGAAGAGGTCCAATGACATCGGGAGGGTGATGTCTTAACTTGCTAGCCAATTGGATTTAAGTGAGGCAGATTTGCATAATGTGGGTAGTCTCACTCTCTCCAAATTCACCAAAGTTTAGGGGCAGGACAAAAATGGGGACAGCTGGCAATAGCCTGGGATGCAGTGGATGACTGTGGTGTCTTCAACGTCTGACCAAGCTCTAAGGGCTCCACGGCCCTTGCTTCAGCCGCCTTCATGGCCTTTGGAACAAACTTTGCTCATCTGTCTACTCTACCTGTGAAAGTCTTCACATGCTTGGGGTAGGTGACCCCCTAACTCACCTATAGGTTAGAGGCCTGTCAGTTACAGTGTTCAAAAAGGACTAACGCCTCTGGTGCGAGGGCTGCCCAGCCCTTTTCAGGGCTGCTCGTCCACCTTTGGCATTGACTTGTCGCCCAGCTCTCCCCTGGGTCTCCAAGAAGCTGTAGCATAAACAGTGGCCACTCTCCAGCAAAGCTGGAAGGTAAGACACACATGAAATCAGAGTATGGAAGACGTTGTTGGGGCAGCTGATCATCAGGTTCAGAGTCAGGAAGACTCCTCTTCCTGAGTTCAAATCTGGTCTCAGACACTTACTACTAGCTGTGTGACCCTGGACAAGTCACTTAACCTTCTTTGCCTCAGTTTCTTCACCTATAAAATGAGCTAGAGAAAGAAGTAGCAAGCCACTCTAGTATTTTTGTCAAGAAAACTCTAAATGGGGTCACAAAGGAGTTGCTGTCATCTCCTCCCCCGACCATCCCAAGAGATATACTGGAGCCACCTCCTACGGATTTGTGAGAACCCGGTTGTTAAATTTTCCCTGTGGCCATTTACACCTTGGAAATCCTCAAACATTACAAATCAGGTCTTGATTTATTATTTTGTTGGTTGTCTAGTCTTACTAAGGTGATAGAGAAAAAGGTTAATTCAACAGGATAAACTTAAAAGTGCATGTGTATGTATATATTTGTAGAGCTGATTGTTAAACATTTACCAGCACACTCTTGGCCCTTCCTTCACCCCAGCAACCAATTTATCACCTCTGAAGTTCATGCGGCTGCTCTTACCAGGCTCATCCTTAGGCAATGGACACACAATCTCTGGAGCCATAACTAAGAATTCTGATGCCTAGAGAGAATTCAGTTTGGGACCTAGCATGGTAAAGGCAAAATTTAAAAACCAAATGCTAATAGGCCAGCTCTCTGTAGAAGGAAGGATGATCTGAATCCAAGCAGCATATAATTTAATTCTCCAGTCAAACATTGAGAAAAGGACTAATCTACTAGATGAACAAGTAAGAATCCCCAAAGATCTTAATAGGCTTGAGCCCTGAGCTGAATTTAATTAGATGAAATTGAATGGAGATAAATGCAAAGTCTTACACTTGGTTCAAAAAGTCATTTTCTTTTAAGCTTTTTTTATATTATTATTATTCTGGACTTAACAAATGCCAAATAAAATGTGTGTGTCCATACACAAAGTGAAACAGAAAAAGAGAATTGTAAATGAATATACAAATCTCATTATGCAAAACTTGCTTTTCTTTTCAGAATATATAATAAATTTAACATGTAACTTTGAAGGCTATCCTACTGGTCTGTGATTCTTTCTGGCTTTGTTTCTGTTCTCTTCTGCACATTTTCTGGCCTAGATATTGTTTGTACATAGGTATTTACATGTCATCTCCCCTACTAGATTGGGAGCTCCTCGAGGGCAGGGACTTTCTTTTTTCTTTCTTTGTATCTCCAGTGCTTAGCACAATGTTATTATTCAGTTGTTTCAGTTGTGTCTGACTCTTTGTGAACCTATCTGAGTTTTTTTTAAACAAAGATACTGGGGTAGTTTGCCATTTCTTGCTCCAGCTCATTTGACAAATGAGGAAACTGAGGCAAACAGGTTTAAGTGACTTGCCCAGGGTCACACAGCTAGTTAGTGTCTGAGGGCAAATTTGAACTCATCTTGACTCCAGGCCTGGTGCTCTAGCCATCCGGCCACCTACCTGCCTGCCTGGAATACAGTAGGTGCTTAATAAATGCTTGTTGCCTAGTATTATTATGGTGCTGTTTTATTTTTCTTTCTTTTTCTTACTGTATTGCTGTTCCTCCTCCTCACCCTCCTACTACTTAAAAAAAGAAAAAGAAAACCCCTTGTTACATGTATGCATCATCAAACAAACAAATTCCCCACACTGCATCCAAAAATGTATGTGTTATTATGCATCAGAATCTATCACCTCTCCATCAGGAAGTGGTTTCTATCAGGAAAGATGGTTGGTTAATGCATTAATCAGAGCTCTTAAGTCTTCCAACACTGTTCATTTTTACAATGTTTTTTTAAAATTGTTTTCCTGGTTCTGCTCACCTCGCTCTACACCAGTTCATACAAATCTTTCTAGGTTTTTCTGAAACTATTCATGTCATCATTTCCTACAGAACAGTAGTATTCCATCACATTTATATATCATTATTTGTTCAGCCATTCCTCTGTTGATGGGCATCCCCTCAGCTTCTGGTTCTTTGCCGCAATAAAAAGAGCAGCTGTAAATATTTTTGTACATATGGGTCTTTTTCCTCTTCTTTGATCTTTTTGGGGTATAAACCTAGTAATAGTGTAACTGAGTCAAAAAGTATACACAATTTAGTAACTTTGGGGGCATAGATCCAAATTAATTTTCAGAATAGCTACACCAGTTCACAGCTCCACCAGTAGCACATTAATGTGCCTGTTTTCCCACAGCTCCTCCAACAAGTGTTATTTTCTTTTTTTGTCATCCTTACCAATCTGATGGGTGTGAAATGTAACCTCTCAGAGTTGCTTTAATTTTCATTTCTCTAGTGATTTGTGATTTGGTGATTTGGAATATTTTTTCATATGGCTTTTGAGAGCTTGGATTTTTTCCTTCGAGAACTGCCTCTTTATACCCTTTGACAATTTATCAATTAGGAAATGGCTTTTGTGCCTTCTCTTTTTTTAAAAACAATTTTTATTTAATCTTTTTTTATATCACCAGAATTTCATTCAGTATCCTTCCCTTTGTTCTTTCTCAGAGAGAGCCACCCAATATAATAAATAATACTTTAAAGGAAAAAAAAGAAAAAAGAGAAGAAAAAAATCAATAAACTAGATCAACATATGGAAAACATTTGAAAATGTGTGCAATGTACCATGCCTTTGGACCTCCCACTTCTGCAGAGGATGGGTGGATGTGTCTTCTCATCTTTTCTTTGGGCCATGTTGATTCATATTCAGGACATTTGGCCACATTCATTTTTTATTGTTTTGTGGTTATTCTCTTAATTTATGTTGCTGTGGTCATTGTGCATAGTTTTCTTAGCTCTGCATCTGCATCAGATGATGTGCATCTCTCTATTATCTGTATTTATCATATTTGTTCTTTCTTGTAGCATGGTCCATTCCATTATCTTAATGTACCATAATTTGTTTAGACATTCTCCAATTAATGGGCATCCGCTGTGTTTCTAATTCTTTGCTACCACAAAGAAGTGAGGCTATAAACATCTTGGAGACTTTCTTCTAATCGAAGACCTCCTTGGGGTACAAAACCTAATAACAGAATCTTCGGATCAAAAGGTATGGATGTTTTAGTGATTTTATTTGTATACTTCCAAATTGCTTGCCGAAATGTTTGTACTAATTCACAGCTCTACCAACAATTCACTGGTGCGCCTGTCTCCCCACAACTCATCAATCCTGACTATCCCCATCTTTGTCCTCTTTGCATTCTCTCTGGCAGTCCGCCATTCCTGGAAAGGTCTCCCTCTTCTGCTCCCAACTGCTGACCTCCCTGGTTTTCTTTAATCTCAACTAAAATCCTACCTTCCCCAGGAAGGTTTCCCCAAGCCCTCTTCATTCCATGCCTTCCCTCTGTTAATTATTTCCTATTTATCCTGCATATAGCTTACTTTGTATATATTTGTTTGCAGGATGTCTCTCCCATTAGAGTGTAAGCTTCTTGAAGGCAGGGGCTGTCTTTTTCCTTTTTTGTATCCCCAGACACTTAGCACAGTGCCTGGAACATATTTATTGATTAATTGATTTTGCAGAAGCTTTCCGGTTTCATGTAATCAAAGTTATATATTTTACCTTTTGCAATTGCCTCTATGCCTTGGTTGGTTAAGAATATATCTGCTCAAAATTGTGAGAGGAATATAATTTGCTTCTTTTCTAATGTTTAAAGTACTATTATCTTTAATATTAAGGGCATGTATCCGTTATACATAACTATGGAGTATGACATAAGATGTTGATCTAAGCCTGATTTCTGCTGGACTGCTTTCTTTCCAGAAGCTTTTATCAAATAGAAAGTTTTTTTCCCCCTAAACTGGGTTTCCTAACCCTGGGTTATTAGTATCTATTGTTTCTGAATCTCCCTTGTCTAGCCTGCTCTACCTCTCTATTTTGTGATTAATACATTTTGGTGACCATTGCTTTACAAAATAATTTGAGATCTCAATGTGCTAGTCCCACTTTGTCTGTATCTTTTCTTTATTATTTATCTTGATAGTCAAGCTCTTCTGTTTCTCCAGATGAATTTTGTTATTATTTTATTGGATTCTGTAACTTTTGAGTTTGCCATAGCATTAAAATTGGAAATTAACTTTTGTAGTATTGTCATTTTCATTATATTGGTATGACCCAGCCATAAGCACTGAATATTCCTCCAGCTATTGTTCTTTATTTCTTTGAGGAGCATTTTGTATTTGATTCTATCTAAGTCTCTTTTGTGCTTTGGTAGACCGATGTCTAATTATTTCAGGCATTTTGGCAGTCATTTGGAGTAGGATTTCCCTTCCTGGGGAATGGATTTTTAAAAGTCAGCTTCACAAGCACATGATGGGGGAGGCCTGGTTTGACAGCTGTTTGTGGGGAAAAGATTTGGGGATTTAAGGGAATAGCAAATGCAACATGAATCATCAGTATAAAGCAGCAGCCATGTGTTCTTGGACTACAGTGAGAAGGATCATCTCCAGGAATGAGGAGGTGAGAGTGCCTTAGTACTCAAAGCTAGACAGACCACGGCTGGATGTTCTGAGTATCGCCTTGTAAGAAGGGCATGGGAAACCTGGAGGAAGGCAATCAGGATGGTGAAGGACTGTGAGTCCATGTTCTGTGATTCATAAACTGCCTTGGGAGGGTGGTGGTGGTATCCTAATCAAATTCCTACACACACACACACACACACACACACACACACACACACCCTACTTGGAATACATTCTGTCTTTTGGAATCCCTGGCTTCCCCATCCCCATTAGCTCTTTCTGAGCCCCACTAACTGCTAGTGGATAGTGGGCTGGGCATGGAGTCAGGAAGTCCTGAGTTCAGATCTAGACTCAGACACTTGACTAGCTGTGTGACCTTGGGCAAGTCACTTAACCTCTGTTTGCTTTAGTTGTAAAATGGGGATAATAATAGCACCTCCCCCCAGGGTTATTATGAGGATCAAATGAGTTAATATTTGTAAAGCATGAAGCACAATGCCCGATTTATAATAACTGCACAGGTGTTAGCTAGGTTATTGTTGTTTTTATTATTATTGCTAGTACCTCCCCCAAATTAACCTACATTAATTTTGTATAAGTTTTATATCTGCCTAGATGTGTACATGTTGTTTCCTTCAATGGGAACAGAAGCTCCTTGAGGGCAGGAGTTGTTTCATTTCTGTATTTGTATTCGCACTGACTAGCACAATGACTGACACAGAGTAGGTGCAATAATGCTTATTGATTGATTGGATGAGTGGTCCTGTTCAGAGAATGGAGTAGGTCAAAGGCAGTAATGGGAGATACCATCATGGGCTCCAAGCTAGAAGGGGCCTTAGAAGTCATCTAGTCCAATGCCTTTGTTTTACATATTAGCAAGTAATCCCCAGAGGGAGGTGACTTGATCAAGATCACACAGGTATTCAGCATCAGAGACAAGTTCAGAACCTGGGACCTCTGATTTCAAATCTGGTATCCTTTCTATTAGACCATAATGCCAAAAGTTGATTTGATGTTGGCATCAAATAACTGGGAGGTCTTGAATGACAAGGACAGGAGCATTGGCTAAATTCATGGAAGCAATAATGGATCTCTCGAGCAAAGGGTTAATATCACTGCTACCATTTTGTGTTACATGCCCTGCTCTCTCTCTCTCTCTCTCTCTCTCTCTCTCTCTCTCTCTCTCTCTCTCTCTCTCTCTCTCTCTCCTCTCCTCCCCTCCCCTCCCCTCCCCTCCTCTTCTCTTCTCTTCTCTTCTCTTCTCTTCTCTTCTCTTCTCTTCTCTTCTCTTCTCTTCTCTTCTCTTCTCTTCTCTTCTCTCTCCCCTCCTCATCTTTCTCTTTCTTTCTCCCTTTCCCTCCTTTTCTTTTCTCCTTTCTTCTCTTCCTCCTCCTTCTTCTTGTTCTTCTTCTCCCTCCCTCCTCTCTCTCTCCTATTCCCCACCATTCACATTTCCTTCCCTCCCCTCTCTTTTGATCCCTGTCAGTAGGCTATTTGAACATTGTTTAGGTCAACCTAGACCCTTAAAGCTAAAGAAATTGCCTAAACCTTGTGAGTCCCTTGGGACCTAGCCAACCCTTGTGCTTCTCTCCGATTACCGTTCCCAGAGAAGAGAGGCTGTGTTTCTTGGAAACTTCTGGCCGTCCCTGCCTTTATCTTTTCACACTCAGGCCCAAACTGAGAGACAAGAGGGGAAGGCGAGACAAAGGGGAGGGACCCTCTATTCTCCTTCCAGTGGTTCCATTAGCTTCCCCTGCTGATGGGAGGGGAGGGGAGGAGAGGGGACATATGGGAGACAGGCTTTATCTTCCCACCCAGCCACTTCTGTTTCTGCCTCCTACAGCCAGAAGGGTGAAGAGCGAGAATAAAAACAGGTTTCTTTTACACTCCTGCCTCCATAGGCTTCCACCTTTCTCCATCTCTTACCTTTTTCTCCCCATGTCTCTTAGCATCTCTCAGACAATTGGGAATGGGGCCAGAAGAGTCACCTGCAGCTTTGGTATTCTTCTGGGTAAATGGAGATCTGTGGCAACCTTAGCAACCAAACAGACAATGTTTGGTGGCTTGATTTCCTGGAGGCCATTCAGCCTAGTTTGCAAACACCTGCCACCTCTTCCACCCATGGAATCATAGAATTTTAGAATTGGAAGGCAGCTCAATGTCGATGCATAAATCCATTCTATAATGTTCCTGGAACAAAATTCATCCAACCACATCTTGAATATCTCTAGTGGTGAGGAGCTCATTACCTTATCAATTCCGGTCCTGGCCACAGGTGGAGGGCTTAGGTGAGAGTTGCTCCATCTCTAGGAAATGTGATCTGTGTCCCCTATCAGGGACATGCACACGCTCGTGGCACAGTTGCTGCTAAGCCAGATAGGCAAGACAGGGATGACATGGGGGGTGGAGGGGTGGGGGGGTGGGGTGGAGGCTGGAATCGAAAGTCTTTGGCCATGTCTCATTTGCCTTCAGCTCTTCTCTGCCAGACTCAGTTAGCTAAAAGCCAGGGACAGAATTGTGGCATTTAGCCTCTATCTTCACACAAACAACACCTATATGCCTGACTTTCTGGGGAGAGAACCTATAATTGATTTATTGAAAGTTTTAATAACAATATTTACAATATATACCAATAAGCAATCAAACCAGAAAGAGATGAGATTGGCATTGATCCTGAAGACACCAGAAGAGTTTTTTAAAGCTATTATGGTGTGCCGGGCACTATGCTAAGGACAAAAGGAACATAGAGGTGGCAGAACCCCTTCTTAGGATGAGAGGATGATGGAGAGAAGGCAGAACTACTCAACTCTTGCTCTGATTCCATTTTCTCTTCCAAGTAGAGTTATCTTCAAACTGGGAAGGATAGAGAGAAAATCGTAGGAGCCAAAAAGTCAAAAAGGAAGAGAAAATAAAAGGAAATTACATGAAAGAACCTTGCTGCCCATCAGTGAGGTCAAGTTATCTGCATCAGCATGGTGAAAGCCTGGCTGCAATGGTCTGTTGGTAAATATTTAATAACCAGCCCTCCATAGGGGAAAAAGAAGTATGTGCAACACATTTTAAAGTTTAATCTGTATTATTAGCATTTTATCCACCACTTTCTCAAGTCTAGAAAGTCAGCAAAATAATAGACCAAGCCCTGATTTGTAGCATTCACAAATTTCGGAGGTAAAAATGTTCATGCTAGAAATTTAACAATTGGCTTGCCAGTTAGAACTGGCTCCAATGTACTCCTGCCTGGGTGGCATTTCTGAGCTACTATTAATGATCTTTGAGAAGTTTGGAGAAGAGAAGAGGACTGCCAGGATGGGAGGCAGGTAAATATTGTCCTGATTTTCCAAAAGGGTAAGAGGGTAGATTCTTCAAATTATAGAGCAGTGAAAGTTTGACTTCAATTCTGAGCAAAACTCTGAAATGTATTCCTAAAAGGAAGCTGTGATTGCTATAAGCCAGAATGGGTTCTTTAAGAAAAGATGACATAGGTCATAAATGGAAAATATCCTGGGGTACTTAACAGAAATATAGAACACCCAGAGCTCGGATGAGTTGGTAGATAGGGAGAGACTGAAGATGAAAGAGATGAGAGGGAAAGGAAATGATCCCCCTCTTGGGGAAGGCAGGAGGCAGTGGTTTGGAGGACCTAGGCTGACCTTGGGGAAGAAGAGGACCTTCTCTTCTTCAAAGGAGAGCAAAGGAGGGACATGCAGGTAGAGAGGGGTTTGGACAGGTAGAGCAAGGAAGATGAGAGCTCAGGTCAGAGGGTCTTGATTTTCTCAGTCAAGTTGGGGATGAGCTCGTCTGCTGGGACTAGGGGGTGGAGTTGGGGGCTTCAGGGGAGGGGAAAAGGTTTGGAAGGACCATTGCGGGGAGTGTGTTAGAGAATCTATTAGTTAAGAGGAAGTGAAGGGAGATGAGAGAACATGAATTTGTAGTGGATTCAGTCAATACAGTGGCCAGGACATCTCTGACAACTTTCAGTGGCTTGGAATGGAGTGGAGGCCATTGTTGGGGGTGACTGAGGTATGAATGATGACTCCCTTCCCCTCCCCCCCAGTTCTAGTGCCCCTCCCCTAGTAACTTGTTTTCATTTTTATATACTTACATAAATTATTTTTAATATGCTTATGTAATTGTGTGTGTGTTCTATGTTACGTTCAGTCATGTTTATATGTTTAAAATCTGTGTGCATATTTTTATATGTGCGTATATTTATGTGTGCATATATTTTATGTGTGAATATTTTTATATGTGTGCTTATTTATGTATGTACATTTTAAATATGTGTGCCTATTTTATATATGTAAATATTTTTATGTGCGTGCATATTTTATGTGTGTACATTTTAAATATGTATGCATGTTTTTATATGCATATATATTTATGTATGCATTTTAGTGTGTACATATTTTATATGTGTAAATATTTTATATATATGCATATTTTGTGTGTATATATTTTATGTAGGCACATTTTAAATATGTGTGAATGTTTTTATAAGTGTATATATTTTGAATGTGCATATATTTTTATATGTGTACATATTTTCTTCTCTGGTGGAATGGAAGCTCTTTGAGGGAGGGATGATTTCCTTTTTTTGTATCCCCAGAGGCTAGGACAGTGCCTGGCACATAATAGGAGTTCAGTAAATGTTTGTTGGGGCAAGGCAAACAAGGGTGGAGGACAGAATGTCTCTGAATTTGTTAACTATAAGACCTATGGGGGTTGGAATGTAAGGCCAGAGCAGGGATGATGGACTGGTAGAATAGGGCAGGATAGATGGGCAAGAGGTGATCTGGAATCCAATAGATCACAGCAACAAGGACCAAGCAGCATAAACCTAACTAGAGCAAACTTGGAAAGAAAAGAAGGTGCCGAGTGATGAAGGGAGCAAGCAGGGACAGGATTTGGAGTTTGAGGATCAGGATTCTCCCACATGTTCCCTGTATGTTCCTCGGGCAAATCTCTTGACTTCTTTGAGACACAGTTTCCTCACCTATAAAATAAATGAATTCAATTGTATGACCTCTAAGGTCCCTTCCATCTCTATGGAGGGCTTTATGCTATGAGATTATCGTCTATGCCAAGAGGAGTCAAGGTCGAAGTGTCTTCCGGAGAGAACAAAAATGAATGAAAAAACGCCATGAATGCAGAGAGTCATAGGAAGATTTACATGAACTGATTCAAAGAGAAATGAGCAGACCCAGGAAAAAATATATACAAAGATGACAACAAAGGAAACAGAGAGAATGACCACAAAACAGTAAAAAAATTAATGTTATAAAGGTTTAAAGAAAAAGTTTGGTCTCAAGAAAGAGGTATGAGAAGACACCCACTCTCTTGGGCCTGGGCACAATGGTGATCCACAGCTGTGGAACATATAATATCAGATTTGTTTATATGTTGATTAGTTTTTCTGATTTCTTCTCCTCTTATTCCTCTTAATTTTTTTTCATTATAAGGGATGCCTAGGGGTGGGTAGGAAGTAGAAGGATATCTTCCCTCTCCAGGCTTCATTGCTGCAGGACTTTCTCTACCATCACCTCCACCAACCCCACCTTTGCTGGATGGTACCTTCTTCCCTGCTCCTCCCTTTTCAGTTCCCTTTTATGTTTTGTATGTCCCCTATTATAATGTAAACTCCTTGAGGGTAAAGATTGTCTTCCTTCCACTAGTATTTATAGTTCCAGTGCCTAGCACAGTGCCTGGCACACTGTAAGGGCTTAATAAATATTTGCCACCTGTCTGACTGAATAGAGAGAAATGTAGGCAATGTCACAATAAAGCAGTTCATTGAATTGACCAACCATGATTCCAGAGTACAGGTGATAAAGCACAATGCCCACCTCGTGACAGAGAGGTGTTAGGCTCCTGATGCAGAATGAGACATTTGGTTTTCCGGTGTGGCCAAAGTAGGAATTTGTTCTGACTATGCATATGTTACAAGTTTTGCTTTTCTTTCTCATTTTCAATGAGGTGGGAAAGGTGGGAAGAGGAGAAAATAGTGTTTTTATTAATCAAAACAAATTTTAAAAGTTTTTTAAAGAAAAAAGATATTACTAAAATCTATTTAAGAAATTAAATTAAAGAGCGTTTGTTAAGTACTTACAATGCTCTGGGCACTATGCTAAGTGCTAGTGATAGAAATATAGATTCTAGTGAGGGCAGATGGAGCTGGACAGAGGAGAGTGGAGAGTGAGCTCCCTTTGGAGGTGTCTGAGGAGCGGTGGGGTAGCCTGGAGAGTCAGGTCCCCCTGAGTTCAGGAAAATGGGAAGAGCAGGTGAGAAAAGGATCTCCAATGAGAAAGAGTTGGGGGAGTAGTTACAAGTCAAAGGGGATTTTGCCTCAGCAGAGAGCAGCTCTGAACAAGGCAATAACAAGGCTAGGGGGTGAGGTGGATGCCTGTGTTTCAAGAGGTGGGAGCATTTTAGTCATTAACCAGGGGAAATCCCAGCTGATGAGTCTTCACCCCCTCCTGAGTCCAGTGATGACTAAGGGAGGAGTAGTGGGGATGAAGCATGTTTTGTCTCCAAACGCTGGAAAGAAACTGAAGGGGAAGACAATAGGAAGTGTAGATAATTCACCTTGCTGGGCAAGGACCTGGCCAGGAGCTGAACCTGAATCAGGTTTCCATGATCCTAAGGGGAGAGAGGATTTAAAAAAATACATTGTATTGATCATAAATCATTTTATTATAATAAATTATTATTTATTGAGACCAATAGGTGTTGAAGTGATTAAGTGTGCTGGGCTATGAGAGTTCAAATCCAGGCTCAGATGGTTCCTGTGTGACACTGGACAAGTCACTTAACCTTTGCCTCAGTTTCCCATCTATAAAATGGGGATAACAATAGCACCTATCTTCCAGGGTTGTTATGAAGATCAAATGAAATAATATACGTAAGGTACTTCGCAAATCTTAAAGCTAGGTGGCGTAGTGGATAGAGCACTGGCCCTGGAGTCAGGAGGATCCGAGCTCAAATCTGAGCTCAGACTAGCTGTGTGATCCTGGACAAGTCATTTAACCCTAATTGCCTAAAAAAAGTGCTATATAAAAGCTAGCTATTGGCATTAAGAATGATAACAATAAATTAATAATAGAATTATTCTAAGGATCAAATGAGGCAGTATATGTACAGTCAACCAATCAGTCAACATTTACTAAGCACCAGACCCTGTGCTGAGAGTTGGGATATTAAACAAGCAAAAGATAATCCCTGCCCTCAAGGATCTTACGCTCTAAAAGGGGAGACAACATCCAATCTATACGACATCCGACATCCAAATCTATACAAAGCAAACAATATACGGGATAAATAAGAAATACTGGACAGAGGGAAGGCACTAGAAATAGGAGGGGCTGGGGAAGGCTTCCTGGGATTTTAGGTGGCCTTAAAGGGACTAGAGTGGAGGGGAGACACTGTCCTAGGCTTGGGGGAGAGCCAGAGAAAATGCTTGGAGCTGAAAGAATGGAAAGTCTTGTTCATGGAACAGCCAAGAGGCCAGTGTTACTAGACTGAAGAATACTTGGCAAGGAGTAAGCTATAAGAAGAGTGGAAATGTAGGAGGCTAGGTTATGAAGGGCTTTGGACACCAAACAGAGCATTTTGTATTTGATCCTGGAGATGATAGGGAACCACTGGAGTTTATTGAGAAGGGGGCAGGGTTGACATGGTCAGACCTACTCTTTAGGAAAATGCAGGCAGACCGGCCAGCAGCTACTGTAGTAGTCCAGGCATGAGGTGATGAGGGTTGTCACCAGGGTGGTGGCAGTGTTGGAGGAGAGAAAGGGGCACATACAAAAGATGTTATTGAAAGCAAAAATGACAGACCTTGGCAACAGACTGAATGTGGTGAGGTAGGGGATGGGAGGTGCGGGATGGGGGTGTTGACAGAGAGGGAGGGGCCCAGGATGACTCCTAAGTTGTGAGCCTGAGGGACTGGTAGGAATGTGTTGCCCTTGTAAGATCCTTGAGGACAAGGACTGTCTTTTTGCCTTCTTTGCACCTCTGGTGCTTAGCACAATGTCTGGCACATAGTAGTTACTTAATACAACTTTGTTGTTGTTGTTTGTCCATTTTCAAAGAGGACCATGACATCATGGGGGGGGGGTGATGCCATGACCTGCAAGTGAATTGGATTTAAGTGAGGGAGGGCTGCGCAGAGTCACCAGCCTCACTTCTTCCTCTGGAGCCATCCGGGTCCAGTGGCAAAACATAGATCAGGAGGATTGGAGATGATTGTTTGATTGAAGGTAGGAGGGGGAAGGGTTAGGAAGAAAGATAGCAAGTTCAGTCTTGGACATGCTTCCTTTAAGACATACCATTTTTCCCAGGTCAAGGAGAAAATACTGCAAGCAGCCAGAAAGAAACAATTTGAGTATTGTGGAAAAACAATCAGGATAACACAGGATCTAGCAGCTTCCACATTAAGAGATCGAAGGACTTGGAATAGGATATTCTGGAGGTCAATGGAGCTAAGATCAAAACCAAGAATCGCCTACCCAGCAAAACTGAGTATCATGCTCCAAGGCAAAATATGGACTTTCAACAAAACAGAGGATTTTCAAGCTTTCTCAGTGAAAAGACCAGAGCCGAATAGAAAATTTGACTTTCAAACACAAGAATCAAGAGAAGCATGAAAAGGTAAACAAGAAAGAGAAATCATAAAGGACTTACCAAAGTTGAACTGTTTTGTCTACATTCCTACATGGAAAGATGATGTGTATGATTCATGAGAGGAATATACTGAGAGAGGGAGAAAGGGAGAGATAGAATGGGGTAAATTATCTCCCATAAAAGTGGCAAGAAAAAGCGGTTCTGTAGGAAGGGAAGAGGGGGCAGGTGAGGATGAATGTCTTGCCCTTATCAGATT
>CM053622.1:806848996-806945628 GCA_028646595.1 Phalanger gymnotis | reverse complement strand
GGGTATGACTGCTTGTAGACTAAAGAGTTCTATGTTCCATGCTTGGGCGGATGCGCTGCCTCACCAGCACTCCTCCTTCCCCAAGAACCCCCTACCCGGACTGGGCTTGAATCTTCAGCACACTCTTCACTCCTGCTCTGATCAGCCACTTAATTCCTCCCACCAGGTGGGCCTGGGGCCAGAAGCAACTGCAGCTGTAATTCTAAAGCTGCCTCACCTCCACTGCCCCAGGGGCGGTGGCTGAACCGCAAACTCAGTCTCGCAGCTTTTCCCACTAACCTTCTCTGTTGTCTTTGCTGTTTGTGGGTTGAGAGGTCTGGTAGATGCCACAGCTCAGTAATTCAGGATGCTGGGGCACTCTCCGCTTGGCTCCTGGTCTGGTTGGTCTGCGCCGCGCACGCTGGGCTCTCCTCCTCACGGCTCTGCTCCCCTTGGCTGGGAGCTGGGAGCTCTGTGCGGGACAGACCTTACCCAGAGACCATCCAGGCTGTCCTGGGCTGGAGCCCGGCTTCCCTCTGCCACTTTGTGGGTTCTGCAGCTCTAGAATTGGTTCAGAGCCATTTTTAATAGGTTTTTGGAGTGACTTGGTGGGGAGCTCATGCCAGTCACTGCTTTCCAGCTGCCATCTTGGCTCCGCCCCCTGGTCTTTCATTTTCAAAGAGGACCAATGACCTCAAGAGGTGATGTTTTGACTTGTGTGTGAATTGGATTTAAGTGAGGCAGTTGCATATAGTCATCAGCCTCATTCTCCCTTCCAGAGTCATCGAAGTCCAGTGGTAAGACAAGAGTCAGGATACCTGGTGATGGCCCAGGATGACTTGGATGACCTTGGTGTGTTCCATGTCAGATGAAGCTCTAAGTGCTCCACGTCACCTGCTTCAGTTGCCTTCAGATTGTTCTTATCTGACCATTATGCCAGGGGAAGTCTTCAGATGAGACCTGTTGGTTACCCTCAAACTGATTTAGCCCATCTGCTGAAATGTTTCCACTGGTATGTGGCTGCCGCACTTGCTACAGCTTTTTGGAGCCACAGGTGAGAGCTGAGTGCCAGGTGGATGAGCGTTGAAAAGAGCTCGCTGAGCCCTCAAACTAGAGGTGCTAGTTTTCCCTGAACATTCTGCATTAGTCATGTTGTGAAAGAAAACACAGACCAAAAAACCCAAGAAAAATAAAGTAAAATAAAACCCCTATGTTTTGCTTAAACTGAACCTCTTGTTTAATCTTCCGTCTCTCTTTTCACCCTTTCCCTTTTCCCTTTTTCCTCCTGTTGAGTGTACTGTGTTTCTGTGCAACTATTCCTTCCTTTGGCCATTTCATAGGAGAGTAAGATTCAAGTGTTCTCTCTCTCCTTACTCCTTAGTCTTGTTTGTATAGACTTCTACTTGTCCTCCCCAATTATGTGAGGTAATTTTTGCTATCATTCTCCGTCCCACCCCCACCTCACTCTTGATGTATTTCTCTTCCTTTCCTTTTCCAATCTTCTTTTGAGATCATGAAAATATAACAGAACCATGGCCACATGCTCTGTCTAATTAGACTCTCTCTGTGACCCCTGCTGATGATAGAGTTCTGAGGGGATACATCTATACTCTCACCATTTCACAATGTAAACAGTTTATCCCTTATGATTGTTCACTTATTCAGCATTTTTTTTTGCTTCTCTTGACTCCTGTGTTTGAATTTTAAAGTTTCTATGCAACTCTGGTCTTTTCACCTTCTGTTTCATTAAAGATCTTTTTTCCTCCTAAAGCATTATATTCAGTTTTTCTGGTTAAGTTATTCTTAGCTGTAAGCCCTTCTGGAATATTGTATTCCAAGCTCTTTGCTTCTTTATATTGTGGCTGCTAAATATTATGTGATCCTGACTGTGATTCCTCAGTATCTGAATTCTTCTTTTCTGGCTTATTGTAGTATTTTTGTTTTGACCTAAAAACTCTGATTTGGCTATAATGTTACTGGGAGTTTTTATTTTGTAATTTCTTTCAGGAGGTGATCCGTGGGTTTTTTCTCTTTCCACTTTGCCTTCTGGTTCTAAAAGATCTGGGCAGTTTTAAGATTTCTTGACAAATGCTTTCTATAGCTTCTTTGTTGGGGAGAGGGAGAGAAGCTTTACTGGTTCAAAGTGACAACTGCAGGTTCCCTTTTGGTCTGAGATTTCTGCCCTGTTTATTTCCTTGTAGGCTTTAGACTGAGCTGGAGGCTGGAACTGAGATTCACTCTACTCCTGAGGTCTATTTACTCCTGATTTCATTCATTGCTCGGTACACAATATAGAGCCTGTGTCTGCTCCTCACCTTGGAATGCCACCTCTAGGCACAAATCCCCTCCTCGATGTCCCCTGGATCTGTGGTCCAGAACTAGTGAATGACAGAGCTGGAGCTTAGGAGTGCTCTGTGGATTCCAAAATAGTTATCATGAATGGATGACATAACTTTTGAAGAAGCAACTTGCCCACCAATGGCCTGGGTCTGATTTTGGAAGATGGATAGTAGGAGGTTGCTTCACCAGAATTCTCAGCATTTCAAAAGGACCTGTTGTTGGAAGAGTAACCTGGACACATTGTGTGGTAGTCACAAGTTGTTACAAGGGAAATACTGAATAGAGCTGTGGATTGTTCTTGGTTCTTGTGATGATGTAACCCTTAGTGGTGGCTTCCGAGTAGCCCCTTTTAATTTCAGTGGATGATCACTGGTGGCTTGGTTTGGGGGAAGGGGTTTCTAGGTCCCAGAGCCCATTTGCATGGGAAATCACAGGAGGTACTCCACAGCAACAGAAAATGAGAGTTCTTTGAGTTTTTAGTGTGACTATTTTCCCACAGCCCCTCCAACAATTGCTATTTTCCCTTTTTATCACGTTTTCCAATCTGACAGGTGTAAGATAGAGCCTCAAAATTCAAACTGGCTTTGATTTATATTTCTCTAACTATTATATGACTACTGACAGCTTAAATTTCTTCCTTTGAAAACTGCCTGCTCATATCCTTTGCCCAAAAATCCCTTGGGGAGTGACTCTTTGGGTTTTGAACTTTCTATTACCTACCACCTGTATGGTCTTAGACAAGTCACTTGGCTTCTTTTGGTGTCTTTCCTCTTCTGTAAAATAAGAGAGTCAGAAATGGCCTCTGTGGTCCCTTCCAGTTCTAGATCAATGATCTTAGACAAATTGCCTCAAGTCCGAAGGTCCCCCTTCTCATTCTAGCTCTTTGAGTGTTAACCCCAAAAGATCTAGGTATTTGAAATTACATTCAAGTGAGACAACGTCTGATGACCTGTTGGCGTCCATTGTAAAGGTTCCGCCCCTTGTGTGTTAGAGTGCACTGACATTCTATGTTCTAGACTCCTGAACTCAGACTATGGTTCCACTGGGACTCAGCATTATTATTGTGAGAATAGCCCCCAAAAGATCTCTCCACATGTCTCTAGATATAAAATATAGACTGTACTCTGACCAATGACTGAACCTAGTGTTGCCAGAGATTAGAAAATGAAAGAACTGGGTTCAAATCCCACCTCCAAGACTTAGGACTTGTATGTCACTTAACCCCGCTGACCCTCAGTTTCTTCATCACAAGATGGAGATAGTCCCTGCAGTATTTTGTGTTGTGAGGCTTAAATGAGGCAATATACCATGTAGCTGCCTTAATAACTGAATACCTTAAAGCACTACGTAAATGTCATTTTTCTTATTTACTGTTGTGATTATCCTCTCTTCGTTTTATCTATCCCCTCTCTCAAGAGAAGAGCTGTATTTGTCACTTTTTTCAGTAACCCTTGGTTTTAATCAGAAAAACTGAGGCACAGGGGTTATAATGATGTGCCCAAGGTCATACATTGGCAAGCTGGGATAAAAACCAACATTTTTATCCATGCCACACAGGGAAGGAAGGAGGGGAAAGAATAAAGCATTTTTATAAAGCACCTACTATGTGCTAAGCATTCTACAAGTTCATTAACATGCATTTGATCCTCGCAACAACCCCGGGAGGTAGGTGCTGTTATTGTTCTCATTTTACAGTTGAGGAAACTGAGGCAGACAGAAGTTAATTGGTTTGCCCAAGATCACACAGCTAATAAATGTCTGAGGCCAAATTTGAACTCTGTTCTTCCGGACTCCAGACCTGGTGCTCTATCCACCATGGCACCTGGCTGCCTCTGGGCACGGCTCTCCTTTGGCATTTTGGGAGCAACGGAAATTATCTACAAGACACGCTGAAGACGTTGGCCTTTTCCTTGTCCTTTCCTGCTCCACTCCATCCTAATCATTAAGCATCTAATGTAAATAGCACCAGGATGCTTGGCATTCACAGCCTCTGCCTGAAGAAAGCTATCCTGACAGACTGATACACAGAGCAGAACAATGTTTCAACCCAAACACATAAAATAAAGAAGTTGAATTAGGTGATCTCTATGATCCCTCCCAGTTCTGACATTCTCTATTCTAAGGCCCCTCCCAGCTCCAACATCCTCCCAAACCTCTAGGATTTGCCCTATGAGACGGAGGAGCATCTTTGACTCTCAGAGACAGTTCCTGGATGCTTGGAGCACTGAAGCGTTGAATAGCAGTATTGTTTGATGTGACCAGCCCCGGATCTGGAGTCCGAGGATGTGGATTTCAATCATCTCTCTGTCACTTAGTAGCTGTGGGACACGGGACCAGTTACTACCCCTGTCTGGGATCGGGGGGTTCCTCTTCTATGACATGAGGTTACATTGCCAGCTGCTCATTCTTAGAGTATCTCGTGACTTCTGAGTCTCTTGCCCTTCATTGGAGGGGCTGCTGTTTGAGAAATGGAATGGATCCACCTGAAATTCTAAATAAAATCCAGACCAGGGCCTTCGGGCACTACCCGACCAAGTTCTTTTCTTTGAATGAGATCATCCTATTGACTCCTTCAAAAAAAAGAGAGGAAAAAAAATTAGAAATAACAGGGTGGTGTGTGATGGACTGTTATTGCACATACAACAAGTATCATCTCCCTACAATTAAACACACCTAAATTAAAAGTTAGAGGAATTCACCTGAGATCATGAAAGTGTTTTTTATTCCCTGATTTCCTTTAATTAGAAGCCAGAAGCAGGAGAGTCAAGTAGCAAAGGCATCATTCGAGTGAGGTGGGGTAGCTACCAGAATTTTAAAATTCTCTGAAGCAAGATTCATTCATTCATCTCTTCATTCATTCATTCATGTCTTCATCCATTCACTTCTTCATTCATTCATTCACTCATCTCTTCATTCATTCATCCATCTCTTCATTCATTCATTTGTTCATCTCTTCATTCATTCATCTCTCCATTCATTCAATCATTTATTCAGCCATTCAAAGAACCATAGATTTAGAGTTGGAAGGTGCACAGAAGTCTAGGCTCAAGAGGTACCACTCCACACCAATGAGATTGTCTAATATGATAGAAAAGGAAAATGACAAATGTTGGAGGGAATGTGGGAAAATTGGGACACTAATGCACTGTTGCTAGAGTTGTGAACTGATTCAATCACTTTGGAGAGCAATTTGGAACTATGCCTAAAGGGCAATCAAACTGTGCATACCTTTTGACCCAGCAATACTGCTATTAGGAATGTATCCCAAAGAGATCAAATAAAACAGAAAAGAACCTATATGTACAAAAATATGTACAGCAGCTCTTTTGTGGTGCCAAAAATTGGAAAGTATGGGGAAATTGAGGCTGAAAAGTTGTGGTATATAATTGTAATGGAATATTATTGTGCTATAAGAAATAATGAGCAAGAGGCTCTCAGAAAAAAACCTGGAAAGACTTATATGAACTGATGCAAAGTGAAATGAGCAGAACCAGGAGAACATTGAATACAGTAATAGCAATATTATGTGATGATCTACTGTGAATAACTTAGCTATTCTTAACAACATAATTATTCAAGACAATTTTGAAGTACTTTTGACAAAAAATGCTATCTACTTCCAGAAAAAGGACTGATGGAATCTGAATGCAGATTGAAGCATATTTTAAAATGTTTTTTCTTTTTGTGTCTGTTTTCTTTCACAACATGACTAATATGGAAATATGTTTTGCATGATTACACATGTATAGCCTACATCAAATCACTTGCTTTCTCAATAAAGGGGAAGGGGGAGGGAGGGAGAGAATTTGGAACTCAAAATTTTATAAAAACAAATGTTTAAAATTGTTTTTATATGTAATTTGGGAAAAATAAAATACTAAATGAGTAAAAAAGGAGTCTCGATTCATAGAGACTTCAGAAGCTAATGTGACCCCCTCTTTTTTTAACAGATGAAGAAACTGAGGCTTAATACAGGTTAAGTGATTTGTCCAAGATTATCCGGGTAGGAGCCGGAAGAGCTGAAACTTGAACCCAGATTCTCTCACACCAACCCAGCATTCCTTCCACTATATTAGGCTATCTTCACTCAGATACTCTGAACAAACAAGAGATGTGAACTGAGAAACATGGGTGGGGAAGGACAGTGACAGGAAGAATTCAGAGAAGCATGAGAAGACATATGAACTGATGCAAACAGGAATAAGCAGAACCAGAAAAACCATATAAACTGTGACTGTGACAGTGCAAATAGAAAAGAGGTAAGGGAGAAAGAGAAACTGAATGCTGCAGGATTATAACGAGCAAGCTTGGAACCAAGAAAAGCTGAGAAAATATGCCTTCCTTTCTTCTTGCAAAAGTGGTGGACTATATTCTAAGCTCCCTTATAGCTCCAACATTCTCTGTTCTAAGGGCCCTCCCAGCTCTGACATCCTCTGTTCTAAGGACCTTCCCAGCTCTAACACTTCATAGTCTAAGTTCCCTCGCAGCTCTAACATCCTGTGCTCTAAGGCCTCTCCCAGTTCTGACATTCTCTGTTCTAAGGGCCCTCCAAGCTCTGAAATTCCATATTCTAAGTTCCCTTCTGGCTCTGACATTCTGTGTTCTAAGGCCCCTCCCAACTCTGACATTCTTTGTTCTAAGAGCCCTCCCAGCTCTGACATTCTCTGTTCTGGGGCCCCTCTTGGCTCTAAGATTTTGTGTTGGTAAGCAAAATGGGCTCCTTAGCACTTAGTTCAACAAGTGCCCTTGAAGAGTTTGGCTTTTGTTTTTGCTGACTAATTCAGTGTATTTCATTGAGTCTTACTAAGTGCTAAGCCCCAGGCCCAAACCCCTATTAGGTGTAAAACCTATGTGGGTGTGTATTGGCAACTAAGGTGGGGCCCAAGGTGGGGCTAACTCCAGGGAGGGCCTAGTTTACATGTCTGGGACTGCAGAGGCTCTTAGACCACGTGGGTTTAAGTCTGCCTCTTTGTGATGATTTTAGGTCATGTGGGGTGGGTGAGTCGCATGTGTGACTCACCCCTGATGCTGACAAAGATATAAAAGCCAGGAGTTGGCCTCTTCTTCCTTGGAGCTCTTTGCTGCAGCAGTGGTAGCACATGACTCTGGGCCAGCCCTTGTTCTGAGCTCCCAGGCTGAACCTAGATGTTGGTAACTATGAATTGAATTGGGTCTGTTGATGTTTGTACTTTGTTTGTAATTTGCTCTGAAGTTCAGGGTGCTGGCTTTTTCCCCTGAACTAAGTGAGTGATATTTGCGTGCTGAATTAAAATAAGCCCGCCAACTCCTTAACCTTGCTTTCCTTATTAAGGCAGATCAAAAGAATCTGTGCTTTGGCGGGTTCTGGCAGCTTTCTGGGTGCTAGTTGTTGGTGGATCTTGCACCCCCACAGAAGCTGCTAGCCAGATTGCGGAAACACATTTCATGTTCTAAAGCTCCTTATTTTCATTCTTTATAATTTGCTCTATTTAACTGAGTTAGAAATGTCCTTAGGTTGGAGACTCTTAAATTTCCAAGATGTGTTATTTCAGTACCTTCAAGAATTCTGAGGAATACTTTATAAACTTAATAGTTAGTTTACAGACCTTGGATAGCTCACTTAGCCGGATGGTTTTGTTTTTGTCCCATCTAATATAGTACCTGCTTGTCCCCATGCCTAAACTGCTCTCGTTCCTCATCTCTGTCTCCTGACCTCCCTGGCTTCCTTTAATTCTCACCAAAATATCACCTTCCACAAGAAGTCTTTTCCAACACCCCGTAATTCAAATGCCTTCCTCCTTTATTTCATATTTATCCTGTATAGAGCTTGTTTGTACACAGTTATTTGTCTGTTGTCTCCTCTATTAAACTGTGACCAGGGCAGGGGCTGTCTTTTGCCTTTCTTTGTATCTCCAACACTTAGCACCATGTCTGGCACATGGGTGCTTCAATGCTTATTGGCTGACTGGAGTGCCTGACACGTGGTGGGCGCCTAATAAGCATTTGTTGACTTGACTTGAATTGCGGGGTGGGAGAGTTGGAGCAACTCATGTTATTTCTCTGGGCCTCATGTTGCTTAGTGTTTTCCATTATTCCCTATTATTATCTCTCAATGGATTACGCTAATGCAATTTTTTTCACACAATAGGTTCGCCAGGGATGTGGCAGCACAGAAGCATTCCAAGGAATTTGAACCCCTTTCAATGATGCCCATACGGGCGGCCTCTAGGACCCTTTCCCGGGCGCAAAGCCTTTTCTTATCTCCAGCGCAATAGAAAAGCATTAAACTGGGGCAGCTAAATGTTTCAGTAGATAGAGCACCAGACTTGGAATCAGGATGATGTGAGTCCAAATCTGGCCTCAGACATTTACTAGCTGTGTGACCCCAGGCAAGCCACTTAACTCTGCCAAGAACATTTTAAAAAATGAAAGCATGAGACCCCCAACTGAACTCTTCAAGTGTTTAGCAATTTTCATTCTTACTATCAAATCTCTAAGTCTATGTATAGAAGTTAGGGATTTTAAGGTATGGTAGAAAGCATGCTAGATTTAGAGTCAGAGAGCTGAATTGGAATCCCAGCTGTGCCACTTAGAATCTCTGTGACCCTGAGCAAGTCACTTCCCTTGCCTGGGCCTCAGTTTACTAATGTGTAAAGTGGACTAGATAATCTACAAAATTCCTCCCAAATCAAATATACAATATGGTCCTAGCAGTGTGAGCCTGAGCAAGTCACTTCCCTTGCCTGGGTCTCAGTTTACTAATGTGTACAGTGGACTAGATAATCTACAAAATTCCTCCCAAATCAAATATACAATATGGTCCTAGCAGTGTGAGCCTGAGCAAGTCACTTCGTTGCTTCAGGCCTCAGTTTCCCTATCTGTAAATTGATAGGGTCTCTAAGGTCTCTGCCAGCCCTCAATATGTGTTCCTAGGACCTCTCAGTTTTTCCTGTGTATTGCTAGCTCCCGTTAAATCTGGGGCGTTCATCTGTGGGAGAGAGGTGCCAAGTCTGTGGCTTGTGTAATGCATTTATTTTGCTGCTCTGTCAACAAAGAACCTTCCCCCAAACCCCGCCCCCTCCCCGCCTCCACCCAGCTAGACTCTGAATAGTCCTGGAAGGAGGAACTTGGGATAGGGATCGGGACTAGACCTGTGATTTCATTGGGATAGAGAGCTCCCAGGTGAGGAAAAGCCCTCTACCAACGCATGTTGGCATCTTTCCTGAAATTGGTAGTCTTTGAGAGGGTCAGAGTATCAGAAGTAGGGCTCAAATTCCAAATCTTCCTGACTTCCAGAGCAATTATCTGTCAACTATCTTGTGCTGCTTTAGCTCAAGGCAAATATTCTTGTGCCCCTGGGCCTCACTGTTATCAAGGAAGATGCTGGCTAACATATTCTCTTTCCTATTTGGAGATCCTCCCTGAGCCAAAGGAGAATCTAGTTTAATCCAGGAATCTCCAGGTTTGAAGGGAACATGCATCTTTCTGGCTTGATCCATATGGGAACAAGAATCTCTTCTAAAATAGCTTTGATTGACCCACCAGTCATTTCTCCACCAGGCTTGAAATGAAACAACAAACATTTTATTGACGTAGACTGAGTCTATTATGCACAATAGAACTGGACTCCCACTTTCAGTTTCTCAATGAAATTTACATCTTTGATGAAAACCCCAAAGGAAACTTACAACATTGATGGAAACTTCAATTCTGCTGAAAGTAAACCTCTTCCCCCACCACTCTCCCATGACCAGAAGGGTATGAGAATAGGAGCCCTGAGTATTCAAAGCCTGATCAGGACCAAACAGGCCCATAGAGTGTAATAACAAAAAGAGTCTAAATATACAAGTATGTCCAAAGAGTTACTGTTTTTCCCTAAGGAGGATTGGGGTTAAAAAAAACAAGCACATAAAACATCTCCTTTGGCTCTGCCAAGAATCCCTCAAAGTCTCTCCTGGCTGAATGGAGATTCCTAAATCAGCTGGCTGAGGGCCGTTTCCAAGAGCAATGGGGTGGGAAGCTGGCCAGCTTGGGCTCCAGGTCTGGGCAGCACTACCAACCTCCCAATTTCTAGGCTTCACAAACAGGTCCTCATCTTGCTTCAAAGGGAGGGGAAGCAAATCCAAATTCCAGACAGCTGCGGCTTGGGTTCCTGGGATCTTAAAAAAATTAATTACCCTTGTTGGACCCAAACTTTAATGATAGGGTCTCTAAGGTCTCTCTCAGCCCTCAATCTGTGTTCCTAGGACCTCTAAGCTTTTCCTGGGTATTGCTAGCTCCTGTTAAATCTGGAGTGTTCATCTATGGGAGAGAGCTGCCAGGTCTGTGGCTTGTGCAATGCATTTATTCTGCTGCTCTGTCAACACAAGACACCGCCTGCCCCCCCCAACCCCCGCCCCAGCAAGCCTCTGAATATCCAGATCCTCTGAAGTCCACCCACCCAACTCAAAAGCCACAGCACCAACCAATGGTGGGGTCTCCCTTGGGCCAGCCTCACCTTCCTCTCTTTATTACACACACACACACACACACACACACACACACGCACTCACACCCATGGACCAGTCCCACTGAGGTAGGAATCCCCATTACCAGCAAAGTTCCCTCCCCTCAACTCATCAACTACAAACCCAAACCAGAAGCCCAGCTTGTTATCCTTTCTGTTTTTTAACAAGAAACAAAAATCGATTGAAGGTCTGAGCCAGAATTTGTTTCCAAAAGGGGACGGAAGTAAACCTTAGGTCTGGAAGAGAGTAAGCCATTGGCCAGACCCCAGCTCCATCCCTGGAACCCTCCAAATATGCGACGGCTCAGAGGACAATCCTGGAAATCTTGCTCTTCTGGGGTTTGGGGGTGGGGTGGGGAAATTCCAGTAAGAGAGTTGTAATTCCAGTGTTGTGTCTGACGTCAGAGATCCAACTTGGGAAAGGGGGGAGACCTGGGGAGGGAATTCCTGGGAAGCGTCTGATGTCAGAAATCTAGTTGGGCGGAGGGTGGGGAGGAGAGCTGGAGTGGGAATTCCTGGGGAGCACCTGCAGTCAGAAGTCCCGATTGTGGGCGGCCACCGATGCTCCATGGGTGCTGGACAGCTCCTGTTCCCCGCCAGTGGATGGGCAGAGGCGCGGCTGCAGCCGGGGCTGGGGCTCGGTAGCCGCTTCCGGGCTCCCCAGGACTCCGCGGCTGGCAGGGCCCGGGGCTCTGCGAGAAGGCGCTGTAGCTCCCGGGTGGCCCTCCGACAGCAGGGGCACAGCTTGGCTGCAAGTAGGCGGGCTGAGGCTGGCCCGGGGCCCAGGGATCGCCCAGCAAGTAGAGCGGACGCTGGGGCAGGCAGCAGGACAGCTCGGCCAAGGCAAGGGGCGAAGGCGTAGGGGATCGCCCCGTCTGGGGTCCCGGGGGCTGCGGGACGCGGGGGCGGGGGCGCCGCCGCCGCCGGCGGCGGCGATAATCGCCCTGGTCGAACATATCCTGGAAGGCCGGGTCCAGGGCCCACAGGTTGCCTTTCCGCTCTCCCGGGGCACTGGGGCCGCCGTCCGGGGGGACCTTAACGAAGCACTCGTTGAGGCTGAGGTTGTGCCGGACGCTGTTCTGCCAGCCCTTCTGGTTGCGCTCGTAGTAGGGGAAGCGACCCACGATGTACCGGTAAATCCCACTCAGGGGCAGCCGCTGCTCCGGGCTCTCCTTGATGGCCATCGCGATCAGCGCTACATAGGAGTAGGGAGGCTTCTGCAGGGGGTCTGGCCCTGCCCCCGTGGCCCGCTCGGCTGCGCCCCTGCAGACGAGCGCCTCTGTAGAGGAAGCCCCAGAGGGCATGGGCTGGGCAGCAAAGTCCTGAGTAGCCATCCACCTGCCTTCTGCACTTAGTGGACTTGGTGTAACGCGCGCCCTGGCGTCGGCGCCCCTGGACGGACCCGAACGTCCAATGCGTTCTTCCTGTGGCCTAACCACTGGCACCTTCCGCTTCCCCGGCCGCTCCCTCCCCTAGACCCAGGCTGACTCAATTTGGTGTCTCTGGAGGGCCAAAGAATCCAAGAACGAGAATCAAAATTGTCCAATGTCCTCCCTCCCCGGAGTTCGAGTCGAGTGCAGGCCGAAGGATAGAGGATCAGCCTGCATCCTCGGGTTAAAAGTTAAATTTGTCAGGCCTCTCTTATCAAAGGGAATGTATACTCTGTGGAAAATGAATCCGTTAAGATGCAATTCCGTAAACTAAGCCCAATTGTCTCCCTGGTTTCCATAATAAAGTTGAAGATGCGTTCCGGCCCCTGGCCTCAGCCTAACGCCCTTGACCTGTAGTCCACTGCGCTCACTTTAGCAGCTTCGTGAAAACTGGAGCGTGGAGACGCACCCCCATCCCCTGCCCCTCTCCTTTATCCCTTAGCTGCCTAGATGGTATTTCTCCTCCCTGCCTAACCACAGCTCCTGCTCAGGAGATCTGTCTTTCTCTCTGAGCCTCCCCACCAGCAGAGCAGCGTCTGCTACGAGAACCTCCTCCACTCTGCTTGTAGGCTGCGAGCTGGAGGGAGGAGTTCCTGACAGCTGGGAGGGAGATCAGAGCTTAAATTTCTGCCTGCCAGGAGCACCCCTCCCCTCTATGGCTCCTCAGGCTGGTTTTATTTTTAACCCTTAAGCCGTACTACACGTGTATGTGTTTTCCCCACCTAACACGTGTGTCTGGCAGGAGCAAAATTTAGACAAAGCGAGAGACCCCTTTGGCACGGAGGTGAGAATGGGGTGGAGGGGGGTAAGCGAGTATCCTCTGGTAAGAAAGCCTGACTCCTCCCCCAGGCCAAGAAGCAGCTGGCCAGCGGCCACCCTTAAAGGAAACCCAGGCAGTTGTGCCCAGGGTCACTGGAGAGCTGGGGATCAAGCCAGAAATACAGCCCAGATGCTTCAGCCCTCATCTATTCTTCTCTTTGTGGCTTAAAAAAAAATAACAATAGCTGACATTTGTATAGATTTAATGATGACAAAATGCTTATTATCCATACATCAAACCATTAAAGTTTACATTCGTGATCTCATTTGAACAGCATGATAACCTTGTGAGATGGACGCTAGGGGTTTTATTCTCTCCATTTTAGTGATGAGAGAGGAAGTGGGGCACAGAAAGCCAGGTACGACTAGGTTGAGTCCTGCCTGCTACATACTAGTGGGGTGACCCTGGGCGCACAGGGTTTCTCAGTGCTCTAGGCACCCCTCTGACTCTAGAAAGTTACAGAGTGAGGGCTGACCTGCACTTGGTAGAGCTGCCACATCCAGAAGCTCCCTAAACCAATAAAAATCAGCTCTTACCCCTTCAGAGAGGAGCAATCTGAGCTGAGTCTTAGAGAGGGAAAATGGCTAGTCTATTCTCATACAGTATCTGAGGTGAGATTTCCAACCTCACAGTCTCCTGATTCCAAGTCCACACCAATACTGTCTAAAAGAAAGTGTTTCTCCATCTTATGACCCCTGATCCCGGTGAAAGCCGAGTCTAGGCACGATTCCCTAAGAAGACCCTCGTCAGCTTCTAAGACTTTGAAGTCCCAGAAGCAGCGTGGATGGCATGCTGATAGGGTGCCACACTTGGGAGCAAGAAAGCCCAGGTTCCAATCTCACCTCTGACATCTAGTGGCTGTGTGAACATGAACCCCTTCCTATCTTGTCAGTTTTCTTAACCGTTATTCCCCTTGGCTCATCCTATGGTCCAACCACACTGTCCTACTTTCTTCTCCCCATACAGGGCTTTATCACCTGTCTCTCCCTCCTCATCACTGCCTCTTAGTGTCTCTGGTTTCCTTCAAGACTCAGATCCAATGTCTGGGAGATATAGGAGGTCCCCTAGCGTTTAGTGCTTCCTTCTTTGAGATTACCTTCCACATACTCTGTCAGCATCTTGTCTGTACCAATCAACGCGTTTGTATTGTTTCTCCCATTAGAATGTAAGCTGTTTGAGGATGAGCACAGGCTTTGCTTTTCTTTGCGTCCCCACTGACTCCCATGTAGAAAGCACTCGATAAAGTTTTGTCCATTGATTTAAGCTCTCTGAACCTTCATTTACTTATCTGTAATAATCATTATATTATAAATGTTTATATAATATATTATATACTTGTTATATAATACATTTATATTGTTATGTATTATAGGAATGGGGCAGCTAGGTGGTGCAGTGGGATTGAAATCAGGAAGATTCATCTTCATGAGTTCAAATCTAGCCTCACACGCTTACTAGCTGTGTGACCCTGGGCAATTCATTTAACCCTGTTTGCCTCAATTTCCTCATCTGTAAAATGAGCTGGAGAAGGAAATGGCAAACCACTCCAGGATCTTTGCTGAGAAAACCCCAAATGGGATCATGAAGAGTCAGATACGACTGAAACAACAGAATAATACAATTATATAAATATATTTATATTTGTAATGTATAATACATTTATACATGTATGTACAATATATTATAATTATATTTGATTATATAGTATAATAATGATTGTACAGGTGTTCCTAAAGTCTGGACACATAGGCAAAAATGCATATTTTCAAGAAATGAAATGAATGAAATTTTCAACATTTTATTTAATTGGAATATTAACAAATAACATCTTTAATATGATTTCCATCATTTGTGATGCAAAGGTTGCAAAATTCACGTGAACTCAATGCAAAAACTCCAATTGCTTATGTGTCCAGACTTTAGGAACACAATTTAATAATAACGATAGTAAACATATAGTGCTTTAAGTTTGTGAAGCACTTTACAAATTTTATTTGTTCCTCACAACAGCCTTGGGAGATAGGCTCTATAATTATTCCCATTTCACAGATGAGAAAACCGAGGTCGAGAGAAATTAAATGTCTTGCTCAGGGTCACGCAGTTATTGTGTGTCTGGGGCTGCATTTGAAGTCAGGTCTTCCGGGCTCCAGTGCTCCAGCTACAGCACCACCTATTGGCCTAAAATGGAGGTGATAATCATCGTGGTCTTGGAGGCTTAACCTGGACTGGAAACAGACATTCCAGGAAGGGCTGGCTGGAGAAAGCCTTGGGCTGAAAGGAGCCGCTAACGGAGCTGTCCTGACTCCAAATGGAGGTTTCAGGTCTGCGTCTCAGTCTCCCCACCAGCAAAACTAGTTATTTCTCCGGCCTTTTTCTTTCAGAAAACTCGCCCCTCTCTCTCTCACAGTTCCCTCCCTCCTGCATTTTCTGACCTCTGCCCACTTCCCAGCCCAACAGCATCTCTCCTTCCCTTCTCCAGGGCTCCTTTCTCCTTGATAGGAGGGTTGGACTCAGCTGGGAAAAATCTCAGACATCATCTGGTACAAACTACTCATATTACAGAGGGGAAATCGAGGCCAAAAGTCTCGAGGGATAGCACTCCCTGAGTCGAGATTCGAACCCAGATTGCCTGACTCCCAATTCCACCATCTTTCCACCTGCTTCTCAAACAGCATTTTGTTCTCATCTCTCTGATCCACAGAAAAGGATGGATTATAAATATCTTGAAGCAGTTGGTGCCAACGGGATGCAGACTTGGATTTAGAGTTGGAGTGTCTGGTTCTATCTTTGCCATTAACTGCCTGTGTGACCTTGGGAAATTCACTTAACCTCTCTTGTCCTCAGTTTTCTTATCTGTAAAGAAAAAACCAAAAAACCCAATCCACAACTTGCCCTGTCGGAAATCCCTTTATAAACCTCAAAGTGTGATACAAATGTGAGTTGTGATTATAACTATTATCTCTAATTTAGAGACTGGACTACTTACATCTCAAGTCCCTACCTAATTTTGGACTAGAAATCATAGCAGTGAGGTAGAACACTGAATAGACTGCTGGGCCTGGGGTCAGGAGGACTCGAGTTCAAATCTGGCCTCAGACACTTCCTTGATGCGTGACCCTGGGCAAGTCACTTAATATTTGTCTGTTTCCCCATCTATAAAATGGGGATCATAATAGCATCTTTCCTTGCAAGGTTGTTGTTAAGATCAACTGAAATGTTATTTGTAAAAAGTGCTTAGCATGGTACCTGGCACATAGTAGGTTCTATGTAAATACTTACTAAGCTTCCTCATCTGCAAAATGAGGGAGGTTGCCCCTGGTTGATCTCTAGTCCCTTTCTACTTTATATCCTAAGGAAATGTTAAGATTAGTCCCTTCACCTCCATAAGTCTCAGTTTCCTTATCCATAAAATGGGGATTGTAATCCTCAGCACCACCTACCTTACAGGGCTGCCAATCAGTAAGTTTTTATTAAGCCCAGTTCTTAATAAAGAGTAAATTCCCTTGCTCATTTCCATTGGGTTCCCAGATTTAGGCCTGGGATCAAAAGCCTAGAAGTGACCTATTATAACACAACCTTCCTTCATTTTACAGATTAAGAAACTGAGGTCCTTGCATCGGGACATTGACTTGCCCACAGATATAAAGGTAGTCAGACATCTAGTAATTGTCAGAGGCCAGACTCAGAGAATCAGAAGAGAGGAAGGTATTCTAGGCATAATGAGGCAAGGGGCAAAGGCAGGAAGAAACACAGGCAGTGAGTAAGATTAGTCTAGAGAGCCTCGTGTGCTCTTCTGAACATACCTCTCTCTGGTTTGGCCCCCACTCAGCAGCACTCTGCTACTGCTACCCCCGCCCCCATTAATCTTTCCCCTGGGTGGGTTAGCCAAATCCCACACTTAAGAGTGGGCCTTCTGAAGTACCAAGCCCCTCCAGGAACAAGGTGGTCTCATTAAGTCTCCAGCCTTGTAATTTGGGCTACAGCTTGGCATCAACACCTGTTGTTTTGTTCAACAAGGTGTGTGTATTGGGGGGCTGGAGGGGGAGTGGGACTGCCAGGCCTGTGCTGATACTTGTCAAGAGAGCTGTGTGCAGTTCATTGGAACCTAACGTATGTATTCCTTCCAAATTGTCAATAAAATTTTGCCAGTTCCTACCAACCTGGGGCTGGGTTTCTGAAAAGTAAAACCAAAAGGGCTTCTTCCCTTTTCCTTTCAAGTTTTAATTCATTTGCTCTATTTCCCCATCCTCAACTTCCAACCTGGTAACTCCCCTATTGACTTTTCCATCTCTGCCCCTTGCTCTGCAAGGCCTTCACTTGAGGATGTGTTGCCAAATGTTTAACAAGTGGCTTTCCAGTAAATACACACACACAATATGTCCATAAAATAATTTTATATTTAAAATCTGCAATACTAACATTTTCTCCATCACATTCCTAAGTCTAGATCATCAACAAAACAATAAATCAGGCCCTGATTTGTGGCATTTGCTGATTTCCAAAGTGTCAATGCTCATGCCAAAAATTTAACAATCAGCTCTGCAATCCCATAGGAGCTGATTCTAGCATACCTGTGTCGTCACCTCTATAACCTTGTCCCTTGACTAGAGATTGGATCCTTCGCTTGAGGAAGTACCCATACCTGCCATGTTCACTTTAAATCCAAAACTCTCTGGACTACTTGTCCACCTTATCCCTTGCAGGCACTCATCCCATCTCACCCTTTTTAATGACTGTGTTGTGCTGTCTTCCCCCATTAGAATGTAAGCTCCTTGAAGGCAGAGATTTTCTTTCTCTTTGCTTATATTTATATTTCTAGTGCTTAGCACAGTGCCTGGCACATAGCAAGCACTTAATACATTTTGCTTTATCTCCCAATCACATGGGTCTTAGAAATGCTTTTCTTCCTTTATAGGGTGTGTTAAAGCCATTGCTTCTAAAGATAAGGTCCTGGGCTCATAGCTTTAGAGCTGAAAGGGACTTTAGAGACCATCTACTGTAGACCAATCCTCTCACTTTATAAATGAGGCCTAGAGATGTGAAGCAACTTGTCCAAGCTCACAGAGGGAGTAACAGAGCTGAAATTTGAGCCCCTATCATTCGACTCCAATTCTGCACCATGTTGCCAAAGATATTTGTGGTGTAATAGAAGCAGCTCCAGTGCTGGAGTCAAGACATGAATTCAAACCTAACTTTAGACACTAAATGGAAATGGGGGTAATGTGGTCAAGTTGGGATTTAAAGCCAGGCCTGAGGAGCATTCAACACTTTGATTCTACCATGGTGCCCTGGAACCATGGGGCATGGACCAGTTGGTCTCTGACTTTCTATGCCTCATTCCTTACTTGAAATATCAACCAAGTGCTATCTGTGTATGGGGCATTGGGGGACAGACAAAGCTTAGACAAGATACAGTCTGGTTCTCATAGAGTTCAGCCTAGTAGCATTTCCTGAGCTATGAAATATTGTATGAGCCTGGACATTGTCACTGAGAGTTTACTCTGCCCCTAGCCCTACCAGTGATGAATTTACAATCTAGTTTCCAGTCTTGATCACACAGAGGAGTCACTTCTAGGTTCTTCCTCCCTAAGTACCTTGTCTCTAAGGCATATTCATTCAGGGTATGTGTGTGTGTCTATGTCTGTGTATATATACACACACAATAAACATATATGCATGTACACACACACATATATATATACACATATGATAAATATATAACATAACAATATGTTTTTTATATTCAGTCATATCTGACTCTTCATGACTCCATTTTGGGGTTTTCTTTGCAAAGATACTAGAGTGGTTTGCCATTTCCTTCTCCAGCTCATTTTACAGATGAGGAAACTGAGGCAAACAGGGTAAAGTGACTTGTCAGGGTCACACAGCTAGAAAGTGTGTGAGGCCAGATTTGAACTCATGAAGATGAGGCTTCTTGATTCCAGGCCCAAGGCTCTATCCACTTTACTGCATAGCTGCCTATAATATCTAACATAACAAATATAATACAGATTTAATATACCATAATATAGAATATATCCTACTGAATATATTATAGAAATATAATAGAACATATATTTAATGTGTCATGAATATAATAGACTGTATTTATGCAAAACTATAAATATATCAAACAAAATAACAATATGATATAAATGCATTATCTAAAATAATAAAATTTGTGGGTGGGAAGGAAGAGCCTCAGATAGGCTTGAGGACACTTCTCTGTTCCCTTGGAGACTCTTCTCTACTTCCCTTGGGGAGAGGGAAGGATTCAAGAGAGAAGTGTCTTGGGGAAGAAGAGGAACGAGTCTGCAAGATTGGGCCTCCTGGACTTGGGGGCAGGAGCCCTGGGCTCAGCGATCTTGCCCTGGACATTTGCAAGCTCTGTGACCTTATTCACTCAATCTCTCTGAGCCTTGGTTTGCTCATTGGTGAAATGGGGAGAATATCCACCCCACATTTCTCCCATGAGGGAAAAAAATGTGAAGGATTTTGTAAATGTTAACGGGATGTATGGATGCCAGTTATTATCCAAGTCAGAGGAATGGAAGCAGCCTCTGCAGCACAGTTTCCTTGGCTCAGTCTGACTTCAGTGTTCTTCTGTTCATTGCCTGGGATGTCACCAGCCCAGGCAAACTTCTCTCTGGGAGCTCAGTTGTGGTACGGGCTGGACCCTTGCCTCCTGGTTTTTAGTCTGACTGACCAGACTTATAGAGCAGGGAGAGGTTCTTAATCTTTAGTGAGTAATAGACTCCTTTGGTGAAGCCTGTGGGCCCTTTCTCAGAATATTTTTATATGTATAAAATAAAACACAAGGAATTACAAAGGAAACCAATTATACTGAAATAGTTCTCTCTCACTCTACACACACACACACACACACACACACCCCTATATATACAATATATATATGCATATATACACTCATGTATATATATACATGTACATATATGCTTATAGACTCCAGGTTAAGAATCCCTGCTATATGGGGACCAAGTGACCTATGACTTGGAAGGGAGAGGATAACAATGATGGTGGGGACCTTTCAGGTAGGCCAGTCCCAATAATATGTAGATGATTGGGTGTTTGATTCCTGGCTTCCTCTCTAAGTCATCTACGTCAGCCCTATTCATCTTGTGTCCCCATCACTCCTCCTACCTTCCCATCATGCTCTCTGGAACCTTTGTTCTATTGTTAATAAGCCACCCTTCGCTTGAAGCCTATGCCTTCCCCACCCTCCAGTTTCTGTGTGTGTGTAACTTACCCATTTATGTGTTATTTCTACCCCTTTAGACTGCAAGCTTCTTGAGGGCAGGGATTGTCTTTTTTCCTCTTTGCACTTAGCACAGTGCCTGGCACAAAGTGGGTGCTTAATAAATGTTTACTGAATGAATGAACAGCAGACACTTAATAAATCCTTGTCGATAAAAACACGCTCCTTGATACACACATTGATAAACAAGTATGACTTAGGAAGGGAGAGGGTGCTAATAACTGGAGGGTGGAGCCTTCATTTCTGATGGGTCTTTAAGGAAGCTAGGGATTCTTAGAGACAGGGTTGAGCAACCTTGAGGTGCAGAAAGCGGCCTGTGCAAAATCACATGGTGTGGAGATGGAGCCGAGTTCAGGGAATGTCTCATGAGTCATTTGGGCTGGAACATGAAGGGTGTGAGAGGTCCTGTATGGAAGAGGAATAGAAAGGCAGCAGGGAGCCGGATGATGGCAGTCCTTAAATGCCAGATTCATCAGTTTGTGTTTTATCCTAGGGGCAATAAGGATCCCTTGAGGATTTTTGAAGGAGGGCCTGTGCATTAGGGAGATGACTTGGCAGCTTTGTGGAAGACAGACCTGAGAACCCAGGAGGGAGAAGACGGCAGGGCTGACACAGGCCTGGTGCTCAGTGGGGTGTAAATGATGGTAGGACAAAGAGCAGGAGAAGGAAATGGCAAACCACTTCAGCATCTTTGCCAAGAAAACCCCAACTGGGGTCACAGAGTCGGACATGGCTGAAACTGCTTAACAGAATTGAGTCTAAATTGGCCTCTTTGTAACTTTCCTGCCCATTGGGTCCTCTGGCCCCATGTGGAGCAAATCAAAACCCTCCTCCACTGCAGTCCTTCAGACACTCGAAGGCACCACCCAAGGCTCACAGGCCCTCGACTACTCTCTTCTCTGGGATACAATTCCTTGTCCTCACTAGGCGCTCTCTGGACCATTCACCATCCTGTCTTGCCAGCCTCCTTCCCAAAATGTGTCATCTGGAAGACTTGAATGAACGGAGCTAAGAAAGGAGGATCAGAAGATCCACATTCCCAGAGACTACCATAATGGAAAGGAAAGCAAGTTGAGAGGCAGTGAGGCTGTGTCTGCTTGTCTCTGCTCCAGATAACGGATAATGAAACACTTTCCTCCTAGAGAAGTGTTGGACTGAGCGTGGAATGTTGCACACGTCTCTGAGAGTTGGTTCTGTTTAATTGGGGGAGTTTTGGTTATTAAATGCTTGTTAAGTGCATGAATAAAAGAGTTCAAGGTAGGGGTGTGGATATTGGGAAGTAACGAGCACTATGCTAGGTTCTGGGATAGAAAGACAAGCATGCTACAATGACTTCTTCAAGGAGCGTACATTCTATTGGGAGAATCAACTCAATAAGAAAATGTGCATTTATTATGCACTATGTGCCAGGCACTGTGCTAGGTGGTGGGGGTACAAATACAAAGAGTAAGAAGGACAGCCCCTGCTCTCAAGGAGTTTGTTTTAATGGGGGAAGAGAATACCCCAAAGTGGGGGCTGAAAAGCAGAGGGCCCAAGGTTCTGGAGCCTGGAAAGTTAGGAACAGATCCTACAGGGGAATGTCCAGACCTGAATTTGAATCCAGCCTCAGACGCTAGCTGTGTGACCCTGGACAAATCACTTATCCCTCTTTGCCTCAGTTTCCTAAAGGGCAAAATAGGGATGATAGCACCCACCCCCTAGGGTTGTTGTGAATAACTTACATTTGTAAAGGACTTAGCACACTGTAAGTGCTTAACAAATGTTGGTTTTGTTCTTTCCGGAAATTCAGGAACAAAGCTGGGAAGGGAATGAAGGCTGGCTAGCCTGGGACCCTCCAGAGACACATTTAAGGGGACACAAAATATCCACAGGATAATTTTATTCCGTCTCGGGGCGGGGGGGGGGTGCGGTGGAGACTGAGTCAAGTCAACAGCTTTTAACTGTTTTCCACGTGCAAAGGTCTCAGACAGGAATCCCTGGGGCTGAGTTTTGACAGAGACCAGCATTCTACCATGTGAGCAGGAGGCATATTCCAAGTATTAGGACAGGAGAGGGGATGTTGTGGGTGAAATCAGGTAGACTTGACCAGTGGTTCTCTGACAGTGCGCCTTTAGCTTTGCTAGGGGTGCCCTGAAATATTGGATGTTTGGTTACCAAAGATAAAACTGATGGTTTTGTTAAGTGTAGATTTCATGTAGACGCCATGCCCAGTGTGGTTAAGCATGCCTTTAGAAAAAAAATGAAAAAACTTAGGACACGGACACACTACAAAGAACTCAATAAAAGTGTCTTATTGAAGGGAAATCCCATGCGTGGGAGGCTCCTGCCTCTCCCACACTGTTGCCAAATTCAGCAGTGTGCCGTGGCATCTCGTGGCAAAGAACACCGAGCTCTGAGCTAAAAAAGGTTTGAGAACCATCACAGAATGCAAGAAGGGGGAGCAATCCATAGTTTAGAAAGGTAGGCTAGAGCCACACAACGAAAGGCTGAAATGCCTCACAGTTTGTATCCCATCCCAGAGACAATGGGGAGCCAGCGAAGGTTCTTTAGCACGGAACTGACACGGCCAGACCCGTGCCCCAGGAATACCACTTTGGCAACCATGCTAAAGGTGAATCACAGAAAAGAAAGGCTGGAAGCTAGGAGACAAGGATGGTACTGATAAACACAAACAAAAAATGACTGATAAACCCAAGTACAAGAAAACGTGGTACCTAGAACAGAGCCCCACCCCCTCCACGTCTGCCCTAAGCAGGCCCAATTTCTCTTGCTCTGACAGGTCATACTGTGAATGTTCATGTAAACCCCCAAATCCTCACTGATAAGCTAATGCTGCTGTGGCTGAAGCCTCATTTGTCAGCCCCCAGATTTGATAGGAATTTCTGACCCTTACCTTTCCTTTCCTGGAGCATCCCAACACATTCCCAGACACAGGAGAAACCTCCATCCCCCATGGCTGGGAGCTTCCCTTCCCAAACCAGATGCATAAATAAATGCAAACACACTGAGATTTATATTTCAAAAGGTATACCATAGACATTTTTTAATTTCCTTTTTTATAAAGAAAAATAAGGTCTTTTTTTGCTTGAAACACAGAACAAAACTCCAAACCAGCTGGGAGATGCATGTCCTATCCGCCATGCTCCCACCCCCCACCCCAATACACAATTTGACACCACCCTATAGCACATGCCCCACTAATAATGTTGAGTGAAGAAAGCTTGGGAGAGGGTGATGTGGCTGGGGGTTTGGCTGCCTGGCTTCCCCAGCCAGGAGCCCCTTGCAGAGGCCAGATGAGCTGGGCTGGGGAGGAAGGGGAGGCTGGGGAGGCTCTCCTCTCAAGGCAGCTCCCGAGTCTTGAGGGGCTGGGGGATGTGGCTGCTCTGGCCCAGCTGTGAGACTGCAGCACTATCTAAAGTCTCCCCACTCACTATTTCTTTGGGAAGGGAGCCAATGGGCAAACAGTGGTGGTGTTTGTGCTTAAAACAAACAAGCAAACAAAAACCTCAGTGTTTGGGCTAATTTACTAAAACTGAAAAAACCCACCTATTTTTAAAGTTCTAATTAGTTAGGACTGAGTGACATCAAACTCTTAGTGCATCAACTGCTTACTTGGGAAAGAGTAGGCTTAGGTCCAGATCGTGCGTGATTTCACTGGCTTGGGGAACTCCCTCCCCACCCGAGGAGATCAATTCTTCCGGAACTTAGTCTTGGAGAGTTGCTGGGGGTCAAGTGACTTGCCCACAGTCATATCACCAGTCTATGTCAGTAGTAAGACTTAAAGCCAGGTCTTCCTAACTCAGGCTGCCTCTTAGCCCCCAAGTTAAGTTTGTAGAAAAGCAGGTACTCCTTGGAAACTGTCTTTAGAATTCCATCTCCCCAGGAGGTCCAGAGGCCCAAAAACCCCTGGAGGGCAAGAAGCAGGTTCAAAAATCCCAAATCGGGGAGGGGCAGGGGATGGGAGGTTGGCAAATTCCCTTAGGCCTCATTTGACTCCCTCAGTCACCGTCCTTCTCCAAACACTTGGTAAAAAATAGTAACAAAAAACCTTTCAAGAGTAAGAAACCTGAAGTCTCCTAGGACATAAGATTCTAAGACATTCACTTTTCCCCAAACACTTAATTGGTTAAAAAAAGTTTTTTTAGAAAAATAAAACAACTTCCTTGAACACAACTATATGTAAAGCTTGGCAGCTTCTGAAGACCCAATGCTCTCACTGCCACGAATTCATTCACACTGGCGGGGCTTCCTTCTAACCAGCACAATCCCATGAGCATAAACACTATAGTTATGTGACGCAGACATGAACAAAATACATCCTAATCTTAACTCAAGCCAATGATGACGAGACCAACAGTTTGGCTCAGATCACAGACATGAACACAGACACGGACACGAGCCACATCTCGTCCATTAGGCACAGGCTCCCCAGAGAGTTCAAGCACCAGACATCAAAAGGCTGCTTTCCCCTCTCAGAAACACTCTCACTCACTGGGGAGATGTGGCATGGAAAGGTCAAAAAAGAAGGAAAAAAAAAGTACAGATGGGCAAAACCACCATGCCACTAGTCACCAGAAAAAATGAAATGGGAAGTGGAAAGAGGCAGGTATGGCAGGGGAGGGGCAGGGAGGGTGGTGCCTCCAAGGTGAGCACTGAAGGCTGGAGGTAGCACCATCCGTTGCCTCTGAACAGGGCAGATCATTTGGGGGAGAGGGTTCACAGTGAAGTCCCCCACTGGCAGTGGGTGGAGAGAAAGAGAAGCTGTCCTGGGAAAAATCAGGGTACGAGGGAGGGCATTGGATCTTAGCTTGCAGCCCTAAGTGACCCTCACCATCCAAACAGAGGCAGCAAGAGGCCCTATTGCTCTCCATAGGCCAAAGAAAATGTGGCCATGTGAAGAGAGCTGGGTCAGGGGCCCCGAGCAGAGGGACCTGGGCACGAGGGGGCACAGGGAGGAAGTCTGACTGCTGGACAGGCTGTTGCTGGGGGTGGGGTGGAGAGAGCCAGCGTGCTAGCTGGGACAAGATGCAGAATCTATATGGGTGTTGTTTGGCTGCTTGGGCTGTCCCCTGAGGGATGAGGGAGAGGGAGTGGGAACAGAAGCCCCATGTCCTGGTGGCAGAGGAAGGTGTTTTCTTGGCATAAAGCAGATTTCACCATCCCAGCAGGAGACAGCAAACAGAACCTGCTCACTCCAGGCGGATGGCAGAAGATGCTTGTTCTTAGGATAACATACTTCCCATCCAAGGGGCCTAAAATCCATAAACTTTTCTGGTTCCAGAAAGAAGCACCCCCACCCCATGTGCTTCCAAGAACCAAGGAGCACAAAGTGTGACCAGCTGAGACCTCAGGAAGGTCCCAGCTCCTCCTTGCTCCCAAACCAAGCCCCACGTGAGCCAGCTTCATCTTCAGAAAGCCGTCCCTGAAGAGCAGGACAGCACGACAGTATGTCTAGTGGTGACTGGCATCCCCGTTGGACCAAGGCAGGCCCCGTTACAGACTAGTATCCTAACAGTGGTGCCACCTCTGGCCAGGGGTATGGCCTGGGCATCCAACCAGACACCACCACAAGGCCAAGCAGCCCGAGGAAAGAACCCAGAGAGGGCCCTGAGGCAGGGCTCAGACCACGTGGTATCTAAGAGTCTGAGTCCTTGGGCAAAGCAGACACCTTGTCCAGAAAATGGGCAAAAAGAGAAGAGGGAGAGGAAGGGGGACTAAGGGTCCCCAATTTGTGTCAAGAGCTGGCTGGGTCTCTTCCATTTGAGGCAGCTTGTGTTCTCTTTCCTCAGAAGCAGCTTCCAATCCTGAATACACCACACAGAGGCCACAGGGGTTTGAGAAAAAAAAGCCAGAGACATCGGCAAGGGAGGGACTCAAGGTGAGGTCCTCACCACCCACCCCACTGTCTTTGGTGGTGGGGGAAGCAACAAGCATTCGGTTGTAGAGATGAGCAAGGCCCACGGGTGAGGGGAAGGGAGGGTGGGGAGGCAGCAGGATCCACAACAGCATGCGTCACAGACTCGGGGAGCTGCAGACCCCATGCCCCTCTTGCCAGCCGGGCAGTCTGAGCACAAGAGAGGCCCGGAGCTGGGGCAGCGGGGCTCAGCGGAGACTCTGGTACAGGTAGGCAGAAGTGAAGAGCGCGTTGGCCGCCAGGCTCACGGCCAGGAGGCCTCGCATCACAGAGCTGCCAAAACGAGCTGAAAGGAGAGAGAAGAAGAGAATTGGAATGGGAGAAACTCAAGAGCTGGAAATCAAACTCAACCTGTGCCTGCAGAAGAAGCCCCAGCACAGTGCCCCCAGCAGCAGCTGGCCATCCAGCTAGCCTCTGAGGAAAAGGAGCCTCCCAGCTCACCTTGTCTTTGCAAGGAAGCCTTTCCTGACCTTGGGCCCAAATGGCCTCTTTGCGACTTCTGCCTGACTGCTCCTGGTTCTGTCCTCTCGATGAGCACAAGATGCCCAATGCCTCTTCTAAATGATGCCATCCCCTTCCACGCCCCCTTCCTCCCCTGGCTTTTCTTCTCCAGGCTATTTACAGTTCCTTCAGCTAGTCTTCATGGCACAGGTTTGAAGTCTTGACCATCCCAGCTGCCCTCCATGTCATCAACATCCTTTCTAAAATGAGGTGCCCACAACGAAATAGAACTCTCCAGATATGGCAGAATATATAGCATGCCTATCACCTGTGCCTTTCTTAACATAGGGCCTGGTATACAGCAGGTGCCTAATAGATGATTGGTGGATTGCATTGGCTTGCTTTTAAAAAATAAACATACTTTATTTATTTCTAGCTCTCAACATTCACTTCCATAAGATTCTGAGTTTTAAATCTCCCCCTCTCTCCTCCCCAAGACGGCACGCAGTCTGATACAGGCTCTACTTACACATTCACATTAAACATATTTGCACATTAGTCATGATGTAAAAAAGAATTAGAACTAATGGGAGGAACCACCAGAAAAAAGAAACAAAACAACAAAAGAAAAGGAGAGCAAATAGTGCGCTTCAATCTGCATTCAGATTCCATAAGTCCTTTCTGTGAATGTGGATGGCATTTTCTATCATGAGTTTTTTGAGCTGTCTTAGGGTCCTCACATTACTGAGAAGAGCCAGGTCTATCAAAGTCAGTCACCGCACACTGTGTTTGTTACTGTGTACAGTGTTCTCCTGGTTCTGCTCCCCTCGCTCAACATCAGTTCATGAGTCTTTCCAGGTTTTTCTCAAGTCTGCCTGCTCATCATTTCTTATGGGACAATAGTTACATAGCCATTACGTTCATATACCACAACTTATTTAGCCATTCCCCAATTGACGGGCAGCCCCTCAATTTCCAATTCTTGGCCACCACAAAAATAGCTGCTATAAATATTTTTGTACATGCCAGTCCTTTTCCTGTTTTTATGATCTCTTTGGGATATACACCTAGAAGTGGTATCGCTAGGTCAAAGGGTATGCATGATTTCATAGCCCTTTGGGTATAGTTCCAAATTGCTCTCCAGAATGGTTGGATCAGTTCACAACTCCACCAACAATGCATTAGTGTTCCAATTTTCCCACATCTCCAACATTTATCATTTTCCTGTTTTGTCATGTTAGCCAATCTGATAGCTGTGGTACCTCAGATGCAATTTGATTTGCATTTCTCTAATAGTGATTTAGGGCATTTTTTTCATATGACTATAGGTAGCTTTAATTTCTTCCTCTGAAAACTGCCTTTTCATATCTTTTGACCATTTATCAACTGGGGAATGACTTGTATTCTTATAAATTCAACTCAGTTATCTACATATTTTAGAAATGAGGCCTTTATCAGAGACGCTGGCTGTAAAAATTGAGCTTTCTGCTTTCCTTCTAGTCTTGGTTTCACTGGCTTTGTGCAAAAACTTTTCAATTTAATGTAATCAAAATCATTCATTTTGCATTTCATAATGTTTTCTATCTCTTGTTTGGTCATAAATTCTTCCCTTCTCCATAGATCTGACAGGTAAATTATTCCTTGCTCTCCTAGTTTGCTTATAGTCTTTATACCTAACTCATGTACCCATTCTGACTTTATCTTGGTATAGGGTATAAGATGTTGGTCTATGCCTAGTTTCTGCCACACTATTTTCCAGTTTCCCCAGAAGTTTAGTGAGTCTTATCCCAGAAACTGGAGTCTTTGGATTTATCAAATAGTAGATTACTATAGTCATTGACTATTGCGTCTTGTGCACCTACCTAACCTATTCCACTGATCCACTACTCTATTTCATAGCTAGTACCAAGGAGTTTTGATTGCTGCTTTATGATACAATTTAAGATATGATACAGTTAGGCCACCTTTCCTTGCATTTCTTTTCATTGATTCCCTTGATATTCTGGACCTTTTGTTCTTCCAGACGAGTTTTGTTATAGCTTTTTCTAGCTCTATAAAATAATTTTTTTGTAGTTTGATTGCTATGGCACTGAATAAGTAATTTAATTTAGATAGAATTCTCATTTTTATTATATTAGCTCAGCCTAACCATGAGCAACTGATGTTTTTCCAATTATTTAGATCTGACCTTCTGTGAAAAGTGTTTTGTAATTGTGTTCATCTAAGTTCCTGGGTTTGTTTTGACAGGCAGACTCCCAAATATTTTATAATGTCTACAATAACTTTAAATGGAATTTCTCTATCTCTTGCTGTTGCACTTTGTTAGTAATATATAGAAATGTCGATGACTTATGTGGGTTTATTTTATATCCTGCAACTTTACTAAATTTGTTTACTATTTCAAGTAATTTTTTTTACTTGATTCTCTAGGATTCTCTAAGTATACCATCATATCATCTAGAAAAAGGGTGATAGCTTTGTTTTTTCTCTGCCTATTCTAATTCCTTCAATTTCTTTGTTTTCTCTTATTGCTAAAGCTAACATTTCAAGTACAATATTGAATAACTGTGTAATGAACATCCTTGTTGTCCCCCCACCAATCTTACTTCTAGGTTATCCCTATTACATATAATACTTGCTGTTGGTTTTAGATAGGCGCTACCTATCATTTTAAGGAAGATTCAATTTATTCCCCTGCTCTCTTAGTATTTTTAATAGCAATGGGTGTTGTATTTTGTCAAATGCTGTTTCTGCATTTATTGAGATAATTATGTGATTTCTGTTAAGTTTTGTTATTGATATGGCCAACTATGCTGACGGTTTTCTAATACAGAACCAGCCTTGCATTCCTGGTATAAAACCTACCTGGTCATAGTATATTATCCTTGAATTTTTGCATCTGTATTCATTAGGGATATTGGTCTATAATTTTCTTTCTCTGTTTTGGCTCTTCCCAGTTTAGCTATCAGCACCACATTTTTATTATAAAAAGAATTTGGTAGGACTCCTTATTTGCCTGTTTTCTCAAATAGTTTATATAATATTAGAATTAGTTGTTCTTTAAACATTTGATAGAATTCACATGTATATCCATCTGGTCCTGGAGATTTTTACTTAGGGAGTTGATTGATGACTTGCTCCATTTCTTTTTCTGAAATGGGGTTATGTAAGTATTTTATTTCCTCTTCCGTTAATCTGGGCAATTTTTATTATTGTGAAGTCACCCATTTCACTAAGATTGTCAAACTTATTGGCATACAGTTGGGCAAAATAGCTCCTATTTATTGTTTTGATTTCCTCTTCATTGGTGGTGAATTCACCCTTTTCATTTTTTATGCTGGATATTTGGTTTTCTTTCTTTTTAAAAATCAAATTAACCCAAGGTTTATCTATTTTGTTGGTTTTATATTCCTTTCTATCCCCATTCAGTTTTCTTCAGAGGTCAACCATACCTAACTTTTCTAAAATTCTATTCATGTCCTTGACTTCTTTTTGTTTATTTTGTGGTTAGATTTATCTAGTTCTGAGAGGGGGAGGTTGAGATCCCCCACCGGTATAGTTTTGTTATCTATTTCTTCCTGTAACTCCCTTACCTTCTCTAAGAATTTGGATGCTATACCACTTGGTGCATATATATTTGGTAATGATATTGCTTCATTGTCTATGGTACCTTTTAGCAGGATGTACTTTCCTTCCTTATCTCTTTTAATTTAGGTCTATTTTTGCTTTTACTCTGTCTGAAATCAGGATTGCTATCTCTGCTTTTTTTTTTTTACTTCAGCTGAAGTATAATATATTCTACTCCAGCCTTTTACCTTTATTCTGTATGTATCCCTCTGCTTCAAATGTGTTTCTTGTAAACAACATATTGCAGGATTATGGTTCTCAATTCACTCTGCTATCTGCTTCCACTTTGTGGGAGAGTTCATCCCATTCACATTCACAGCTATAACTACTTTCTGTGTTCTTCTCTTTATCCTGTTTACCCCCATTTATGCTTTTCTCTCTCCTTTTTCCCTTTCCTTCCTCACTGGAGGTTTCCTTTCAACCACCACCTCCCTCAGTCTGCCCTCCCTTCTATCAGTCCCCTCCCTTTTCTTCCCCTCTCCCCTCCTACTTCCTATAGGGCAAGTTAGATTTCTATACCTATGTTATTCCCTCTTTGAGTCAAATCTGATGGCAGTAAAGTTCAAATAATGTTCTTCTCCATTCTTTCCCCTCTACTGTAATAGGTTTTTGTGCCTTTTCATGTGATGTAATTTACCTTTGTCTACCTCCTCCCTTCCTCTTCTCCTAGTACAATTTCTTTTCACCACTTGGTCGCATCAAAATCAACTTATACCCATGCCTTCTGTTTATGTATACCCCTTTTAAATGTAATAATAACAGTACAGTTCTCAAGAGTTAAAAAGTGTCTTCTTCCCTTGTAATGGATGTAGTTTGCCCTTATTAATAATGTTGCTTTTTTCTTTCCTGTTTTATCTTTTTATGCTTCTCTTGATTCCTGTATTTGAAGATCAAATTTTCTGTTCAGCTCTGGCCTTTTCATCAGGAAGATTTGGAAGTCCCCTATTTCATTGAATGCTCATCTCCTCCCCTGAAAGATTATGCTCAATTTCAATGGACAGTTGATCCTTGGCTGTAATCCAAGCTCCTCTGCCTTATGGAATATCATATTCCATGTCCTCTGATCTTTTAATGTAGAAGCTGCAAGGTCCTTTGTAATCCTGACTGTGGTTCCATGATATTTAAAATGTTCCTTTCTGGCTCCTTGCAGTCTTTTCTTTGCCCTGGTAATTTTAGAATTTGGCTGCAATATTCCTTGGCATTTTCAATTTGAGATCTCTTTCAGGAGGTGATCCATAGGAGTCTTTCAATGATTATTTTACCTTCTGGTTCTAGGACCGCAGAGCAGTTTTCCTTGATGATTTCCTTAAAGATGTTGTTTAAGTACTTTTTTTCATCGTGGTTTTTAGGCAGACCAGTAATTTTTAAATTGTCTCTCCTGGATTTATTTTCCAAGTCAAGTGTTTTACCAATGAGGTATTTTATGTTCTCTTCTATTTTTTTCCTTCTTTTGTTTCTGTTTGACTAACTTTTGATATCTCATTGAGTCATTAGCTTCCACTTGCCCAATTCTATTTTTAGTGAATTGTCTTCTTCAATAAGATTTTGTGCCTCCTTTTCCATTTGGCCCATTTTACTTTTTAAGGAGTTCTTCTCTTCAGTGAGTTTTTATGCCTCCTTTTCCATCTGGCCAATTCTACTTTTTAAGGAGTTGTTTTCTGTAATGGACTTTTTTTCCCCATTTGGCCAGTTGTATTTTTTAAAGACTTGTTTTCTACAGTCAATTTTTGGACTTCCTTTTCCAAGCTATTGACTTTCTCTTGCATACTTTTCATTTCTTTTCCCAATTTTTCTTCTACCTCTCTTATTTGACTTTTAAAATCCTTCTTGAGCTCTTCCAAGAAAGCTTTTTAGGCTTGAGACCAGTTCATATTCCTCTTTGAGGTTTCAGATGTGGGTATACTGACACTGTTGTCTTCTTCTGAATTTGTGCCTTATCTTCCCTGTCCCCGTAAGAATAATCTATGGTCCTTGTCCATTTCTGCTTTTTGCTCATGGTGTTTGGCTATTTTCTGGCTTTTAAAGTTGAGTTCTCCTGCTGGAGTGCAGGGAGCACTGACCCAAACTTCTTGTGCTGGGAGCCCAGAACCTGGTCATTGGCTTTGTGTGCTAGGGCCTCAGGGACTGGTAGCTGGAGGCTGTAGGGGAATGGCGGCTGACTTGGTGCTGAGCTGGGGTCAACAACATTGGAGCTCTCAGGGTGGGGGGGGGGGGAGTCTGGCCCCTGGGAGATGCCTGCTCACCCAGGATTTGCACTTGAATATTTGGCTGCTAGAGTATATCTGCCAGCCCGGAGCTGTGCTTCCTGGAATTGTGCTGAAGCACGGGGAGACTGGCTTCTGGAGGACACCAGTGCACCTGCTGATTTTCTGAGCTGGTGTCTACTGGTTCTCCTGCCTGTGCTAAGGTACCTGAGAGCCCTGGTGTTGGTGCTTGCCTGCTCTACCACCCTGGGGCTCAGGATCTCCCCCTGGTTTGCAGAGGTGTGGCTTGCTGCTGGCTTGCTGGGATGCCTCCTGTCCTGTACTGCTCTCCCTCCCCTCGAGTGAGAGAACCCTTTCCTGTTAGTCCCCCCAAGTTTCCTGGGTTACAAGACTGCTGCACCCTGTCTTTCTGCTGGTTCAGCTATTCCACGGTTTTTCCTGGGGTGATATTTTCTGGGTTTTCAGAGGTCAATAAGGGAGGATGTGAGCAACTTACTTCTTACTCCACCATCTTGGCTCCCAGAGGCCCTGCACTGGCTTTCTTAACAGTCACACACTTACAGTCTCTTTCTGGACTGCTACTGTCTAACCATGAATCCCTCATGTTGTACTTGTGATATTCACTTTGGGAACTGGAATGCAAGCCTATTAAAGTTCCTTATTAAGCATATCCCTGATAAACTTCACCTTATCAGATTCAGTGTAATGTTCTGCTCTGTCAAGATGTCTCCAAACTCTGACCCTGTCATCCTTGTATTTTATTATTTCTCCCCAGCTTTAAGTCATCTGCCAATTTTGTAAGTGCGCCACCTTTACCTTTATTCAAGACCCTGATAAAAATGCTAACATAGAATAAATGCAGAGCCCCTGGAGATCTGCCAAGCTGATGTTGAGCTGTTAATTAACCAATAAGCATTGGCTCCTGACTGCTCCGAGTCTGGCTATTCAGCCACATCTGAAACCGTCTAATCACAGCAGGCCTAAGGCTTGCCATCTTCTCCAGTGAATGGCCTGTGAATTTGCCAAATGGTTAGCTAAAAGCTAAGTGATCTCATTGGTGTTCCCCAGATCTGACGGTTTAGACACTATCTTAGCACAAGAAAAAGGCTGTTCTGGTCCAGGGTTATTCATTCATTCTGTGGGTTATTCTCTTTCTGGAGCATCTCAGGCTCCTGGGCTTTTCTCTGAACACAGTAAGTCCACTCAAAGCTTGCAGACTTGAGTCCCCTCAAAATATCAGTGGCACATGCAAACCTTCTTCCTATTAGCTAGCATGTGGAAGAAATCCACCACCTAACCCAGAACAATGCCCTGGACCCTGAAACAGGCTGAGCACCAACTTTTACATGAGGTTCAGCAAAGGTCCCAAGTCATAGGTTTAGAAAGCACCTTATTAGAGCACTAAAGACTCATGTGCTACGTGCGTGGGACACAAACACAAAAGAGAACGAAGTCCCTGCAGATCTCCGCGAGTTGACAACTCTACCCAGGGAAGTAACATGTACCCCCATGAATATCCCCTAAATAGATACAAGGCAGCACCAGCAGCTGGGGTCCTTAGCCAGCAAAGTCTTTGTGCAGGAAATGTGCTGAGGTGAGTGCTGAAGGAAACATTCCTCATGCTAGGTTTATTGGCCTTAAAATACAAAGGCATCAACTAGAACGGAAGATCCTCAGGGGCAAGGGCTGCTCGGGCTTTGTCTTTACAAGCACAAGGCTGGGCACAGAGCAGGCACTATTACTAGACAGATGCTTGCTGAAGTTACCTGAACAAACAAACGGGAGTTAGTAACATACTCCTGCACACAGTCAGGGGCCTGGGAACACGGGGCTCCCTCAGTGTCCCAGGGCAGGGCGCGTACCTCTCCAGCCCACGGCCTCCTCCAGGCACCCTTTGGTAGTGGTGTCTACTACACAGGCCGACGAATTCGATGAGCCATCCTCTTTTTTGATGGAGTGGTCACTGCAGATGCTGCTGTTCTCGATGCGGGACCGCAGGTCTAGGGACAAAGAGACACTTCACGAGGGGCACTGCTCCAATCGAGTGCAGGGGAGGCGAGGGGAAGCCTGACTGGTGCTGTCTGGCCACTTCCCATTACTTGGGGTCAAGTTTCAGGGGCAGGGGTGGGACCCAACAATCTATGGAAGGGGCTAATCCTGACACCTCTCACCCCCGCAGGAAAGCAAAAGCTGTTTGCTCACTCAAGGATCACTGCAAGGCAGCTGCGTCTGGGGTGGTGAGCAGCAGTTTTAGAGTGACCACGCAGCCACCACAGGGAGCAGAGGAGGGAGGACCCTGCAGGCCACTGAAAATCATAGAAGGAAAAGAAAATGGAATCAGACCGGGTTGGGACAGGAAACAACATCCTCACAAGATAACCGGAAGGGAATCAGACTCTGGAGGGCAGCCTAGGACCCAAGGCGCTCACTGCAAATCTGGAGCCGGGAAGGCCTGCTACTCTTTGTTCATTAAGTGGGCACCATTACAAAATCATCCAGGAGAACGTACACTCCACGAGGCCAGGCCGTCTCAGTTTTGTCTCCATTCATCATGTGTCAGTGGCTGCCAGAGGGGTTTTATGAAAGGCTTGTTGAATTAAATTGCATGGGCTTGACAAGCTCAAAGGATGCCCTGCAGACAATCTGGTTTAACCAACAACTCAACAGGAATCTCCTCTTCCACACACTGAGGTCACCCAGCTTTGGCTTGAGGGCTTTCAGTGACAGGGAGCTCATTACTCCCCAAGCCAGCTCATTAGTTCTTCCTGCTATCAAGGCCCTTCCTCCAAGGCCACAGACCATGGGAATCATCGCCTCACCTCAAAACCAATGCCACCACTTGCCCCCCAGCTTCCCATGGGTCTCTTACCCAAAGATGGGCCAAACCTGATGTTCCGTATGTAACTTGTCAAGCTTTAAAGGGGCCCGGGCCCAAGGCTTCTCTTGCCTCTTCCAGTCTGATGGGGAAAGGACTTACCACGCATGGTCTGGAGACCCTGTGCAGGTTGCCTCTTGCTAGGAAATCGAGAGAACTCTGGGCTGAGCAGACTGCCATCAGCAGGGCTGGGATCATCGGAGCTGCTGGGGGTGTGGGGGGTCTCCCCGGGGGATGGGAAAAGCAGAAGCTTCTGCCCCTTCAAGTTGAGGCGGGCTGGGCTGATGAGTGGCCGGCGGAGGCGAAGGGAACCAGAGCTGGAGCCCACAGACCCTGCCACGGAGGGAGCTGGGGAAGGGAGAGGGGATGGCACACCGCTTCCAGACAGCAGAGTGAAGTAATCTGGAGAAGAAACAAGGAAGGGGCTGGTCATGAGAGAAGAAAAACTGGACCTTTATTAGCTGGGACAAATAAAAGCATAGCTGGAAACTGACATCCAAGGAAGAAAAGAGGTTTCCCTGCCAGCATCGTGGATATAAGGAGAAGCAAGCAGGGAATCCTGGTTACCAAGAATCACAGAATACCAGGGTCGGGAAGGACCTCAGTGGCCATCCAGACCAGCCTTACACAACACACTCGACAAATCGTTCATCGAGCTGCTGTTTAAAGACATCTGAGGGGCAACCCATTACCCCCAAGGGCCTGTTCCACTGCTGGACAGCTCTCACCATTAATATTTTTTTTTGATTCAAATATGCAAATGGATCCTCCATCTCATGGACTTAGGAGTCCAATCCAATGATAAGAATGCAGTCTATTCAACACAGGCCTCATCTACCCCTTCACCATTCACCAAATAACATGCCCAGCATAGCCAGAGCTTCTCACCCAGGCTGCCCACCTATCGCCCCTCGGCCTCTCCCCAGGCCTTCCCATCCTTCATTTCCCCGAGCATGGGCCTTCTTCCTGTTCTCTGAATTCCTCCCTGCTGCTGGGTCACACAGCCCACTCATGCTCATGGCTGTGCCTCCGTTTGCTCTCTGTGATGCTCATTTTCCATTCTTTGGAGACAGTTGTGTTTCTTGTTGTTGCCACAAAGCAACACTGGTAGAATTTTGGTATTAAAAGAACAGGTCCCAGAGCACTAAACTGAAGCACACTACCCCACCTCCTGACAGACTGGATGGATTTCAGGGGCAAGAGAACACACGTCTTTATTCACAGCTAATGTGTCTTGGTTACAAAGAGGCATCTTTATTATATAACAAAAAGGCATCTTTGTTATATGGACTCTGGGATGGGTTGGAGGGAGAAGAGGGCTAGGTACAAGAGAAAGAAAGGGGAGAAGAAGAGAAGAGAGATATCATTAAAGCATTTGGTTTAAAAACAAATGCAGAGAAGTACGGAAGGCTGGCCAGAAAGAACCAGACAAGCAGAGGAGCTTTGAAAGTTACATCTTGGTGGTACGACATATTAAACACAGTCATGAAGACCTGGGTTCAAATCTGGCCTCAGGCACTAGTGTGATCTTGGTAAGTCATTTAACGTCTGCTTACCTTAGTTTCCTCATACAGTTCCCATAGGAAGGGGATAGTAACAACACCCACCTGCCAGGTTATTTTGAGGATAAAATGGGTTATCTGTAAAGCACTTTGCAAACCTTAAAGTGCTATGAAAATGCTAGCTATTATTATGTCAAATTTATTACATATTTAAAAAGAAAAGCAAGATACACATAGATTTACAGAATCATATACGATCCTCTTCTACTACGTATATAGAAATGCTCATTTTATTTGATGTGTTAAGGTCAAGGTAAAAATGAAAAAGATAAATAAGTGCTTAATAAAAGACTGTTAAATTGGATTATTGAATTGAAGGTGGAGATAAAAATAGATCTCTGTTTTGGAAGAAATTTGGGGTTGTTAAAAAGAGCTTTTCAATTTTTAAAATGTTTTAGAACATTTTTATTTAAAGTTTTGAGTTCCAAATTCTATCCCTCCTTACTTCCCTCGCTTTCCTCCCTGCTCCCTGAGATGGTAAGCAATCAGATATAGGCTATATATGTGCAATTAGAAGGTGTGATTTTTGCCAGGTCCTAAAGAAAGCCAGAGAAAGTGGGCCACCACAAGAGACACTCCATAACAGACCAATCATCTTTACCATCACACAATTTACTGAAAGATGTACAAAATATGAGATCTTATTGGGCCTATTCTTTGTGACTATTTGAAATTGCATTTGGCTTGGCAGAGCAAAACATCTTATTAGACGTTCTCTTTCAACAAGATGTCTCTGTCAGAATTATTCAAGATCCTCAGGCAAGGCATAAGACATATGTACTCATCATGTTTCCTCCGTGATTGGGACTGAGAGCAGAGTTTAAGCTGAAGAGGGTATCCCTGTGGACGATGAAGGTTCTGCAGAAGAATATTACATTGGTTCTATCAAACCCCAGGACACTGCAGAACTTCCAGGAAGATGTCAATAATCACTAAAAAGAGTGTGGCCTGACTATCCACACAGGAAAGATCAAATGGATGAAGAGTAACTGTTGCCCAGATTATGACACGCAGTTGAATGGACACCTTATAGAACTTGACCACGATCATGCATATCTGGAAATGTCCAGTATAAATGAACACCAAGCTGGGCCTTCATACCCATCCTGCCCTCGAGCCCTCATCTCCCGTGTCTGCGCTTGGTCCAATGCAGCTGTTTTCCCTATCTTTGTTCTTATTACTGCCACTGTGGTGCCTCTACTGTCCTAGTGGTAAAGTTTGCTATTTTTAAAAAGGATCTTTGCGGACCTCTCCCATTCTTTTCCCGTTTGTTGTCCTTCCATTTTTATCTTTAAACAGCCTCAAGATGAAAGCTTACGTTAGTTTTACCTCCCGCTGCTTCTCTCTGCTTTATGAAGCAATACTTCATACCACATGACTTTCCATCGTTTTTCTTCATTGTATATAACGAGTGCTTAATGAATTCTTACTCTTTCCTCAGTTTTCACCGTTCTAGTTGATGACTTCTGGAAGCTCTTCCACTTCCAACGCTCTTCCTCTGACCTGGGTCTCTCTCTCCACCAGCCTCAGGCATAACTGTAGGAGATACGCCAAGAAGCATCCCCCTCTCCTCGCCCTTTCCCTACAGCTTTGCGGCTACCTGGAAGGAAGGGCCAGGGAATACGCTTGCTGGGATTTCCGTTTCTTCGTAAACCTAAATGAGCTCCCAGGCTCAGCAGGGTCTTCAGCGCATTCCTACTTCAGAGGGGCCAAGATGGTATTTGTGGGAACAAAGCTGTGAGATCGAGAGTTTTCACTATTCGATAAACTTTAGGATCTGACATTCTTGATCTAGTCCTGCTGCTGTTTCATAAGTGACTCACTGTGCCTCAGTTTCCCCAGCTGTGAATTGAGATCATCCCCCAAAGCCTGGGAACATGAAATAACAGAATTAAATGCCTGGCTCATTGTGAGACTCTTTGCAGACACTAGTATTATAAAAATGTGAGTTATTAATACTAATCCTCAGAAAAACCTACTTTTCATATCTTCCCTTTTCCCTCAACTCTCTCCCCTCCCCTCCCCTCCCCTCCCCTCTTGAGGGCACAGTGAGAGAAGGACTGGACATGAAGTTAAAGAAGCCGTGTTCCAGTCCTGGCTCTGCCACCTGTGGGACCTTAGACAAATTCCTTAATTTCTCTGGTCCTCAGTTTCCTCATGTGTAAAGTAAGGGGGCTGGACTAGATGGCCTTGAACTCCCTTGTGGCTCAAGTCTGTGATCCTCTGATCCCACTCCAGTCCCCAGATCTGGTGTTTCTCCTTGCCTGATGCAGGCGCCTCCTTGGACATCTGAGATCCCTGAGATGGTGGGCGGCTCCCACTGAAAAGATATCCTGAATCTGGAGAGGAAAGAGAAATAGAAAATGTCATGAGGACAGCCACCTCCAGCAGAGCGCCCCCATTTCCCATCTCACTCTAGAACACACACATGTTCTCTCCATTCAGCTAGAGAGCACCCATCCTTCAAAGGACAGCTCAAGACCCACCCCCGAGACTTCTCGGCCCACGCCAGCCTTCTCTTTTGCTGAATACTTTGCAATGAAGCATTTATGCCTTCTTTGATTCATGTTCATAGATTGCTGTGCTTCCAGTCAAATTTTCCATTACTCTCTCATGTGCTCAAACTTCCAGGCAAAAGAATTAGAAATTGAGGAGATACCCATCAATTGGAGAATAGCTAAACAAACTATGGTATGTGACTGTGAAAGGAATATTATTATGCTATAAGAAATGATGGGCAGGCAGACTTCAGAAAAATCTGGGAAGACTTATATGAACTGATGCTGAGTGAAGTGAGTAGAACCAGGAGAACACTGCAAACGGGAAAAGCAATATTGTAATAATGATGAACTGTGAAACTGAAATACTATGATCAACACAATGATCCAAGACAATTCCAAAGGACCCATGATAAAAAATGCTATCAATCTGCACAGAGAGATCTGATGAACTCCGAGTGAGAATGAAACATACTTTTTTTTCCACTTTTTCCTGTCTTTTTTCTGGTAAGATGACTAAGACAGTAATATGTTTTGCATGAGTTCATGTGTATAATTAATATATCATTTGCCTTCTCAATGGGTGGGAAAAAAGTTGGAGCTCAAAGATTTTTAAAAATGAATCCCAAAAATAAATAAACAATACTTTAAAGAGTGCTTCCAGCTAAACTGGTCTCCTGTACCAACAGGACGTTCCAATTCTTGTCTCCATGTCTTTGCACAGGCTCTCCTTCCTCACTTCTACCTCTAAGAATCCCTTTCTGGGCTCAGGTCAAGTGCCCTCTTTTACATGAAGCCTTCTGGATTCTTTTTAGTTATTGGCACCTTTTGTTTCCCCATTACTTTGTGCATATTGTTTCCCTCAGTAGAATGAGAGTTTCTTAAGGTTAGGGAATATTTTGATTTTTATGTCTATATGCTCCAGCGTGTAACCTGTCGTCAGCAGACCATCTTTCGTCTCTCCGGAACCCCAATCTTGCCTATACTCGACATGCACTTGCATGGACAGACACCTCTGCATTGCCCTCCAGCACCATGGACAGGTACCCCAATGCTTCCCTCCAGCACCATGGACGGAGACCTCAGCACTGTCCTCCAGCACCATGGACAGGTGCCCCCAAAGCTTCCCTCCAGCACCATGGACAGACACCTCAGGGGGCCTTGTAAAAGTAAAGGTAGCAAGACTCTGAAGTTGAGATTCTTAACCCGGGATCCACGATTTAAAAAATAAACAACATTTTGATAACTGCATTTCAATATAGGTTGTAGTCCAACATACTTCATGCACTTAAAAGTATGATTTTGAGAAGGGGTCGCTAGGCCTGTTAGAGGGCCCAAGGCACAAAGTGAAGTGGCCCTAGTCCAGTGGGCAAGGGAGGCCTTTCAGAACATGCACCAGCACTTATTAAGCACCTACTGTGCACTGTGCTCAGTAATTAAGATACAAAAACAAAACTGTTCCTGCCCTCAAGGAGCTTAAAGCTTATGTTTTTTTCCTGTCTTTGTGTCCCAATGTAAGACCTTAGCAAAATGCTTTCTCTGCCTCCATTATTTCATCTAAGCCCCACAAGAACACTGTGAGCGGGAGCTATTATGATGCACATTTTTACAGCTGCAGAGAGTAAGGCTCCACCACTGGACCATGCCTGATGTGGGTCCTCCTGACTCCAAGTCCAGTGCCCTGGGCCCTGCATTCCGCCATCTTGATGTCAGAGGAGAAAAGGAGCAAAGCTAACCTTGAAATGTTCTATCAGGGCCCTGCAGAGAAGCCCAAGGTCAAAGGCCCTGACCCAGAACAGGACTAGCTTAACTGGCTCTCCTGGAGGAAGCACTGGAAAAAGGCCTCTCTTCCAGATCCCCCCACCCCGCACCTGCTAAGGCCCTTACCAAGGGCTTGTGAAAACCAGAAAGGGGATTTCAGTGTTGTCTCTCTTCAAAGGGAGGAAAAGGGGGTGTGTGGCTGTGAAGGAGACACCCAAACCTGCCGCAGGGCAGGGGAGGGACCCGTTCAACTCCCTCTTCATCCTTACAGACAAAGGCCTGTTCCTCAAGCCTGTCATTTATCTTCTAAGGAAAGATTAGGGGCAGGAATCACTCCCCTTCTGAAGTTAAGACCCTGCCTTTTATCCTGTAAAGGATAATTAACGATACTTTATTTAAAGGGAAAAAAAGGAAGTAAACTGCTATGCCCTCAGATCCCTGTTCTTCCCTCCCTCAGTACCATCCAAAAAAATCCCAGCAGTCATTCTGCTGCAATCTTGTTTCCTGGTCTTGAAAAGCTGTGGAGGAGGATGGATAACTCAAGAGAGATTCAATGTAATGGAGAGGATCACACAAGGGAGGGGGGGGGAGCACCTTAAAATAGAGGCTTAGGATAGGGAGCATCAGAGCTTTGAGAACCCCGAAAACAGGGAATGTCAGAGCCAAATGAGTCCTTAGAGCACAGGATATGCCTAGAATTGGTTTCAGCGTTGGCCAGGCTGAAGCCTTCCTTACAATCTGACCAGGGAAGGTCATAGGAGCATCATGGTACAGGGGAAAGAATGCTGGATTTGAAGTCAGAGGAGCTGAGTTCAAATTCTTGCTTTGCCACTTACATCTATGACCCAGGGCAAGCCACAAAACCAACCCAGCCTATCTCCTCTATACAATGTGAAGGTCACATTCAGTGACCTCTGAGGTGCCTCCAATTCTTAAATCCCTGCTTCCAGGTAACTGCAAAGAAGATGGAAGGGTGGTTAAGCCCTGACAAAAGCCACTGCAAGCCACAAGCCACTGGCCCAGGAGAGGTCCTACAAGGGGTGGGGCTGACTGCAGGCTCAGGGCTCTTTCCTTTCCCCCCTCCCTCTTGAGTCTCTCGCTCATCCACATGCCGCACCACACCTCACCTGCCCGGGTCAGGGAGGGGATGGTCCCCAGAGAAAGGGCCCTGTTGAGTCGTCCTGGCAGGGAGGAAGAGGACGTCCGTCGTGGAGACCTGAACAATTGCTGGTTGGTGAGCTGGAAGAAGGTGGGTGGGGCTGGGACGAACAGAGTCGGTGACACCGAAGGGTATGGGAAGGCCAGTCCACTGCTGCTGGGGAAGAAGGAGCTGGAGTCTCCCGAGAGATACCTGTGAACAACACAGATGACATGGCGGGGGAGGGAGAGATAGCAGGCCTAGGAGGCCCCAAGAGGCAGATGCAGACCATCCCTCCCAATGGGAGCCAGGCCCCCAGGCCAGGAGGAGCCCAGAGAAGGGGGGAGGTGTGAGGTTAGTGAAAGCGAGGGAACAATTTGACCACATTCACATCATTAGGAGCGGGCAGCTGGGAGGTGCCAGCGTGACCCACCCCTCACCCCCCCAAGCTTATCTCTACCCTTTTTTTGGGGGGGGCCCAATACCCCAATCCCTGAGAAATTCCCATGAGCACTCAGGCAGACTAATTTCACTACAAATGCAAGGGTCTCGACTTTAAAGGGACACTGTCACCCTTGCTGACCCCCACTCTGTCCACTCACCCGGTCTCTTCCCCCATGAGACTCCCAGGACTTGGGAAATCCCCCAAAGCCAGGCTCATGCCCAGCTCCTCCCTTGGTGGTCCAGCAGGGACCAGGGTTTGCAGGCAGGCAATGGGAAATGGGTTAGGATCAAGCTTTGGGGTCCCAGACTAACACAACACCTTGTTGGGCAACCCTAGTTACATGATTTGAAAAAGAAAAAAAACCACTTTTACATTTTTGCCGCCTCGCCAAGGGGGAGGGATGTGCAGGAAGCTGGGGAGAAAGCCTTCTCCTGCTTTGGGCCCCAGGGCCAGCACAATGATAAAGGAAGGAAAGGGCAGGGAGGGGGAGGCAAAGCTTTGGAATGGACACAGCAGGACATCGACATCGTATACCAATCTCCAGGCTCAGGGCAATGGTTTTCAAATGATTTTTTAAATGAATACACAGAGATAGAAATATATGTAAATGAGCCAACCAATGGACAAAAGGTGACAGTGTCTCTTTAACTCAAGAATAAGACAAACGACAACCAGACTGGAAGGTCCACAAGCCAGAATTTTAACCATGCTTCTGATTAAAGCAATAGATTATGTGGGGGGTGAAAGAGTGACCAGAGGGAATTAATAGATTAGTCTGCCAACTTGGGGTGGGCAAGGGGGAAGGAGGGGGAGATCTGGGGAAGGTCAAACCTTACCTCTGGTCCCAGGGGACAATTGAGGCTGGTGGACTAATTCCTAGGCTGGACGTTTGTTTGGCTGGCAAGGCTGCTGAATGGGGCGCAGCTGGAAGGCTCTGGCTGGCCTTGGCAATGCTATGGTTTCCATTCGCACCAAATTAAGTGTTTAAAAAGGACAGTGTTTGCTATCGGCAGGGTAAGAAGAGCAGCCTGTTGGCTTTCTAGACCTTGAGCAGTGGGTCAACAGAGAGAAGGACTTCCCGTCTTCCTGTTTAAAGGCATGGTCCATTTTGGGGAAAACTGGGAGATGGGGGGAGGTGCGGCCTGTGTGGAAGCCACAGATCAGTCCCCAGGTGTGAGCTTCAGCACTCCATTAGCCCCTTCTAAGGACACGGTTTCTGCCCCTGGAGCTGCTCTTCTAAAGCAAGGGTCATGCCCCCCAAAGAGCCAACCTACTACATAACCTAAAGCGTGGCAGTGCCGCTTCAGTGCCTGTGACTTCATCCAGCCCCTGGGTTTGCAGACCCTCATCCCTGGATCCAAGAGAAAGCTTGCTCATGAGAGACCTTAGAGCACCTCAGGCAGGCTGGGGGTGGGCACTAGGCGTGTATGTGTATGTGATCAGCACTGGAGTCAGCAGCTTCTCCTGTCCCTGGGGTAGTCACACATAGGCATACGCTGGCACTGGGGCTGGCAGGCAGGTTTGGAGATGTCCCCAGGTAGGGTGGACCAGGCCTGCCAACACATCTCCAGGTGCCTAACAGCTTGGCCTCCCTGAACTAGCTACCTGGAGAGGCTTTCCCAGGCTCAATGATCCAGACGGCCAGAAGCAGGGGCCTGGCCTGCTTGGGGTCCTATTTCTCCCATGCCATTCCCCTCCCCCTCCTCCAAATGCTTCCCAGCACTCCCTATACTTGGCAGAGGCTCCACTCCTGGGGCCTGTGATTTCTGTTAGCTTTGGGGAGACTCCTAGGGCAGGCAACTCCCTGAACTAACTCAAACAGAAGCTTGTGTACTACTGAGCAGATCCCTAGGGAATGACCTGGGGGCTCTAAGAGGCCAGCGATTTGCTTAGGGTCACACATCTGACCAGAGACAAGACTTGAACTCAGGCCTTCTATTAATTGTTGCCAAGCAGCCTCAACAAGCACCAGGAGCCGCTGTGGGTGAGGGAGCACGTGCTCGCGAGGAATGCGGTTTCTAGGTAAATATAAGCATAGATCTCCTGTGAGAAAAGATAAGCACAGATCTAAGCTTATGTAGATGCACATATGCACAGACACAGGACCTCAAAGGCCTTCACCCAAGTGACCAGCCCAAGGGCCCAAAGCTAATGAGTATCCGAGGCACGGTATGAAGCCAAGGCCTTGACTCCCTGAAAATCACAGATGTTGAGCGGGGAGGGACCTTCAGAGGCCGCCTTACTGAAACCGAACTGAGGCCTGGGTTAGATGACAATCCAGGGTCAGAGAGGTAAGCAGAGGCAAAATTTGAACCCAGGCCTCTTTCCATTGAGTTGTCTGTCTAGTTATGTCTCACTCTGTATCCAGACTGTGTGTGCATGTTCAAATTAAGAAAGTACCTACCTTCCTCACAGTATGCCTGGGTGGTAAGCTGCATAGACAGGATAGGGAATATAAACTTTAAAAAGGATTTTTATCCTCCTCCATCAGGCATAGGGACTTGGCCTGTGATTTCATTGCTATTAGGAACTCCTACCAATGCAGCCTGGCACCTTCTCAGTGAGAGATGAATGATGTGGCCAGGGTCACTAAGCTACAAAGCTGGATTCCAACCTTCAAACAGTTCCCCCTGGGTATCAAATCCTGCATCTCTGACTACCCTACACCAGCCTCTAAGCTATGGGAGGAAAGCTGTCTGCGAGCACCTCCTCTGCATCCAGATGCCCAGGCCCTGCAGGAGCATGCCTCCAGGAACGCTCGGCTGGGCACCCTCGACAGCTGAGCCACCTTACGCTCCTGGACACACTGTAGGTCACACCTAGGGCCCTGGCTATTCCCGGCATCGGCTTGATAGGGGGACCTTCTGAGGGGCCCTCTCCCCTTCTCCAGTAGGACAGGCATCAGTCAAACCAAGTTGTCTTTGCTTTAGAGCATCTCTGAGGACAACATCAACCAATGGAAGTCTTCCTTTAGCCAAGAGATTCAAGTTTCACTTCTGGCTACAAAATTCTTCCAGAGGCACCAGATAGCTCGGTTTTTTATTTCTTTTAATCTTAAGCCCACCCCTGGAACACCAAGAGACCAAGTAAATTGTCTGAAGTCATACAGAGAGTATGTGTTTAGGCAGGGCTTGAACCCAAGCAATCCCGGCTCCCAGGTCAGCTGCCTAAGCTCTAGACAATCCTCAAAGACTCTAAGTTGTAGAGAAGGAGCTGACCTGAACCGGCGGAGCAGTTTCCTCACCTGGGAGCTCCCTGTGCCAATGAAATCACCGGCCTAGTTCTCATCCCTGGCTTGGGTCCTCTTTAATCTAAGCTGAGACTCTTCCTGGCCTCCCAGGCAAAATATGGACACTCAGGTCTCAGCTCAAGAGGTCTGAATTAAAATCTTCACCTGCCAAACAGGGACCGTGTTCAGTTAGCTCTGGAGAGGCAGTGAAAGGCAAGGAGACAGGAGCAATGGAGTAGTCAGACACATAAGAGATTGAGGGGACAGTTTATTGAGAGGGCCCAGTGAGAGGTGGGGCAGGAAGGAGAGGCCAGCCCACCCGAGCTGGCTGACCGCCCAGCCCCACTAGCCCTGATGCCGGGAGGGATCCCAGTGGGAGGCTGGACACCCATAACCCAAGCCCACCATGTAGCTTCCCTCCAAGCAGAAAAGCTTTCCAATTTAAAAAGTACAAAATAAGATGTCACCCAGACAACCGAGGGCCAGGAGGCATTTATTTAAAAGCTGTGAACATGAAAACTGGCACCAGAGGCGAGGTTTACAGCAATTGGGGTCACCAGACAATCAACCAAAATGCTGCTGCTGCTATAACGACAACTACTGTGACGACTACTACTACTACTACGATGATGTCTACTACTACCACCACTACACAGTTTGATGTTTAGAGAAAGTCACAGGACAAGGATACTGGGAGAAACACGGTCTTCAGAATCCTGGCATTCTGGGACCACCTGGATGGGGAGCGATGGGGACTGAGCTGAAGTCGACTAGGATTCCTAGAGAGGTTGACTGGGGGATTGAGAGAACCCTGGGATGGAAATCGTGGATGGCCCATTCCAGGGCGAGGGGCCTTTCTGGGCATGGTCATCATGTCTGACATAAAGCCCACCCAGCCAAGGCACTTTTAACCCTGGGCACAGCGCCATTCTCTCAGCCTGTTCTCAGTGCCTGAGGCCCGGATGCGATCCGCTGACAGTCACCACGAACCCTGGGCCCTGGGGAGAAGCCCCAGCACTTCCCAACCCAGACTTTGAATCAATACTTCCCAGAGGAAGAAGCCTTTTCCTATGCCCTTGGGGTTCTCTAATATATAACACCCAATGGACACATCTCCCCAATGATATTCCCTTTATATCAAAGATTTCTCAAAACAAAAGAAGCAAACTTTAATTTGTTAAAATAAATAAACGTGACACAGAACTAGAAGCAGAGGGGGAGAAGTTACCAAAAGAAGCCCCCACCCATACGTACAACTACACACACGAATGCGCACAAACACACACTCTCTTGGAGGTGGTACATTACTTTAAATACCAGCTATATGTCATGATCCCCCCAAACCAGGAATCACTGTCTTAACCACCTTACTCCTGACTGCCTTTCCAAGCCCCACCCTCAATCAGAAGGGAAGGCTCTTTGTTAGAATATATATATGTATATATATATGCATATATATCTGCTTATTATAAATAATTTAATCCTCACACACCTCTACAACTATCAGAGAAAGCTTATTAGTATCACACTGTCAGTATACACAAAAATGGAAGGTTTAGAGGAGAAACAGAAAAAAAGAAAATTAAATCACAAAAAATCAGTAAGACGGTGAGTGTCTCTGGAACTTGCTGCTCACTTCCCTTAGCCCGGGCTCTGACCCAGAGAGAGGAGCCGTGCTTGGGAGTGGAAAAGCTAAGTGGATCTGTCAGGCCTCACTGAGAAGAGAGGGTCCTTTTATGCACCCACTACATGGAGGGTCCCTGTCTGCAGCTCTGGCACTCAGGCTGTGGCAGCCCATGCTCTCGCCTGCTCTGCTCTGACCCCAGTGAAGGATGCAGCTATTCGGGCCCCCGCTGTACAGAAGAGACCAAGGACGTGACCTGTCCAGAGTTCTAATGGCCACTTATCAAGCACAGTTAGGATCCCAACCCAGGCCTCCTGCCTCAGCGCAGGGCTCTCCAGTCAAGAAGGGAGAGGCCCAAGCTTGGCCCCAGAAGAGACATCTGAGAAGAGTCCTCTCTCGCTTCTTTGAGGAGGTGAGGGACTACAGACAGGGAACACCGCAGACAGTCAGACTTGGGTACGTCAGCCGCTCAACACTGGCCGGCTTAGTTTTGTTGGGCTGCTCTCGTTTCTTACTGGCACACAGGACAGGTCTCTGAGGAGAGGAGGGGAAGGGGTATGGTGGGAAATCCAGGGGACGGAAAGAGAGAAGAATAAAAATTCAGGGAACAAAAGGGAGGGGGCATTCAGGCTTTGCTACCAAGCCCACTGAAGGGAAGGAAGATCTTGTTTGGATCCCAAACACCCTCCATGTTTCTGCAGTTCGGCACCACTAGGATCCGTTTCAGACTCTGAAAGGACCACGATCAGGCTAACATATCCCAACTCCCAAAACTACTTAAAATGAGAGCCAGGACAATGGTGATCCCAGGGCCCAGGCTGGGGGTGGGGGTGGGAGGACAGAAACTCCTTAAAGCCATGCCAAGAAAAAGGGGCTGAGAGTCTTCCTCCCCCTCAGCGCAAGCTTTGCGCTCCGAGCAAAGGAGTCCTGACTCCATGCCAGCTCAAAGGGTGGGCACAACCTTTCTTTAAGAGGTTCAGCAACCAGTCTTATGGCTGCACAGAGCCGGTTATTGTCTGAGCTCAGACTTTAATGTTTCTCCAGTGTTCTTTTCCTTATGTTAAGCTGCCTCTCAAACCTCCCCTCACGTAAATTTTTCATGATTTCATAGCCAGGTGAAAAACAGCAGTGAGGGAGTAAAGAGGACATGGAGGTTAGGCTGGAAAAGGCGTTCATAAAAATTCAGTGGAGTGCAGGGTGGCAAGGAGGGCATGCATGTAACCCAGAAGGCCTGAGCTGGCGGCTCTCAGGGACGTCTCTTCCATCCTGGGCTGGGTTTTTACCTCGTGATTAACGTCACTGAGGCGTAGCTAGAAAAGAACCCTGTGGGTTCTGGGTGGGCCCGGGTGGGGCAGGGGGGTGAGCAGCCTCCATTCCATGTTAGCCCTTACAAAGAATGAACCAAGGACCAAACTCCCTCAACTGGAGAAGCCTGTGAGCTCCAATCTTTGGGTGGCATAGAGGGACTTTGTACCCTTCCCCCGGTACCAGGTGACCTTCATGCCTCTGAGGGCTGCCTAAGGGCCCTGTTCCCCAACAACCCACCCATAAATCTAGAACCTGCAGTACAACATCATGCAAGAGCTGCCTGCCACCCGTGCATGCCAATCCCCATATCCACAGCACCCTCCATGCCCCTGCAAAGATACGAGTTTGTGAAACTTGGCCCAGGGCTGAGGAGCATAGAGAAGCACTGTCTCAATGTACTAATCCTCTGTGTCTGAACCTTACCTGTGCACAGCAAGGACCACCACCAAAACGGGGCTCTCCTCCCTCCTTCTCCCAGAGAGCAGCATTCATAGCATCCCTAATCTACCAGCCAATCAATCGACTCTGCAATGTGCTGAGTACTGGAAGGGGTCTCCAGTGAAGGTCACCACCAAGGCTGCCCCCTGCCAGAATCACAGATGTCACCAACCTGGAAGGGGCTCCATGAGCCCCGGGACTTGACCACCAAACCACCAGTCAGAGGACCCCCTTGGGGGGGGGCCTTCAGTCAATCCTCTGAACACCCAAAGGGTGCTGATGCTGATGCTGCTGACCCCCAGGCTAACAGAAAAAGCATCCCTGACATTTAGGTGACACTTTTCAAAGCGTTTTCACCTATGGGAGGTTGCAGGGGGACGGGTCAGTTAGTGGTTAAGTGACTCATCCAAGGTCATGCAGAACTGTGGCAGAGTCTGGGTTTGCTTTTTCCCCATAAATCTTTCCTCTACTGCTTCATTATGTTCCTTTCCAAACCTCCCCACAAGAGTTGCCTCTGGCTTCCCCACACAGCTTATTATCTGAGGAAGAGAATGAGTCTTTCATAAGTTGGGATACAGATGAGAAATGGTGATGGCTGTAGGGGACCACGGTTAGCCTGGAAAAAGGCATTACAGTCATACAGAGAAGTTCAGGACCAGGAGGACCCTGAAAACAAAGAAGGTCAAAGCTCGCCCCAAATAAGAGACATGAGAACATATCTCCTGCCCTTCTCTGGACAGGTGGGGGACCACGGGTTAAGAAAACATTCTTTGTTATTAGAGGTAAGGTAAAAACAAAGGTCAGATAGGAAATAAAGGTGATAGAGAAAACAAAGGTTATCAATAAAAAAAACCTAGAATGGAGAAGGTCAAAGCAGGGAGGGTCTTTAGAACACAAAAGACCAGGGCCAGAACACCTAGTCCAGTTTGCTCACTTTATTAAGGAAACCAAGACCAAAAGGAGGATCCAGGACTAGGATTCACATCTCCTGACTAGATCTGCTGTTCTTTCTACAAGGTCGCCTCTCTCAGCCACAACACCCATTTGGCCACTCCTGCTGAGGTCAAGCTGTGTAAGGCCCCAGAAAGAGCCCCAGATGCCAAGGAAGAACCAGGTTCTGTCTCCTGGGGATATCGAAGGTGGCGGACGGGGATGGCACCAAAGAGAATGGCTGACGCATCAGAACAAGCCCAAACTCACTTGTCTCTGGGCTAGATCTAGCAGAGTCTAAGAGACTCCAAGCAGAGTCAGAGCCGAGAGAAGAGCCAGGCAGAGCTTTGGTGATGGTGGCCAGGGACATGTTACCCTGGGGCCGGCAGGCATTGATGGTGACATGCACCACGTCAGAGGCAGGAAGGACTGAGGGGGACAGCAGTATGACCATCTGGGAGAGGCCTTGTCGACAGCTACAGAGACTCAGGTGGTACCTAATCTTCCTCAACAGCAGGTCAGGTGCCTGCTGACTTGTACAAAAGTGACAAAAGACCATTCTCTGGGTGGAAAATGCTGAACAGTGGTGGGGAGCTACGCTGAGCTGCGACAGGAAGAGAAAGGTCTTGTTGATCCTCCTCTTAGCCTCTTATAAGCCAAGTTGTAGGACCAGGGGACGGTGGGCCTTTAGAAGTCAGTCCCAAATAGGTCTCCAAATCAACCCTCAGGGAACTTGTAGAATGGGGGGGGTTAAACCACCAGGTTAATAATTCTGTCCTCAAGTCTGTCAGGTGCCATTTGGGGGACATCCCAGGGAAAAGGAAACAAGTCTGAGGGAAAAAAACATGCCATGTTTTTAAAGCCTAAGAGTATCCCCTGACTGGCAAATCAGGAGACATGGAATCATAAGAAATGGGGAATGAATGGTACAGAATGAGGCCTCTGATCGTACAATCTGCAGAACACTCCAGGAGGAAGGCCTAGAAAGATGGGCAAGGCCGGCAGGCTGAATGAAGGGAATGATCACTGAGAAACAGGGATAAGAATCCTTTCCAAAGATGGCGGGAGAAGGGCAAGGCAGTGACTCCCTTCCATGCATGTGTTAAGCATTCACTGTGCTCCAGGAATGGAGTCAGGCCTCAGGGATATGAGACAAAGGAATCCCTCCCTGAGACGCTCCCAGCTTCCCCATCCCTGCAGCAGCAGAGCCGTCTGGAGGTGGTGGAACCTCTGAGGGCAGCACGTGCTCCAGGGAGGAAGCTGTCTTTTTTCCATTTGCATCTTGAGCTCCAGGAACAGAGTAAGCACTTACAAAAGCTTTTTCAATCAATCCTCCATTTACCCATTCACTCTTGCACTCAGCCTGCCGGCCAGCTGGAGATTAATAGGCCACTCAAGCATGTGCTGGGGCAGCTGCGTTCCCAGGTACCAGGCTTGGCTGCTAGTCAGCCTTTCTGCCAGTGGCCAGAGATGATCATCTCCCAGGGGCAAGACAGCAACCAAAGAGACCTTCCATAGAAGTAAGGTGCCAACGACAACAGAGACTTTACAGACTGAGGTTTCATGGGCAGGAACGGGGCCGAAACACTGGCCTGGGGGATCCTGGGGACTGACAAACTCAGGGGAAGATCCTAACCCTTCTACAAGCCCTTCCTGGGTCTCCCTTTGTTGGGACTTTCTGCTTGGTTTCTGACCTACCCACCCCAGTCAGGCTTTAATTTTCCAAAGAAAGATGCCCCACATTGCAGCTGGCCCTCCTCCTGCTGAAGAGGGGGCTGGGGAGAAGGAAGCAAAGACCCATCCAGCATGTAGCCACAGAGGGTACCAACTGCCCTGTCCTGCTCCACGAGAATCATGGGATTCAAATGCAAGGGAACTTAAGAGGTCATCTATGCCATTCCTCATTCTACAGATGAGGAAACAGACGCCCTGAAGGTTAAGGGATTCTCCTGACATCATACAGACGGTCAGTGGCAGTGCTGGGATCTGGGCCCAGACTCTCCAACTACCCACCTTGTAGAGGCTGAGCGGAGGGGCCCGTGAGTTTGGGCCCATCCCAGAGTCCCTGCTGGAGCAGGGCAGCTAACTTAGAGGGGCTATCTTTGAAGGGGTGGGTGGGTGTTCCCCCGCCCCCAGTCCCAAGGCCAAGCCCTTCATTAGCTCAGGAGCTCTTTAAGGGCAAGAGCTGTCTTCTGGCTTTTTGTGTACCTCCAGCGCTTGGCACGGTACCTAACACACAGCAGGCACTTCATACACGTTTACTGACTGACTGCCCCTGGCAGTCACACTGAGTCACAGGATATTAGAGTTTGAAGGAGACTTAGAACAGAGCTAGAACACAGGATCTCAAAAGCCAAAAATGCCTTTGGAAATCACTGTGTCCAATTCTCTCTTTTTATAGGCAAGGGAAAGAAGGCCCAGAGATGGAGAAGTGACTTTCCCAAGGCCACACAGTGTGTGGCAGAGCAGGAACTCAGGTCTCCAGATTCCCAGCCTCTTCACTACTGAAATGACAGTGTTCTAGGCACTGGAAGAGGAAGGGACCAGGGCAGGTGACAATATAAACGGGAAGGTTCTAAACAGTCAGGACAATTAGGATGACCTGATCGCAATCCCCCCTCCCCATTCCTCCCCAGAGAAGGCTGAGAAGCAACAGATGAGGGAGGTCAGGCCACGCGCACAGAAGCCTCCCAACTCCCAGTTTTTAACATGGGAGAGGAAAGAAACAAGAGAAAGGTCTGTCTTCTTACCTACCCACATGCCCCAAAGACAAGGACAGGAGGGTAACTGAGGAGAAAAAAGGGAACAAAGACAAAAGCCTCCACTGGTTTCAGGAGCAGGATGCCAGGTTCAAGTTCAGACGGTGAGGGTGCCCCCCAAGAACAGCATCCATACAGATCCCTTGTTCTGCAAGCGAGAGAGTGGCTCTTTGGTGGGCACTGCAGCATGACAAGTGGGCTTGGACGGCAGGAGGTCACTAACAGACTCTGAGGGAGGACTGGGGCAGGGGAACTGGACCTTATCCTGGAGAGACTTGTGTCTGTGCAGACAGCTAGCAAGAGGGGGACAGGAAGAGTCCTGACTGTCTCTACTAGAAGGAGATGAGATGTGTGGGTGCGGGGGGAGGAAAGGAGAGAGACAGAAGCACCGATCACATGGAGGACGCCAAGCTTTGGGGTTTGTCGTTTCAGACCAGAGCCCCTCCCCCCAGTCTGTCACTGCCGGAGCTCTGACCTTCGGGGCCGGTATCTCCGCTGGCCCGTTGCTTTGCGCGTAGCCACAGCTGCAGTGAGGCCCACCAGGCAGCACAGGGACGTGGCACTGAACTTGAGCGTGTCCAGCCAGCTGGGGGGGGCCGTCTCTAAGTAGCGTTCCACCAGGTGCAGCCCCAGGACCAGAAACCACAGGAAGGAAGAGAAGGCGTCGATCCTCCGGAGCCTGCGGGGATTGGGAACGGGCCCGTGTGAGTCACCGCGGTCACCCTGGCCACCCACCAGGGGCCCACAAACTCCCTCTCCACCAGGCCCTCTGCTGGGGGAGGCCTGCTGGTCCTACCTATTAAAAACCCCACCGTCCACTTCCTCTTTATGGGTAGATTGCACACTAGAGCAGAAGGGACCCCAGAGGATACTTCTCCTGAGGAAAGCCTGAGGCTGAGGGAGTGAAGTCATTTTCCCAGGGTCCCAGAGGGAGCGACAAAGCTAGGAGGAAGACTTCTGTCTCCTTACTCTCTAACCCGCTGCCCTTTCCCACTGCCCCACCCTGGCTCTTCTTGTTCATCCGATCAATAAAGCATTTATGAAGTACCTTCTGTGTGTCAGACACAGCACTAGGCGCTGAGGACACAGAGAGCTTTCCTCCTTGGCTGCTCCTTCTGCCCAGGGAGGGGGGCTCCCTAGGCGCTCCTGGAGGAGCTGGGGTCAGAGGCAGGGTCTGCTCTACCTCAGCACAAAGCATTCTACCTCTCCTGGCCTCAGTTCCCGCACCTGTTTAATGGGGGGGGGCTGGATTAGACAGATCGGGGACCCTACCAAAGGTTCTACCCTTGTAGACGGGGACCATTTGCTTCTCAACAGGGCAGAAAGAGAACTTCTGTAAAAGTAGGGTGGATGAAAATCAACTTGACCCAATGACCTCTCTGGATAAAGGGTCTGAGACACCAGGATGGTTCTGAGGACCTGATAAGTGTTTTCACCAGACTGGGAGCTTCTTGAGGGCAGGGACCACCTCTTGCCTTTCTTTGCATTCTAGGACTTAGCACAGTGCCCGGTGCACAGTTGTTGTTCGGTTGTTTCACTCGTGTGTGTCTGATCCTCTGTGACCCCATTTGGGGTCTTCTTGGCAGAGACACTGGAGTGATTCGCCATTTCCTTTTCCAGCTCCTTTTACAGATAAGGAAACTGAGGCAAACAGGATGAAGTGACTTGTCCAGGGCCACCCGGCTACTAAGTGTCTGAGGCCAGATTTGAATTCAGGTCTTCCTTACTCTAGGCCTGACACTCTATCAACTGTGCCACCTAGCTGCTCTGGCATACAGCAGGTGCTGAATAAATGCTTGTTGTCTATTTCAAGGAAAAGAGAGGACTCTCTCATTGTAGCCAATCAGCTCATTTACACAGGACTGCTTCTAGGTGATAACGAGAAATCATAAACCAAACAAGTCTTTGGAGACTTAAGCTTCAGCTGCCTAGGTGTGGGGTTGCTGGGATCACACCCAACCGAAAGCGGGACTGCGGCGCTCCACATCCTCTGTCAGCGCCAACGAGAGACGTAAGACGCTGTCTGTCTGCAACGCCCTTCTGGCCCCCTCCCCCGCCATAGCGCAGTCAATCTTCTCTCTTTTTACACCAAACCAGTTCCCACCTCCATGCCAACGTCTCAGCTGCCCCAGACGCCCGGGATGTACGCCTCCCTTCTGTCTCACAGAGTCTCTCCTCCTTCTAAGACACAGCACTGCCCCTCCCAAACCGCCCTGTGTCTAATTTAAACGTATTTGTATTGTCTCAACTTCCCTCTGGCCTGAGGAGAGTCTCTGCTGGGCTTCCTGGTGAGGAGTGGCTTGCTTACTCTGAGAGCCAACTGGGTGAAGCAGAGCTCCCTGGGGAAAGCAGGAGAAACCCCTCAGAGCCCCGAAGAGCTGGGGTCCTTGTCGGTTCTCTGGTTTGGGGGCCGTGCTTGCCCCTGAAAGAGAGTAGCACTCCATCCCCCTGCCACAGGTGGCAGAACTGCTCACTGTTCAGTGGTCTGGGAATAACACTGAAGGTGAGACTGGAGCAGATTCTAAGAATCCTAGAACCCACCTCCCAGAGTCACCAGCTGCTTCGGGCACACAGTTCCCCTGCTCGTTTCCTCCCTTGTTAGGTTTCTGTGCGTGTCCGCTATCTCCATAGATGCTGCGTGTGACCCAGGTCTGTGAGTAAATTTCTCTACTCTGATCGTTCCTTCTCTTAAGTAAATGCGCCGATTACTATCGCTCTTGCTTTATAAGCATTTCGTGTTTAAGAATTAATGATATTCACTTCTGGGCTGTATCCCAAAGAGATCACACAAGTGGGAAAAGACCCGTACGTACAAAAATATTTACAGCAGCTCTTTTTGTGGTGGCCAAGAATCAGAAAGTGAGGGATGCCCATCAACTGGGGAACGGCTGACCAAGCTGTGATACGTGAATGTGATGGAATACTAGTGTGCTATAAGAAATGGGGAAGACACGGACTTCGTAACAACCTGGAGAGACCTACGTGATCTGATGCTGAGTGAGGGGAGCAGAAGCAGGAGAATGTTGTACGCAGTAACAGCCACAGTGTGCAATGACTGCCTTTGACAAACTTGGCCCTTCTCAGCAATGCAAGGTTCTAAGACAGCTCCGAAAGACTCATCCAGATTAAAAAATACGGAGTCCAAATGCAGATCGGAGCAGACCATTTGCTTTTTGTTTGTCTTTTCTTTCTCGTGGTTCTTCCCATTGGCCGTAATTATTCTTTACAACATGACTAAAGTGAAAACACATTTAATGTGAATGTGTAAGTAGAGCCCATGTCAGACTGCATGCTGTCTTGGGGAGCTGGGAGGAAAAGGACAGGGAGAAAATTCAGAACTCAAATCTTACAGAACTGAATGCTGAAAACTAAAAGTAAATTAAAAAAAAAAAGAATTAATAGTATTAAGAGTGTCCAAAATAAGAGCCACCTGTCATGGTGACTGATCTCATGTAGATGGCAAGCACAACAGTGGGGGCTCAGAAGCTACACCACCAATTAGCAAGAGGCTATCCCTCCTACACACCTCGGATTCTGAGAGTTTCAGTTTGAACTTTGGGGTCAAGGCCATCGTAGGGCCCCCTCTGGGGAAAAAACCTCCAACTTTCCAAGGTGAGGTGGCTAGCCCAAAGAGAGAAAAGGGAGGTACAGGTGATCAGCTGAATATCATGCCCATGGGCTACACTGCGATGACAACCAGAAGCAGGACGTGAACCCAAGTCTTTCTGATGCCAAGCCCTGGAGCTGGACAGGATGATCTCAAAGGTCTATTCTAGCTCTTAATTCTATGTTCCCTACGAGCCAGAGCAAACCCCCTCTCTTCCCTCCCACAGCCCCAGGCACCCACCTGATGCGGCCAGCCAGCAGCATGGCCAGAAGGCAGGTGAGCAGGCCCAACGCCACCACCACCATCTGGTGGCTCTGGCCCAAGTCCCAGGCCTCACAGAGCTTCTCCAGCACATGCTCAGGAAGCAGGTGGAGCAGCTGCTGCCAGCCCAGGGCCCCCGGATCAGCGGTGGCGTTGGACGAGGCCGAGGTCCCAGAGGAAGAGACGTTTCCCCCTGCCAGCAGAGCAGGGGTCCAGGAGGCGGCTGGGGAGAAGGGATGGCCAGAGCCGTACAGGGCAGTGACTAGCAGGAAGCTGCAGATCAGAAAGGCGAGGAAGCGAAGGAGGATGACCTGGGCTGGAGCAGTCACTGGTGAAGAACAGAAGCTCTAAGGAGAAAAGAAAAAGAACTGAGGACTAAAGCACTGCATTTGGGGCCAGAGTCTGGGGCACAACTTCCAAAGAGCTCACTGGGGGGTCCGGGTCCAGAAGATGTGGAGGAAAGCAGGGAGGGCAGAGGAGAACCGGACAGCTCCCGGGGCTCTCTCAAGTCTCTCCCAGAGGAGCCTGACGCACACAGGGAACTCACCTTTGTCTCTGTCAGAGGTGACTCTCCAAGGGGCAGGGCCTACCAGGTTAGATTCTATAATTCTGCCTCATCACACTCTAGCTAGCAAATGGGGAGACAGGGGGGAGGGAGAGAAGAGGTTCAGAAAGAAGAGATCTGGCTCCTACACACAAAATCTGAATTGGAAGAGATTTTAGAAGCCAGGTGGTCCACCTCCCTCATTTTACAGATGGAGAAATTGAGGCTCAGAAAAGGGAAGGGACTTCCCTAAGGTCACAAGGACAGTTAAGTGGCTGGGATTTGAACTCTGGTCCCCACTCCCAAATCAGTGCTCTGTCCCACTATGCCTTCCTACTCAGAAACGCCCTTCTGTGGTTTCACAATCTTGCCCTGTAGAGCTTCCCACCACCACCCCAGCCTTGTGGAACTCTGGCAATGGGATTTTCTGAAGTCTGCTCTCCTGAAGTCTCTGGGTCTGGACCAGGGGAATGGCCATTCCCATTTCTTACTCAATCGGCTCCATGAGCTCTGCGCTGCGACATCACAGCAGTGGTCAAACACTAGTCCCATACTCCGACCAGATTAAAATATAACGGGGAAATGTTTAAAAAATAAATAAAAATTCAATAGATCAACAATTTTAATATGTGGTTTTCTACTGGCAGCTAAGTGGTGCTGGGCCTGGAGTTGGGAAGACCTGAGTTCGAGGGTCCCATCTTGGACACTTGCAAGCTGTTTGACCCTGGATGAGTCACGTCACCTCTGTCTGCCTCAGTTTCCTCAGCAGTAAAATGGGGATAACAACGGCACCTCTCTCACAGTGTTACCATGAGGATCAAATGAGATGATGTTTGAAAAGTGCCCACTACCAGGCCAGGCACACAGCAGTCGCCATACAAAGGCTTATCCCCCTTTTCTAAGTCCATCCCCACAGAGACCCTTGTGTACGGCTGAGTGGCTGCTGTTTCTATTTGAGTTTGCTGCTGGGGGGTGCCAGAGCGCACAGAGCGCTGGGCCTGGAGTCAGGAAGCCGATCCAGCCTCGGACGCTTCCTGGCTGGGTGACCCTGGGCAAGTCGCTTAACCCTGCTTGCCTCAGTTTCCTCATCTGTAAAATGAACCAGAGAGGAGATGGCGAACCACCCCATTATCTTTACCAAGAAAACCCCAAAAGGGGTCACACAGAGTCAGACCGGACTGAGACGACTGAACGACAACATCATGGGTAACGCAGGCCTCGATGGGCTACTACGGTAACCTAATTGCCATTATTAGTGTTGTTATGGGAAAACCCGTCTCCAGTTTCCAATGGCCACCTTCTGAGAGAGTACCAGGCCCTTCTCCTCTACCTGCATGTAGGTCTTGTCTGTCTCCCGCCGCTTGAACTGGTGGCTGAGCAGCAGAGCCCGCAACTGTCGGTTCTGGTGTTTGATGTAATGTTCCACAGCCGCCTGGCAGGGCCGGCACAGCTTGTACATCTGCTCCAGATGGTGTCTGTAGACTTCGATTTCCTCATCATATTTACCCTGTGAGGAACAGAGACTTTGGATTGGGGAGGGAATAGTGAGATGGTGCTCCCAGCTCTCTGTCTACTGGCACTGAATGGGGAGGAGAGGAAGGAATATGGGAGAGAGGACTGAAGACGGAAATACCGAGATGGTGCTCCCAGCTCCATCAACTGGCACTGAATGGGGAGGAGAAGAAGGAATATGGGAGAGGACTGAGGAGGGAAATACTGAGATGGTGCTCCCAGCTCCATCAACTGGCACTGTATGGGGAGGAGAGGAAGGAATATGGGAGAGGACTGAGGAGGGAAATACTGAGATGGTGCTCCCACCTCCATCAACTGGCACTGTATAGGGAAGAGAGGAAGGAATATGGGAGAGAGGACTGAAGAGGGAAATACCGAGATGGTGCTTCCAGCTCTGTCTACTGGCACTGTATAGGGGGGAGGAAGGAATATGGGAGAGAGGACTGAGGAGGGAAATACTGAGATGGTGCTCCCACCTCCATCAACTGGCACTGTATAGGGAGGAGAGGAAGGAATATGGGAGAGAGGACTGAAGAGGGAAATACCGAGATGGTGCTCCCAGCTCTGAATACTGGCATTGTATAGAGAGGAAGGAAAGCAAGGAATATGGGAGAGGAGAGGAAGACAGAAGGAAGGGGAGGGAGGATTGGGGAGAACAGGGAAGCTAGAGAGCTCAGGTGCACTCAGACTGTTGTGTTTTGTCCTAAATGATACTTGGAGGGTCAAACTGCAAAATCTCAGACCTGGAAGGGACTTCAATGGCTATCAAGGTATACTAGAAAGGGCCCTGGCTCTGATATCAGAGGACCTGAATTTGAATCCTACTTTGGATGCTGACTGCTTATGTGACTTTGGTCAATTCACCTGACCTCTGTGGGCCTTGGTTTTCTCAATCAGTAAAATAAAAGAGTTAGGTGGACGTAATGGCCTTTGATGACCCTTCTCAGTCAAAATCAATGATCCGTCTAGTCCAACCCATACTTAAACATGTTTCCTTTTTTATGATGCCTTTGCAAAACTGAAAGCAAAAAGCCATTAACTAGGAACTTATTTTCCCCCAAAAAATAAATAAAATGGATAAACCATTAGCTAATTTGATTTTAAAAAAGAAAACCAAGTGACCGGAACCAAAAATGAAAATAGTGAATTCACAACCAATAAAGAGGAAATAAAAGCCATCATTAGAAGCTATTTTGTCCAATTATATGCCAATAAAACTGACAATCTGAATAAAGTAGGTGAATATTTACAAAAATGTAAATTACTCATACTAAGAGAATAGGAAATAGAACACTTAAACACCCTGATCTTAGAAAAAGAAACTTAATGAGTCATAAATGAACTCCCAAAGAAGAAAAACCAGGACCAGATGGATTTATAAACAAATTCTACTAAACATTTAAAGAACAATTCCAATGCTAAACAAACTTTAGGAAAACAGGGAGTCCTACCAAATTCCTTCTTCGACAAAATGTAGTCTTGATACCTAACCCAAAAAGAGTCAAAACAAAGAAAAAACTACAGACCTATTTCTTTAATGAATAATGATGCAAAAATGTTAAAGGAAAGATTAGCAAGGAAATTACAGCAAGTAATCTCAAAGATCATACACTATGACCAGGCTGGGTTTATACTAGGAGTGCAGGGCTCATTTAATATTAAGAAATAAGCATAACTGACCCTCTTAATAACAAAACTAACAAAAATCATGATTCTTTATTTTAATAGACACAAAACATGACAGTCATTCCTGTTAAAAACACTAGGAAGCATCAGAATATATGGTGCTTTCCTTAAAACAAGTAGTATCTCTCTCCACCATCCTTGCCCCAGGAAGGTTTGCTGGGAGGAACGGCCAGCAGCCCGTCTTACTTAGGGCCAGCACTGACTGGTGAGCTGTTTCTGACCTCTCTGTGACTTCTCCCCATTGTTCCTGATGAGGGCGAGTCCTTTCATGAGCCAGCCCTTCAAATGCCTGAGGACACTAGCACGTTCTTCATGTCCCCAATTCCTTCTCTTCTCTAGCCCCAGTGACTTCCACTGACCCTCATGTGGCATGGACTTGAGATCCCTTTAATAATGGTGATATTACGTCGAGAGGGCGTTAAGGTTAGCTGATGTTTTACTAACATTCTCATTTGATTTCTCACAACAACCCTGTAAAGCAGGTGCTATTGTTTCCATTTCACAGGTGAGGACACTGAGACTGAGGAAGGTTGAACAACCTGCCCAAGGTTACCCAGCAATATGTGTGTGAGGCAGGATTCGAACTCAGATCTTCTCGACTCCAGCACTCACTCCTCTTCTGTATTTCCTAGCTCACACAATGTCTCTGGATGAGTCCACAAGACAGCCCTGGGCTTGCGGCTCCTCCAAAAGAGCTTTATCTTCTTCTGCCTTGCCCACATAAGGGTCGTATCTGAGTGATGGTACCACAAACAAATAGCTCAGTCCCAGAAGAAAGCATGAGGGTGGCTACAGGCCTGCAGATGGGAGCTTCCTACCTCAGTGGACACTGAGACACCGTGAGCCATTTCTGCCCATGCTCAGTGAAGGGCCGGTATCATCCAATCGCCTCCCCCAACGTGAGTGGCTTTCCATTCTCCGCTCAATGACCCAGAGGAGCTCCCCCCCCGCCATTTCCATGGAAACAGGGAACTCATCAGCCTTGACATAGCAGGCAGCATGAGCAAGATCTTATCCTTCCCTGGCAGGGGCGGCTCTCCCTCCCTTCTCCCCCTTTCCTCTTTTGTCACTCTCTCTCTCTTTCCCTCCCACTCTCTCCTCATCCATCTCTCTCCCTCTTCTCTACCTTTCACCTCTTTCCCTCTCCCTCTGCCAGTTGGCTCCTCTCCTTTCTCTCTCTTTCCTCGGAGATGCCATCTCCAGCTCATGATGCCTTGGCTCTCCCTCTGGGTCACCCTCTCTGGACACCTGTCAGGGACCCCATGGCAGCTCAGCTCGGCCCATCCCACGTACACCAGAGGCGGGGTGGGAAGAGCTTTAGGCCTCAGCTGTTCCTCCCTCCTTCCCTAGGCTCAGCAATCTCTCCTGCCACAGAGATGCCTAGACAGCTCTGTCCTCCCTGGACACTTCCCCTAGGTCAGCAAGAGGGCAGGCTCCTGTTAGGACCACATTCTAGTCTACACCTGCAGTTACCTGCAAAAAGGAAAGGGCATTTCAGGACGGGTCCGAAGGGTGTAGAGGCAGTGGCTGGGCATGACCAGAGGGCAGCCCAGGGTAAACGCCGGCTGAGGAAAACCCCCAGGTGCAAACCAAGCAGGGAGTCTCAGGCGAGGATCAGCTGGGGGAACCAGAAATGTTTAGCCTGAAGTAAAAAAGACTCAAGGGAGCCACTGAGTATCTGAAGGGCTGCTGTGTTGGAGAGGTTCCCTGAGGACCCTGGATTTAAAGCTGGAAGGGACCTCAGACAACATCTAGGCCAACTTCTTCATTTTACAGATGAGGAAACTGAGGTGCACACAAGTTAGGTGACTGGCCCAGGGTCACACTGCCAGTAAGGGGCACGGCTGGGAGGCAAGCTCGGGTCTTCTGACAATAAATCCAGCTTCTTCTCCACTCTTCTACCCGGGCTTTGCTCACTCTGCTTGGTCCCAGAGCGCAAACTAGGAGGTGGAGGGGACAGAGAGACAACAAGACCATTAGCGCTATCCAAGAGGGCAACAGGCAGCCTGGGGAGGTGGCAGGTTCGCCTCCTTGGGCACCATCAGGCAGTGGCTGGACAAACACTTGTTGGGCACAGTGTGGCGGGGACTCCTGGGTATAAGTAGGCCTGGACGGTGCCTTCCAACTCTGTAATTCAACGAAATCTTCAAGCAAATGCTAGACGGCTGCTTACCGGTCTGCATTTTATCTCCCCTGTCACCCCTTGTGCTCCTTGAGAGCGGCAATTGTCTTTGTATCCCAAGCGAGCATTAAGCACCTAGCACACACAGTAGGTGTTTAATAAATGTTTGCTTACTGACTGAATGCCGAATGCTTCTGGCCTTCCTCTGATTGAGATAGCCAAACAGGGGGCTCCCCTGACCACCGAAGCAGTGGTGGAGAGAAGAGGGAAGGAATAAGAAAGCACACAGTGAAAGGAGCTGATCGGTTATTGGTCAAGACAGCATTGTCAATCAATAAACTTTTATGAAGAACCTACTATGTGCCAGGTCCTGTCCTGAGTCCTGGGGACCCAAAGAAAGGCAAAAGACAGCCCCTGCTCTGAAGGTGCTCCAGTCCAACGAGGGTGGACAGCGTGTAAACAATCCACACAAGGTACAGAGGGGGCCACCTGGAAAGTGTCAACACGGGAAGGCCCTAGAATTAAGGGCCTGGCAAAGGCTCTCTGGAGGAGCTGGAATTTAGCTGGACTTGAAGCAACCACGTCCTTCTCTTTTAGCGTTGGCCTGAGCTAGGGAGACCTGGGTTCAAATTCTGCCTCTGACCCCATTACCTGTGTGAGCACGAGCAAGTGACTTCACCTCTGAACTCTAGTTTCCTCATCTGTAAAATGGGGACGATCAAGTCTGAAAGGGCTCTGTAAATGCCAGTCGCCATTGTCACTGTCGTCTCCGGTCCCTTTTGACCACACTCTGGGCTCCCTCTCCTGGCCACAAGGAAGCTCTCCCAGAAAAGGGGGGGGCCATCCATCAGTGAGGAGCATCTGCTAAGCTCCTGCTGTGTCAGGCACTGTGCTGGGGCTGGGGACACAAAGACAAAACAGGGAGGCCCAGGAAGGCCAAACCTCTGTGTCTCCTCTCTGTCTGCTCCCTCCTCCCCTTCCCAGGAAACAGAGGCTCTGTCCCCACCAGCCTGGGCAGGGGGCTGTGACACAACTCAGGCCGGGCCAGATGCCTGCACCCTTTCCCAGGCCCTACTGGGGGGAGCCCTCCCCAGCCACAGGGGCTGACTAGCCTGGGGGCCCAAAGCTCCCACTCCCACCAGACCCCAGACCCCAGCCCTAAAACAAAAGCCACTTTGTGTGTGGGAGGGAGGAGGGCCTCAGCTGAGCGCCTGCCTGGTTACCATGGCACCCTGCTCCCAGTGGCGGCCTGATGCCGGTACAAACCGGTTACCTGCAGGATGGGGGGAGGGAGGGGAGGCCTCTGCTGAAAGAGCAGACTCAGGAATGCAGGGGGTAGGCAAGGCAGGGGACACCAAGTACTCCGGCCCAGAAAGGCCCTAACACGATAGATCTGGGCCACAAGAGACCTCAGAGGCCTCCAATCCAACATCCTCCTCATTTTACAGATGGAGAAACTGAGGCCAGAGAGATTAACATGCAGGTCCCGACTCCAAAGTCAGCACTTTCTCCACTACCGTCAGAGTTCAGAGAGAGGGAAGGAGGAAGCATTTACAGGGCCTACAGCGTGCCAGGCACTGTGTTTATCCTCACAACAGTCCTGTGAGGCAGGGGTTGTTGTTATCCTATCTTACAGATGAGGACACTCGAGGCAAGCAGGGGTTAAATGACTTGCCCAGAGTCCCAGAGAGTGTCCAGGACTGGATTTGAACTAGTATTCCTGCCTCTCAGCCACCAGCAGCCTCTGGTGAGCCCACCACAATCTAACACGGGAGGCATGTAGATGTCAGGGATGTGGAGAGAGGTGAAAGGGAAGAAACCAGGAACCGGCTCACCTCCACCAATTAAACAAATCTGCTTTTCCCAATGGCAAGTCAGGGGCTAGAGAAAGCGCATCCCCAATGGCCAGCACCCTATTCGGCCCCCACCCTGCCAGTGGCCCATCTCACCTCCTCCCTGGGGGCGAAGGATGCCAGCTGCTTGATCTTGGTGGTCTGATGGTTGTTACACTTCTTACACAGCAGGACCTGGCTGCTCACCCACTGCTGGGGCTGGGGGCTGTCACAGAAGGGGGTGACGTTGGTCACCACATGGTTCAGGTGCTCCAGGTACTGGGCAGGGATCGGCTTGTTGTAGTCACCATTCTGTGGGGGGAGGGGAGGGAAGACACAGTCAAGGGGGGCAGCGTGTCTCCTACCTCCTCCTTTGGCAGGGGCCCCGTCCTGTCCCCAAAGGGCTTATCATCCATAGGAGGGACACACAACAGAACCCAATAAGGACACGCATGAGAACTGGAGAGAACAGGAGCCTTGGGGGAACCGCAGGGGCACTGCATCCAATCCCCTCATCTCACGGATGCAGGAGGGGGTCCCGCTCCACCTCCCACTGGGGGTGCCTGAAGCAGGTGACACAAGAGCCAGGCCTCAAAGGAGGGGGACACATCAGGGTCACGGGCAAACAGCCGGGGCAGAAGTCTGGAGTCAGGAGACGGAACAGAGGGCTGTATCTGGGGAACGACGAGGGGCCAGTGTGGCTAAAATGCTGTGCACGCTCAGGGCAGAGTGGGATGGAAGAAGACAACAGGACCTGAGGCCCAAAACCATCTCAGGAAGAGACAGGCCTCATCTGCCCGGCCCAACCATGTGCAAAGGCACAAGGCTCGGCACCCTCGAGGGGCCTACATCCTGAGGAGGGCGGGCAAAAGACAGGGAAGCAAGCAAATGGTGCTGAGGGCAAAGGGCAAGACCGGCCAGGGAGTTATAGTAAATATGGGGAGGGAGAGAGAAAGAGAGACAGCGATGGAGACAGAGAGATGGAGGGAGAGACAAAGAGAAGGATGAAGACAAGACACAGATGAGACAGAGGCACAGAGACACACAGAGAGGGAGAGACAAACAGGTGGATGAAGATACAGAGAGCTGGAGGAAGGGAGAGCTCATTTTCAGGGGTGTGTCAGGGGTGTCCTGGGTGAGGCAGCACCTGAGATAAGCAGTGAAAGGAGGGACCACAGCAGGTACAAGTGTGACAGGTGTGGAGATGGGAAGGGACCAGGACCAGACAATGGCAGAGAGGGAGGCTGTGGCTAGAAAACAGCAGGGATCACATTTTTGAGGCCAGACAGTGACAAGGCCTTTTATCAGAAAGGCAACTGGGAGCCAATGAATCCCTCTGAACATGGGAGATCCACAGTCAGAGCTGCGTATTATGAAGATCCTTCTGGCATCCCTGTGCGAGACACTGAAGGCAGGGAGCCAGGCCAGGGTAGAGGTGAGAGGGCCTGAATCTGGGAGAGTGCAGAGAGGAGGCAACAGATGTAAGAGCTACTGTGGAGGCAGGAAGGGAAATGAGAGAAGGGTCCTCGGCTGGGAGCAGCCAAAGGGTTCGGGCAGTTGCAAGTTTGATCCCTGCGGATTCCAAGGCTGCAGAAGGTGCGGATGTGGGAGAGAGAGTGGGGGCAATCACGCTCAGCCAAGAGAGCAGAGGCTGGGGGGGCGGCAGGAGGTAGAGACAAGAATTGAGGGCCCTACCTCCCACAGGAAGCAATCAATACCCATCCAAGGATCTGACTCCATTAACTGGGAAATGAGTCGGGAGGGACAGCAATCAACCACTCAGCCAGCGCTCATGAAGTGCCTGTGTGCCAGGCCCTGAGCGAGTGCTGGGTACAAACTGAAAGGCAGTCCCTGGCCTCCAGGAGCTTACGCTCGGAATGGGAGAGAAAACCTAAGGATGTACACAATGCATACAGGGTAAGCGGAGGCCTAAGCCTCCCAGCTTGGAGCTGCTGTGGACAGATTCCCCCCAGCCACCCCCAGCCCTGCTCCTGGAGGGCCCTGTGCCCCAAGGGCCCGTTCTCTGAAGGCCCTGCTCACTGGGCCTACCTCCTGGAAGCCATTGTACTGTTCACAGTTGGGGCAATCCCAGCAGTTCCGGTTCCCGTAGGGCACCACAGTGTCCTGATTACAGAACCAGCAGTTGACAGTTGTGTGTGTCGGCTTTTTCCTAAACATAAAAAAGAGAGAAAGAGTAATCAATGGGGGAGCAACCTCGGTGTACCCCAACCATAAAATGGGGGCATGCCATCAGCCCAAGTCTAAGAGGGCACAATGTGGAGTGTGAAGACCTGAGGCTGACCGCCTAGACATAGCACGTCATCTCTCTGGGCATCAGCTTCGTCTGCCAGAAGAAGCTCCCCACAGATGACATGATGCCGCCCTTGTCCAAACACAAGAATGTTTCAGGGAGGAAACATGGGGAGCATGAAGGTGGGTGGCCAGGTAACAGCTCCCGAGACACGGCCCCAGAACCAAGAAAGAAGAAGCCTTCCCCGAGGAAGAGGAGAGGGGCCTCTCCAGCACCTCTCCCACAAGCAGCTCGGCGCTTCCTGAACAAGACGGTCTGGGGCCCAGGCTTAAGGCCCAGGAGAACACCCAGGGAGCCTGGGCAAGCAAAGCAAAGGTCAGCCTCACCCTCTTCTGAGCCCTAAACTCTGCCAGATCTTCCTGAAGCCTGAGTCTGGTTGCTCAGACATGGTCAAGCAAAGGTCAGACTCACCCTCTTCTGAGCCCTAAACTCTGCCAGATCTTCCTGAAGCCTGAGTCTGGGTGCTCAGACATGGTCACTGGAGTTTTCCTAATGCTGTGGGGTGAAGGAAATGGTGCTGTTTGATGCAAAAACAAGTGAAATAAATATGAGTCCAGCCCGAGGCTGCTCGACAGCTGTCCTAACCCGACAGAGAGGCCTCCCACTGCTCCACTCCCCATTGGTCAGTCCCCTGGCTGTGCACGCTTGTGTGACAGGTGGGTGACCACCAGATAATCCCAAATCCAGACACTGGGGGATCTGTGCTAGTGGGATACCAGCTGCTCAGCTTCAATGCCGGTGGGCTCAACTGGGGCCAGAAGGAATGGCAACTGGATGGACACATTCTCAGCTCTGGAAGCCTAAATATAATACAATCACTCCTTAAAACATCAATTTTGCACAAGGGATTGTGGCACCTCCAATGCGAGCCAATGGCTGCTCCCTCCCCTCCAGCCCTCGGCTGTGAGGGGCAGCTCTGGGTGAATACTAATCTCTGCTAGGTGCACAGCACAGAGTGGGTACTTAATAAATGACCCACGGGCCAGGTCTGGCTTCTTGCCCCTAGGTGGGCAGGAGACTGGCCCAATGCCCTGATCTCTGAGCTGTAACCACGGAGGCCAAAGCCCATTTACCTTCTGCCTCATTATCTGCCCCAAGGATAAAGCTTAGAGGAAAAATGGCAGAGTCAGGCAGCATTGGTCTGGGGGCCGGGAAGAGACAAACATTTCTGTAGGGCCTACTATGTGCCATATGAGCCTCAGGACAACCCTGGAAGCTAGGTGCCATTAATGTATTATCTCTGTTTCCATATGAGTAAACTGAGGCAGGCAGACATTTGTAAAGTGACTTGCCCCTGGTCACAAAGCCAGTGTGAGGCCAAATATGAACTCAGATCTTCTTGACTCTATGCCCAGAGCGCTACCCACTGCTCCATCTGGCTGCTTCTTTGGGGAAAGAGGAGAAGAGGGATGCACTTGGCCAGCTCTGAGAGGATCTGATTTAGAAACAGAAGAGATAACCTTTGAGGCCATTTTGCAGATGAAGAAACTGAGGCCCAGAGACACGAAATAGCCTGGCCACACATCTGCATGGCTGATATAGCTGTAGTAAGATGTGCATGCAGGCAGACCCAACTCCTGGTCCAGTTCTCTATATAACTATGCAATGCAGAATACATTTTAAGCATTCTAAATGAGGAGACACCAAGGGCAGCTAGGGTGGCAGCACCATGGCACACAGAGTGCCAGGCCTAAAGTCAGGATGACTCATCCTCCTGAGTTCAAATGCAGCCTCAGACACTTGCTAGCTGTGTGACCTTGGGCAAGTCACTTCACCCTGTTTACCTCAGTTTCCTCATCTGTAAAATGAGCTGGAGAAGGAAATGGCAAACCACTCCAGTATCTTTGCCCAGAAAACCCTAAATGGGGTCATGGAGTTTCAGACGTGACTGAAAAGACTAAACAACAATATATTTCTGACTGACTGATCCTCGTGGTCAGGAGCCCCAGAACCAGCAGAGATGGGGTAATAGCTGGCTTTGGCCAAAGACATCGGCACCCTCTCTGGCCAAATCCCCTTTCTACAGGGTTTTGGGGGTGGGACACAGACTTATGTTTTCATTGGTGGAAGGAAACTCTCCTCCTAATGCCCATGAGCACCTGCTCTGAAATGATTAATCTTACGGAGCTTCCTGAGGTCTAGACACCGTGGGTCAGAGACCGGACTTGAACCTGGGTCCTTCTTTGCCTCAAAGCCTCCCATTATCCCATCCTACTCACTAAACATTTAGGGAGGCAGGTTGTACATTATCTACAAAATCCAAATGAAAAGTCCCTGCTCTCAGAGAGCTCCCCATCTGCTGGGGAGAAACAACCAACGCGTCGGTACCAACACAAGAAACACCTACGAAGAACGAAGGACGGCGAGAAGGAGCCACAGATGCGCTGGACAGCTCTGGCAGCCACAGGCTGAACCTGAGAGCAGTATCATTGCATGGACCAGCCTTTCTGTCCCATCCCACCATGTGGGTGGAAACGCTTGTTTTACTGGGTGTTTAAGTTGAGAACAAAACATTTAAGATAGGGAAGAAGCAAATATAAAATAATCTGAGGAGGGGCGAGAGAACCGGGCTGTGCCTCCAGTAGGAGATGGGGCCTAATCCCAGAAAGAAGGTCAACTCCCGGAGGGGCAGGGAGACTGCTTCGTATCACCAGCCCCCATCACGGGGCCTAGAAGGTAATAGGTACTCAAGCAGGTGCTGTAATTAGACCCATTCTGCAGAGGAGAAAACCGAGGCAGAGGTGAAGTGATGTGCCTAGGGTCACACAGTCAGCCTGAGGCCAAATTTGAACCAGATCTTCCCAACTCCAACACCAGCGCTCTGTGTACTGCGGCATCCCCTAACCGCTGCCTGCCTGACCTCCCTCTCAGGGCTGTTAAGGACCCAATGACATCACACTTGTTAAGCACACAGCAGGAGCTCTATAAATGCGCCTCCCCCCTTCTGAATGATCATTGGGCAGTGTGGACATCAGGAGGATGTTTTTCCTTCACTCCCACTCACCACTCCCTCTACCACTGTCTTTGGTGGGGATGAGCCCTGAATCTCTAACTAGATCATAAATCCTCTGAAGACAGATGTAATCTTGAGCTTTTCCAAGGATCTCAGGACACAACATTCCCTCAGAGGTGGGCCACCTCCCATGGATCCTTCATCCATCCCCACCCCACTGCACAGGCAGGCACGTTCCAAGGCTATCTCTTCCCTATTCCCAAAGCACCTCCAGGTGTCCCCGCCCCACCCCTGCCAGCAGGAAAAAACCAAATACAAGAGAGGACAGGAGAAGAGCCAAGAGACCTCCCCCAAGAGCGGACCGTTGTGGGGCTGAAGCTCTCCTGTCTCCCCTTGCTCTAAGAAATCCAGCCAGGTCTCTCTCCATCACAGGTATCCCATTAATTCTGCAGGCACAGCCTACCTGGTATTGTGGGCTCCCCAAATCCTGAGCTTCTGCTCCTCATCTCCTGACTGGCTGCCAAATAAATGCTTCCAAATTTCACAAAATGATGCAGAACCTGGCTGGGCGGGGGTGGGGGGTGGGTGGGAGGGGGCCGGCGGTGGCGGTGCACGCACCTGCTCTAGGAATTCCCAGGAGACAGGTGGATCCCAGCTTCTGATTACTGAGAGGGCACTTCCAGGCAAGAACACATATGCCTCTCTGCCAGATGCCCTCTGCACCCAGGAATCTCTCAATGGCCCTGAATGTCGGTGGCCCATCTGGGAAGTGACAGCTCTAAACCTCTGGTTCCAGCACCAGCCCTTGGGGCTTCTTCCAAGGTGAGATAAGAGCCAACCTCAGGAAACCTGGGATGGAGGCATCTCCCATGGGCGCAGGATCAGAGGATCAGGGCCCACAAACTAGGCTTTGGTTCCCTTTGTAACCTTCTATATTTTATTGTGTGCATTTACAAACATGGCTCTGAGAGGGGTCCCCAGCACCTACAAGGTCTAGAGGTGGTCATTCTATTCAGCCTTCTCACTTTAAAATAAAAAAATGTAATTAACAGGCCTTTATTCTCTCTCTCTCCCTTAGGACAAAGGGACCTCTGCCAATGAGGCCCTGGCCCAGTCTAACACCCTGCTCTGGCTTCTGCTGCATTATTTTAATACAGGAATACAGCAGCCGGTTTTCTCCCTGCCAGGGACCTGAGGCTCCCGCCACGCTCCTCAGCACCTGATTTGAACTCATTCCATGGGCAGGTCTGTTGGGATAAGACAAAAAGCGACGGTGCCCTTCCACCCCACAGGGCTCTCCTATCTTGCACAGGCTTCCCAAAGAATGAAATCTGCCTTAAGAGGCTAGGCTTGGGGGTAGGGGGAAGGGCTGTGGCCTAGGCCCAGGAACACCTGCTCCTCCTCCTGTTCCTGAACACCCCTCCTTGCCAGGCTGTCGAATTCCCTCAGGAAACCATAGCCATGAAGGGTGGAGGGCAGGGATGATAAAATGTCATTCTCTTCTCCAACTCTGGCCCCCAAATCCCACCTGGTAGCCCCGCCCCCATCATCTTAGCAACCCTGCCTTTGCTTCCTCCTTTGGAAAGGGTGGGCTGGCCCACCGCCCATCCCTGTAAGACCCCAGGCCCCAGAGAGTCTTTCCCCACGGTTGGCTTCCCAGGAAGACGCAGGCCCTATCCTCAGCAGCAGCGTCACAGCATTTACAGATCCCTCTAAAGTTCAGAAATCCCTCTACACGTGTCATTGTTATCTGACCCTCCCAGGAGCCCTGTGGTGTAGGCTCTATTATCCCCATTTCCTAGAAGAGGAAACAGAAGCTGATGGGAAGTGACCTGTCCAGGGTCACCCGGCTGGTGCCTGAGGCAGTACTTAAAACAGTCTTCCTCATTCCAAGCAGAGCACTCTCTAACCACTGCCCCATCTAGGTGCCTCCAGGCTGAATGAAATCTACCCAAATCTAAGGAAAACAAATTCTGTTTTCTATCAGGTTTCTAACCACTGAGTCTAGTCTTCCAGGGCCATGAAAAACAGAGTCACTTAAGGAAAAAGAGAAAGAGGCTAACTGCCCCCTCCCATCCATTCCTTGGAAAGAAAACTGGATCTGGGCTCAGGGGCCCTGGCTCTGCCAGCATGACCTTGGCCAGAACCTGAGCCTTGGTTTCCCCTTCTCTAAGACAGAGGCTTGAACCAGATGCCTTCTAAGGTCTATGGGCTGCCACCCTTTCCCCCAAGAGGCTCCACAGACCACTCAGCATCAGTGGCCAATAGCCAGAATGAAAGATGGCCAGAGAGATGCCATCTTGGATCTGACTGATGGGCCGCGGAACTCAAGAACGATGGACCCCGAGAGGGACCGGGGAGAATGCCCTCCAAGATCTCGACTGCAGAAGGTTAGGGATGTCTCTCCCCAGCCCCCGCTTCTCAAATCCATCCCAACTTCAAGTCGGTATCATTTGGGGGATGAGTTTTAAGCCCTAAGCTCAGTCCCAAGTCCTGGCATCTGACCCTTCCCCCTCCTCCCTGGGCATGCTTACTGGAGTCTGAGGTCTCCCCTCTTGAGTGGGGCAATATTCTCATCAATGACTTGGATGGAGGCCTAGATGTCTCACTCCTCAAACATGCCAATGGCACAGAGCTCATGGGCAAGGCCAACACCAGGTGACTGAGACAGGATCTAAAAGATCTTAACAGAAGAGAACGCTGTCGAATCTATTACATAAGATGCAATTAAACAAGGAGCAATGTCAAATCTTACACTTGGGTCGAAAAAAATTCACTCTACAAGAACCAGCCAGGAGAGTGGAGTCAGCCGCTCAAGCTTCTACCAGGGGTGTGCTACGGCTGAGAATGCTGATGGGAGGCCAGGCTCGGGTAAAGAAGTCCAGAGAGTGCTGACGCCCTTTGCCCTCTGTCTGTAAGGGTGGGTTCAGCTCTGGTCACATCTTAAGGACAACGAAAAGGAAGAGAACAGGCCTGGGGAAGTGTGAAGAGCAACTGGTGCCAGAGGAGACAGCCTGGGGGAGACGGCTCTCTCCACCAGAAGGACTAGCCCGGCCCTGCTTGGCCTGAGAGGGAAGAACAAGAAAAGCAAGGTGCAGAAGTGGCTGAAAGGTAGATTTAGGTTTCCCGGTGTGAAAAAACTTGCCAACAATTCACCAGTGGCATCCCAAAGTAAAAAGGGCCACCTGGGGAGGGGGTGGGCTTCCCCTCACTTTGAGCACGGGCTAGATGACTCCTTGTTCGGTAGGTCAGTGACCAGAGAGATTTCTTCTGACTTTGAGTCGGGGAATTCTGAACAACCGGCCCCAGGGCAGAGACAAACTCAGACTGCAGCCCTAGCCTTCATTCCAACAAGCTGGAGCTTCCAGGAGTCAGGCGCAATCTGGGCTGCAGCACTCCTCTGCTCAAACTTCTTCTGTGGCTCCCCCTGTCTCCCAAGCAAAGTGGATTTTTCCAACCTTATTCCACCTTGTTAACTGCCCTCCAGGTACTCTAGGCAAAACCGACAACTCTCTGACACCAGCTCCTTCAGAAGCAAAACCCCACAACCTTGCGTTCTCACACTCTCAAAGTTTCCTGACAGGTCCTCCTTCATTTCTATTATCAATAACATTTATTAAGGACCTGGGATACAAAGAAAAAGCAGTAATGAAAACGAGCTCCTGTCTTCAAGAGGGAGAGAGCACAAAATGAGTGCGCACACACACGGTCAGTCACGTCCAACTCTCCATGACCCCATTTGGGCTTTTCTTGGCAAAGATGCTAGAGTGGTTTGTCATTTCCTTTTCCAGCTCATTTAATAGATGAGGAAACTGAGGCTAAGAGGGTGAAGTGACTTGCCCAGGGTCACACAGCTAGGAAGTGTCTGAGGCTGCATTTGAACTCAGGAAGATGAGTCTTCCCAACTCTAGCAGCCCCAGCACTCTACTCCACAACCTAGCCAAATAAATACAATGGAGGTAGTTTGGTTAGGAAAGCATTAGCATCTGGAAGGTGGGAAGGAATCGAGAAAGGCTTCGAATAGGACGTTAATACTTAAGGTGAGCTCTAAAGGGAAACCACGGATTCTAAGAGGCAGATAAGGAAGGAGCGCGTTCCCCCACGGGGCACAGCCAGTGTCACAAGCATGGCATTCTTCTGTTTCCTCTAGGAAGCCTTCCCCGATCCCTGGAGGTGGACACCAAGTCGCTCCCTCAGACTTCAATGAAGCGCCATACAGTTTGGGGGGCTGATGCCTTTTTTCTTGACTTGATGGGCAAATTCCTTGAGTTAATATTTGTTGATTTCATCAATCTCTAGAGGCCCAACGCCTTTCCATGGATGGAGGAAAGCCCACCTGCCCATCACTAATAGGAAAAGGGGGGGGGAGTAGCTCAAACAATAAGTATCTAATTACTAAACACCTACTGTATGCCAGATCTTGGGGGCAGAGGGAGCTGAAGGAGAGGATAAGAAAGGCCAGTTGGGACTTCTAAGGACACACCCTTCTAGTGTGGCACAGTGCGAAAGGCTGGCTCGGGTCAACCCCACCTTCGAGGCCTACGGCCTGGGTGGCCTTCAGTGAGCGCCCTCCTGGCCTGGGCCTCCGCCATCTCCTCATCTGTAAAGCAGAGGGGTTGGCCTAGAGGCTGAGGATGGCCTTCCATGTGCACAGACATAAAGTCAGTACAACATGGGTGAGGAGCCCCTAGTAGCTGGTCTGCAAAGCAGGAAAGATCTCAGGCAGGAGGCGTCTTCCATCTGTCCAACAAGGGACAAGAACACCCAGAGCCCCAAACCGAAAGCTGGGAGGGCGCTTGCTCTACAGACGGGGAAGCTGAGGCCCAGCACACATCTGTACATGGGTCCTGACTTCTGTGCACCGCTGCTGGAGCTCAAAGTGCTGCCGAGACAGGCATTCAGTCCTACCCCGCATTTTTACAGGGGAGGCTCCTGAGGCCCAGGGAGGAGAAAATGACTTACCCAAGGCCACACAGGCCGTAAATCGCAGAGCCAAGATCTCAACCCAAAATTCAGCCTTCTTTCTGGTCACATCGGAGTATGTGTACACACACCCACACAGGAGATACAGAGCTGTCCTGGAAGCCTGAAGTCCCAATTCAAGCCCCAAGCTGTCTCTGACTCTGCCCTTCTCTGGGCCCCGGACAACTGTCTAAGACTGGAAATTGTAGAGAGCACCACACGTGGAGTCAGGAAGGCCTGAGTTCAAATCTGGCCTCAGACACCTACTAGCTGAGTAACTCTGGGCAACCCACGATCTGTGTACCTCAGTTTCCCCAACTGCAAACCAGGATCATAATAGGGAAAAGGGAAGGGGATACGCACTTAGACAGTAGCCATTATGTGCCAGGCACTGTACTACATGCTTTATAACCATTATCTCAGCCTCCCACCAACGCTGGGGAGTAGATGTTGTTATGGCTGAGGACACTCCAGCCAACAGAGGACCAGCTTCACAGAGCTAGTAACTACCTGAGGCCTTCCTGCCTCCAGGCCCCTGGCTCTGTCCGCTGTGCCAACAGCTGCCTCCGACAGGGTCGGTGTGAGAGCAAACGAGATCACCTTTGTAAAGGGCTCAGCGCACAGGAGGCACTTCCTAAATGCCCGTTTCCTCTCTCCCTATCTGCAATGATGAAGGCAGTTCACCCTTCCAGGGTGACACCACAGGGGCAGCCTTGTGCCTATTACAAAGCACTCAGGAATGAGGCTAACTTCACTTCAAAATGAAGGAGGGAGGGAGGCCCATCTCATCCTTCCTTGTGAAGCAGAAAGAAGCGACATCTCCCCAGAGACTCAAGCGCCCTAAACTGTCTAATGAGTTCCCACCAGCCACTCTCCCTCCAGTACAGTAACAGCAAGGGGCTTTACAGACGCCCTGCACCTGACTCTGGGCCCTTCAAGGTGCAGAACCAAGACAAGGGCTCTTTCTGGCTTCCCACCCTGAACCGGGACGCCTGGCCTGCCCTGCCCCAAGGCCACCCCGGGTGCTGCTGGGGTGCTCTAGTCGGTGGTGCAGTGGGCCTGAGCTCAGATATGTCCTCACACACTTATAGCATGTCGCTTCACCTCTGTGGCCTCAGTTTCCTCACCTATGAAATGGGAATACTAGCAGTACCTCCCACCCAGGGCTGTTGTGAGGACCAAGTGAAAGCATCTGTCCTATGGCCCCCGGGGCGACGTCACCTTCTGAAAGAAGACCCCACTGTTTCTCAAAACCACATAAATGCCACACCGTAGAAGTTCCCACTTTCATACAGCATCCTCACGTCTATTCTTTGGATACTGAGCCCCCGATGTTCACTGATTTTTTTAAAATTTTATAGTAAAAAGTCTACTTTAAAAGTAACCTCCAGGGGCAGCAAAGTAGCACAGTGAGTAGAGCACCGGCCCTGGAGTCAGGAGGACCGGGGTTCAAATGTGGCATCAGACACTTGACATACTTACTAGCTGTGTGACCTTGGGCAAGTCACTTAACCCCAATTGCCCTGCCTCCCTCCTCAAAAGAAAAATGTAGGCTCCCCACTTCACTGCTCCAGGAGGCCGGTGCCCACAAAACTCCTGTGTTGTTGCAATAACAGCTCTGGGAGGCAGAGAATGATCGCTAATCAAGCCCCTTGGGCAGAGGGCTGGGCTTCCAGCCACGAAGAATCAGGGCCCAGGGTTGAGAGGAGAGTCCTGAGGACCTTCCTCAGCAGGGAAGGGCTGGCCTCTGAAGCCCTGACCTGGGCAACCCAGAGCAGACACCGAGACCGTGGGGACATCTGGGAGGGGCCGCTGCCCCAACTCTGCTCCCGGGTCCCCTCCCCGATCACAAGGCCACCCGTCACTGGACATCAGGGCCCGAAGGGAGCCGACGAGGGCAGGGAACACCGGCAGAGTGAGACGGCGAGGACTCAGGCTGGACGTGGAATCGGATGACCGGGGTTCAAAGCCCAGCTCTGGCACTTTCTAAAGGGTGGCCCTTCAAGGGCATTTCCTAAGCATGGCACAACCCAAGCGCAGGACTTGGAGCCTGAGAGAAGTCTACGTTTAATTCAAGTCCACAAAGATTTGCTGAACACGTTTAGTGTGTGATGCTGGACAGATCACTTAACTTCCGGGCCTGTCTCCCACGTATAAAACAGGACAGCTGCAACAGAGGGCCGCTGGCCTCGGAGGTCTCACCCGAGCCCCCGCCCTGACCCTGAGAGGCAGGTGTTGTCTCTCCCATCGGAGTGGAAGCTCCCCCAGGGCAGGGGCTGTCTTCTGCCTTTCTCTGTATGGCCAGCACTTAGTACAGAGCCTGGCACACTGCAGGTGGTTAATCAATGCGGGCTGCTGGACCATCCTGCAGCCCAGACAATGGGGAGGGGCTACGCCGCCACAGACCAAAGTGACCCAACATCCTGGGCCTTTTGTTCCCCCAGGGTCACAGACCCCAGATGTCATCTAGTCTAACCCTTGTTCTACAGATGAGGAAACAGGCTCAGGGAGGTTGGGTGAGTAGCCCAGGGTCCAACAGCTAGGAAGTGCCAGGGGCAGAATCTGAACCCAGGTCTTTCTGCCTCCTAGTCCCCTCCCTCCCTTCACCCTGGTCCCCCTCTGGGCCCTTTAAACAGCAGGACAGTGATGCCTTCCACTCTTCCATGGAGTCCCAATCCCAGTGAGCTTCAAGGTCACTGAGGAGGGAAGGTCCGGCCCGAGCCCTCCTTTCCCTCCATTATTTCGAGGGTCTCCTCCAGAGGAGGGACTGGCCTGGAGAGGGCCGGATGAACCCTGAGCTGGGGGAGAGCCCCCCCAAACATCCCGGGGCTGAGCAGTCCCTGGCAGTCTGTGAGAACTTCTGCTGCCTGGGGGGAAGGAGGTTTGTCCGCAGGTTCTGCCGATGAATCATACCTGGTTTATGAGGACTGACAGTTATACAGGCCTCTGAAAAGCACGTGGTACTCATTATCTCATTTAAGGCTTCCGACAATCTGGGGACGTGGGCACCGCAGGGGCTATAGGGGAAAGTAGAGTCGGTCGGTCCGTGTTAAGCACCTACTATGTGCTTCCCTCTGGGGATACACAGAAAGGCAAAAACCAGCCAACAAAACGACAATCCCTGCTCTTCTGGGGGGAGGAGATCACACCAATACCTGAGATTACCGAGTAGGAGACCCATACAGAATGTGCACACAAGGAAGCAAGAGGGCGCCAGGAAAGGCTCCCTTTGGAGGAAGAGGACCCCGGGTCCAGATCTCACCTCGGGCATTCTGCACCCGCACGAGCATCTGAAACGGGGAGCTACAAGGGGCTTCGGAGGCAAGGCTGGCCCTGCAGAGGAGTGCTCAGGCCGCCTCCAGAACCAGACTACGACGTAACTGGGGAACATTCCACAGAACAAATAAAAACATAAAACACCATCGATGTGTGTCCCAAAGGGATGCTTTCTTATCTGAATGGACACCAAGCTCCTCCTTCTACAGATGAGGAAGGGTCAGGGTGTTAACGTCGGAGGCCTCTGCCTCGGCCAGCCAGGGAATCCTTCTCTCCAGCTATAGGAGAATGCCATAATCCTGTTATGGGGAAGGGTGTCCATCATTCAATCAACAAGCATCATCAAATGCCTAGCTCTGTCCCGGCGCTTTTCTAGGGGCTCGGGATAAACTGGAGACAATTAATAGAGGGCAGGCACCGGCACTGAGGAAGATCAAGGAAAGCTTCCTGTTTAGCTAAGACTAGAAGGAAGCCAAGGAGGAGATGGAAAGGGGAAGGAAGGAAGGGCATTCCAGGCACGGGGCACAGCTGGAGGAAATGCCTGGAGTCGGGAGATGGGGAATCTTGTTGGAGGAACAGGCAGCGGGCTTTTGTCACCTAATCACAGAGTGGGGGAGGGGGGGGTTACATGAAAGAAAAAGGAAAGATGAGCAGGAGCCCCCTCCCCAGGGCTGCCACCATAGGCATTTGTAGTGGTTCAAAAGGGAGGGGAGGGGCGTCCCTGAGGGCTGGGTGTGACGCTGGGGAGCCTCAGTTTCCCCATCCCTTCCTCCGGGGTCCATGCGCAGCTACGCCGTGCGCCGCATGGAGTCAGGTAGCCCAAAGTTCAAATCCAGCTTCAAACGCTTCCTAGCCGTGTGACCCTGGACAAGTCACTTCATCCTGCTTGCCTCAGTTTCCTCATCTGTAAAATGGGTCGAAGAAGGGAAGGGCAAACCTCTCCGGTATCTCCGCCAAGAAAACCCCACATGGGGTCAGGAAGGGTGACGCACCCCAACGCTTCCATGCCCACGGAGTCTGGGGCCACGACCCCGCCCCCACTCGGGGAAGCGGGCAACAGCGTTCCGGCCAACTTTGCAGCCGACGAGAATGCGGCCGGTGCCCGCTAGCGTCGGCCCCGACGGCCCCGGGTTCGAGTCCCGGACCGGCCACGCGGACACGCGGGGCACTCACCTGCGCGCGATCCTGTAGAGCAGCACGCCGGCGGCGGCGCACACCGTGACCCCGAGGCCGCCGGCCAGGCCGCCCGTGGGGCAGCCGGCCAGCAGCGCGCTCACGGCCTCCATGGCCGCTCCTCTCGCCGCGGCCGGAGCGGGCCGAGCGGCGCGGCGCAGCGAGGCCGGGTCGGGCCGGGCCGGGCCGGGCAGACAAAGCGGCGTGGCCCCTGCGCGAAGGGGCGGCGGGACGACGCTAGGAGCCGCTCGCTCGCTCGCCCGCTCGTCCGCTCCACGAACGTGCCGGCGCCGCGCGCGCCTTCCGCCGTGACCTTCTCGGCCTCGCTTTGGAAGCGGCGCCGGGCCGCCCCCAGACGCGGGCGCGCTCCCGCCGCGCAGCCAATCAGAGCGCCGGGAGGGCGAGGGGGCGGGCCGAGCGGGGGCGGGCCGAGCGGAGCCGGGCCGCTACTGGCCGGCGCATGGCCCGCCCCCTCGTCGGCCCCAGGACCCTGGGCTGCGGGATGCGGCACGCACGCGCCCCGCGAGCCCGGCCTGGCCTTGGAAGTCCGTCCGTGAGGCTCGAGGCCGGGTGACGTGGGCTCTCGCCTCCCCTGAGGTCCGGGGTGGTGGGAGAAGGGAGGCCGGGGTGGGGGGCGGAGGGGCCCGGACGTGTCCCTGGTCCCCGGGGTTTCCCGGTCCCGCCTGAAGCTGGCTCTCCATTGGCCCCTCCCCAGGCTCCCCGCCCCTATGGTGGCAAGGTTGGTGCACCGTGAAGGAGCAGCAGCCGGGCCGCGCCAAGCTTCCTTCCACCGCACGCACAATCGTGGTCAAACTCCCGGTGGATCCTCGGGACACAAACGACGCCGGACATGTCCGCTCTTACCAGCATTTCACGAAAATCCCGACCTGTTACCCGCAACAGCTTTTAGTGGAAATGCCTCCCACCCTGGCATCGTCCAAACCTGGGCACGCGCCTTCCCACCCGGCCACAGAGCTCTTCCCGCCCTGGGGCTGAGTGACCTTAGGGTCTGATGCACCCAGAGAGGCGTGCCCCTGGAAGGCGCTGGGTCCTTCCCCCATCCGCAGCCCCCTGCCCTCCCCGATGGAGCTGGAACCGTTTATTTCATTGTTCATTGTCCAGGATGGTTCTCCGCCTTCAGGCGCTGTGGTTGAAGCGGGTTACGGCAGTTTTTGAGAATAACTGACCAGTCCACAAGGAGAAAAAGTAAACTTTTTAATGCAATGTGCTGAAAACACCCTCTCCAGATCATCCGCAATGACTGTGAAATTACAAGTCTTAACAGCTCAAGCATGGCAGTCACTAACATCAACCGTGCTAACCATTCCAACCGAAAACCACCTTAGTACAAAACATTAAAATCCTAGTTACAAGTATGAAGAGACTTAATTTTGACACGACTGACCCCTCATAGTTCAAATCATTACACTGAAACAGCACTTGTGCCCTTTTCTGACACTCTCATTGCTAGCGGTGAATTTTCCACCCATTTTCCAAGATATCCTCAACTTCTAGGATACAACAGAAATGCCTCAGTGGAAAGAAATGCCCTTGTCCTATAGAGTTTCTCCTAGAGATGGAAGCAAATGGTTAGGAAACCAGGCTTCCTATGAAATACACATTCAAGGCCAACCCCAAGAGGTTGTCGACATGTGGTTTTAGTCCAAGCTCACTTACAAACTTGTTTTTGGCAGGTCTGTAGGGGTAAGGTGTGCCCATGGGCTTAAGGGGCAGACACATGCTTTTGACGGAGTGAGGATGTGGCTACAAGGCCATAAAAATAATTTCACAATCTGAACCTTTTCTTTCTGGACAGCTGAACATTTTTGCTTATCTCAGCAGTCTGAAAGCCCGGGTTATAAGCAGCATGAAAAAATAAAGAAACATAACTGAGAGGAAAAAACAAGACCCCATCTGTTCTGGTCTACATGCTCCTCAACAGTGATGTGTGACTGACACCAGCAGGGTGAAACCTGGGCAGATTACCAATCGGCTCTCCTTCTGGAGCACATTTTTACTAAAATAAATTAATGTCTGACATGACGGTACAATGAACATAAAAAAGGACACAAACAAAATTTATACTTAAATTAAATAGCATGATTTAATTTAGTAGCTGCTTAATTCTGAATTCTTAAGTTAAAAAATTGTAATTAACTATTAACGTTAATGAATTAAAACCTTCCAGAAAGCATGAATCCAAAAGGAAAAGTACAGCAGGTGAAAAGACCCATTCCTGCATCAGTCTCTTAAACACTTTCAACATCAATGGAGAAACGACCCCCAAGTTTTTCAGTTTTCTTCTCCTAATGCCCATGTCTTGGCCTGTCACTTGGTATGGTCTTCCAGTAAGTACACAATGAGCTCATAGGTGGACAAGACGATAGCAGTATTTGGGATCTGCCGGATGAGCTGGGCAAAGAGTCCTCTGTAGAAAGCCAGATAACCTTCTTCTCGAGCTATCAGGCGGGCAGTCTGAATGAAAGCTTTATACTTGGTGCCCTCTTCTCGAAGTCGGGTTCTTATCACTTCTACAAGGAGAAATACCTATTTAGTGGTGCAGATGAAAACTGTGTCCAAATAACAAAAGTGCAACCTGATGGGAGAGGTTAGAGCTAGGACAGGAGGCTAGACAGGAGGCTGCCATCCTTCTCCCCTCTCTAGAGCTTGGGCATGCTTCATTTACATGTTGTACCCCCAATTAGGAATGAAAGCTCCTTAAGGGAAAGGACTCTTTGAGTTCTTGCCTTACTCTGATTCCCCATGCTGATCACAGTACCTGGTCCATAAGAATCACTTAATGACTGCTTGGTGATGTAAGGCCCAGAAGCCAAGATTCCTAGTCCGAGCTTCTCCCCTCAACATCATATTGTCATTGCCGGTGATAACTCACTCCATTCTGCACCTGCTGCCCAATCTTACCACCAAGCAGCGAATGAAACCTGCATACCACCTCTCCCCTCCTCCCCTCCTCTCTGGAGTGCTCAGTACCAAACTCCTCCCAATGCCTTCCTTTACAGAGGGCAAACACTCCCAAAGCCGTGAATCCTCCAGGGTATCCTGTGTACCCCCTTTCCCTCATTTTCTTGCCTCCTTTTATGTGTTGTCTCCCCCTTTAGATTGTAAGCTCCTTGAGAGTAGGGGCTATCGTTTTATTAGCTGCATCTCCAAGATTTCAGTGCCTCGCACACTGTGGCTGCTTGATAAATGTTTACTGGGTTGGATAATGGCCTGTTCATAAGTGCAGGATTCTCCTGTTTCTTGGCAGAAACAAAACTATGCATATTAAAAATACAGGATGACCATCTATACACAAGGAGGGGCAGTAAGGTGAATTTTCATAGACATTATTTCCTCTGCCTTGCCAACTCCAAATAACTAATCCCTCAAAATAATGTTTTCCATATAGCCCTAGGCCTAACAACTATAATGTTAGTCATTATTGGTTCACTATCTTGCCAGGCAAAGGATAACAACGTACCATGTGGATAAGCAATACAGGAGGCGCACCCCTTGGAAATAGCAGCAGCAGCCATAAGTCCAAAAAAGTTGGTGGAGCTTCTGCTTCTCTCTGTTCCATTAGAAGAAGGGGTTAATGGGGCCTCTTTTAGCCATTTCTTTAAGCTTTCATAAATAGCGAAACAGATTATGGTCTCAGAAATGCCAGCATATGAGGCAGTTAATCCTCTGTAGAATCCACGAATGCCTTCCGTCTGGTAAACATAACGAGCACATTGGACAGTGTTCATTTGTTTGGAACCCCTCACTCTGCAAAGGAAAAAGTTAAAGAGCAATCAGCATACAGACTAGTTTTAATTCTCCCATTACACCAAACCACCCATTTAGAAAACTGGAATGAGGATCCCTTAACCAACTTTCACATGTGATTAGGACTGACAGCGATAATAGACTGTAGACTCCTACTCACCATCAGGCCTTCAAGCAAAGCTCAGATTAAAAAAAAAAAATCACTTTTTTCCCCGTGCCCTTGAACCTGAATTTTCCACACAAATCAAGTATCGGGAGCTCTGCATGTGCTATTTGGAAAACTGGTTGCACTAAACAAGACTGCCACACTAACTGCCTGGGCTGCAGGGTCACATCATCTTAGCTTTTTTATAGCACCGAAACAAGAAAATAACTGTGCCAGGACTATATCCTCCCATGTTATATATAGACATAAAACGTATGTAACAAAATAAAAAGATTAGACAAATTAATTAACAAATTCAGAGAGGAAACGTTCTAATACAAATTTTGCAACATCAGTTTCTGGCATAAACCCAGTCGTAAACAAAGTAAGACTTTGAGGAACATTATCTTAACGAATCCCTGTACAATTACACTTGTGAAGGTTTATTTTGATGGATGAATTTCATTGATGTTGGCGTTTTCTGTGTAGTTTTATTTCCAATTTCATGCATTCGATCAATCAAAAGGCCTGCTAGGTACAAATCGCTGTGATAGAGGCTGGGAATACAAAAACCCAAACCGAACAGACCCAGCCAGCATGGGCGAGGCTGCTGACTAGGCAAAGAAGAAACTTGTTCAGATCGAGGAAGCAGACACTGCTTTAGACAACCATGGTGCCAAGAACTACAGTGCAGAGGAAGCTTCCTTCCTCTGTGGACAGCAGTCTCTAAAGGCTGAAGGTCAGTATGGGGGAAAAAACACCTTCAGGACTAACAGGCAGATTGCTACCAACAAATTAGGGATACAAAAATAAGTGAAACTTTTTGCATGCCATACTCAAAATTCTGATTCTTTGTAAACTGCCTAGCAGTAATCTATAGGGCACAGTGGATACAGAGGCGAGTCCAAGGAGAATGGTTTCTGTTTATGACAGACTTCCTCTGAATCACCATTAAACAACCCTTTATTTAGCTAGTAGGCATTACGAAGAAGCCCAGGTCAAAAAGAATCCTTTCTCAACCAATATGCAGTAGAACACATATGGAGGACAAACATATGGAGATGGTTTTAAAGGACTCACAATCTAAAATTCAATGAATTACTTACTTCCGTTCTAACTGCATCCGGGTTTTAACCATCCATATAGGATTCATTAAGGTGTTTGTGATAAAAGCTAAAAAGACAAAAAATAGTGAAACCATAAGAGAGAAGAAAAGAAAAAGCATTTATACGGTACCAGCCATGTGCCAGGCAGGCACTGTGCTGAGTAAGCATTTTACAAGGATTATCTCTTGACCCTTTTAACAACTCCAAGAGATAGATACTATTATTATCTACATTTTACAGTTGAGGAAACTAAGGTAAACAGAGGTTAGTTAAGTGAACTGTCCAGGGTCATACAGCTAGTAAGGGGCTGAGACTGGATTTGAATTCAGGTCCTCCTGACGCCAGGCCCAATGACGTCTATGCGTTGTGCTACCGAGCACTAAGATCACTGAACACAATGAAGCACAGAAAACCAGGACTGTTAATTGGAGAAATGTAAACTGACAGCTAGGAGCTGCTACAATCTTCCCATAGTTACTACTATCAACTCTGACAGACTGAATATGTCGTATTTCCTATGATCTGAAATATCTGACAGCATCTCTGAATTAGGAGGGCCTTTTTGGAAGACAGACCAGAAGCCCAGAGGTGAATGACTCCCTCTGATCTCATGTTATGATCCAATGATCCTAAAAACTGCCCTCAGGTTATCCTGGACCAGCAATATCCCACACCTGCAGGTGGCGCTGCTGCCATTTCTGGGGCTGTCTCCTGCGCCTCTGGGGCAGCCCCAGGGCTAGGATCACAAGGATTGCCCTGCACTGGCTTGGGGAAATGTGTTCTACCAATGCAGGCTCTCCAGCCAGCTGCCTACCACACACAGCCAGGCCTCCAGGCTCCTTATTCTGTTACTCATAGGCAATGTTTTTCCAAGCACCCTCACGAAAACCTTACAAAGTAGGTGCTGTCATTGTCCTCATTTTATAGAAAAGTAGGCCTGAGAGAGATCATGTGAGTTGCCCAGGGTCACACAGCTAAGTGCTTGAGGAAGGATTTGAATTCAGCTCTCCCTGACAGCCTCCAAGTCCAGCACTCTGCCCCCCACATCATAAAATGTATCAGGGATGTCTACGTAGATTTTTCCAAAGAACTTATGAAAACATCTTTCTCAAGAGTATGGTCTTCTTATTTATTTCCTCAGCAATCACAAGTCCAGAAAAAGGAAAATAAAAACAAAAGGCTATTAAATATTTCATTATAAGGACTCAGCAACATTTTAAAAAATTAAGAACATAAAACTTGGATTAGTAAAGGTTTATCAGTTGTGTGCAGAAATTACGTGGAGTGACCAAAGAAATGGAAGACTGGAGTATCTAAGACTGGAGAGAAGTTACAATATAATCAGGGAGATAAAACCATACACAAAAAACACCAAAATATCTTATAAAGAAACGTAAACTAGTGAAGGTCAGTAACGTGCAAGGTAGAGTGTGCATCAGAGAACAATGGTTCTGGTCTGAAATAAATAGGGGAAAGCCCCAAAGACACTTAATTAAATGGCAATGCCCACCAAGTTTCAGACTGCTCTCTTTCATGAGAAATAAATATAAAAGACCAGCTAACTTCAGCACAGTCAATAATAGAACAATTCCAGTGCTTCGGCGGAAGAACATTCAGCTGCCACCAAAATAACCCACCTGCAGAGCCGGAGGAGAAAACGTGGACAATATTGCTGTTAGGCACAAAAATGCCATTAAACTGCTCTTTGGCCTTGGAGTAACATGCAAAGTATACAGCCCTGTTAGAAGAGAGAAGGAAACTGAGAAACAGCTAAAGAACTCGAGAGTCTCTGGACAGTATCTGAAAAATGAGGCTAGTATCAATCTGCGACAAAGCCTGAAACGCTTCCACGCCAAGACCAACTTCAAGCAGAGTAGGGAACTCTTGTCCCTCCAGGAATTGTATACAATAATGAGTTTTCACAGCATAACAGAAATACCTTGCATGAGTATTTTACCAGATAAATGAAGATTATCTGTCTAATTTTTCAAAAAGCTTTTTATGGAAAATTTCCTCTAACTCTACTACAGACACCTTAGTAACTGGAATGGCTGAATTTATCAAAGGAATTACCAGTGTGGCAACACTTTCCATGGATGCAGATCATAAGATAATTCTGGAGCACAGCGCATAGAATGTTGGACTTGGAGTCAAGAAGACTTAAGGCTCAAATCCTGCCTCAGACACTAGTTATGTGACCCTGGGCAAGTCGCTTAACCTCAGCCTCAATTTCCTCATCTGTAAAGTGGGGAAAACACCTTACGGGGTTGTTGTGAGGCTCAAATGAGTTACCAATATATAAAGCAATTTGTAAACCCTAAAGTGCTATATTAATGCTAGATGATGTTATTGACTAACCCAGGATGACAGAGTTTAATAAGCATCGGAGTCAGGATTTCAAGCCAGGTCTTTTCGGCCCCGAGCCCAGCACCCTCTCCAGGCTGTCTCTAGTTGTGGCACGTTATTCATAACTGGCTTAGTCTTTCTTTGGATGATTAAGGGTTAGAGACATTAACCACCCCTCTGTGTTGTAATCATTTTGGAGGCGACTGAGCTGCGTAAGGTACTCTGGCTGCCTCCTGCCTAACGCTCTGTTCTAACCGGCACGTCTCTGCTCCCTTCCCACAGAGCCGTCTCGGTTCTGTCGTCACTTACTTAGCTGCCTCCACCACGTCTTGCTGACCACTGTCTTCTTCTTTCTTGCTTATCATCCCCTATGTTGCTTATGTTTACCAAGAGGTTTCCGTCTATTCAAAAAGCCCAACATTTCCACGTGGTTAATGTGTTGCCAAATGTGAATTTCGACTATGGTGACTAAAGACTGAACTAATCCCTCAGATTCGGCAAGAATACAGATGATTTCCTTCATGTACTCCCATATTATAAACTTTTTAGCATGCTATGGGGTTTATAACTTTTTATTACCTGATACTGTGTAAAGGGCTAAGCCATACAATAAAAGGAAATACTAGTCTTATAAAACGTAAATTGATATCCTTATGTCTAACGGAGAAGGGCAAACTCATTTTTAACCTAAAGATAAAATCATCAGTAATCATACCTTCAACTACAGTACGCTCTAAAATTTTATTTGTTAAAAAACTTTGTATAAATTAAATATTAATATACTCCCAACACATGAATAAAGAAATTAACAATATCACCTCGATTTTTAAAAAAGATCATCTTATAGAATAAGGCATAGGAATATTTTCTCATTCTTACCTTGATGGGGCAACTCCAACCAAGTTTGGACCCAAGCCTCTAAAAAGTGACCTTGGTCCCTCTTTCTCCAAAATTGACCTGGACGATAAAAACAGATATCAAAAACCTCATGTGTGACCTTTCGCAAAATTATGAAACTTAATTGGTTAGCCATCAAAATTAGTTCATTGGAAGAGGCAGAGCCAGATACTGGATGCTTCAGTCCACATGTAATGTAATAACTGGGACCCCCTTTTTGCTATGAGTGTAAAAATATGCTTTAAGAACATTTAGTATACTGCCTATAAAAAGTACTAAATAGATTTTCTGAAATAATTATGAGTTGTTTTGAAAAACAACTCCTCAAGTCCTTTCTCCATTCATATAGAAATAAAATACCCAGTGCCCATATAATTAGCTAAAATCATGACATAAGGTGAAAGAATTTAATTAAAATCATCCATTTAAAAATAAGGCTCACCATGCAAAGAATATAAAGTTTAAAAAGTATCCTTTATTTGAATTTTTATTTTATGAGTCTATTCTCTATCTTTTGAAGCAGCAGGACTCTCCAAAAACGTGGATGTGAGCCCATACCAGGATCATTATTTATGCATAAGTATTAAATATTCATTTCACAGTATAGCTGCATATTATGTAAAAGTTGAAAGTTCACTATCTCCAAGGAGATTGCTGTGACTGAAAACTTAACATATTTACAGTGAATTATCCTTTCTAGACTAGCACAATAAATTTGCCTAAGGTTTTTTTCTCCCATGAAAAAGGCTGACTTTTAAAGTTCTGGTCAGGAAGAAATAAGTCAGTGTCAATAATGCCCACAAAATTGCAATTAACCAAAAAAGAAAGAGACAGAGCAGTTAGGAAGCTCTGAGTCTAAGTGACACTTGTTCAGTCACTTTACCCTCAATGCCCCAGGCGCTTCTCTAGTACCGTGGGTTGCAGAGTGAATGCCAATAGCCCTTTCAGACTGTAGTGTTGGTAGCTTACAATGGCCCTTAATTTTCTCTTCCTAGGAGGTTTTCCTTCCTGGCAAGTATAAAGCCAAGCACTTACTATGTGACTCTTGGTTTAGGGGCTCCGTGAACCAATTTAGCTCTTCCTTCTCTGCATGTACAATGAACATGAGCATCACTTATGCTTGTCTTACACCAAATGTAAAGTCTCAAAGAAAAAATTTCCTGTACTCAGCCAGATCCTATATTGAAGTTGCCCCAGTGGAATGTAATGTGTGGATACCACTTTGGCATGAGATATACTTTGGCCACTGCCCTTTTCTTCACTAATGAAATTCATGATAAAGATTTTTCAAATGGATCAAAAACCTCAAAAAGCATCTCGTTTGTCTGTGGCCGTCGGTGAGGCACACTGTGCAGCATCACGATCCATTTAAAGCCCAATTAGAAGCAGCCTTGGCTACAGGAAGCTCAAGGCCTCTAATTTATAATGCAGCAGAGAACTCACTCTCTTCAGAACAGCAGTTATGCAGATGAACACCACAAGGCCAAAGGCAGATTACATAATCCAATACCGTAATCTATTGGCATCTTTACTCAATTGTTTCCAGAGCAACAAACTTCCATAATGGGACAGCTGAGCATCAGAATAGGACTAGTGCCCAACGCAAAGTAGATGCCTGCGCTGAATGGAGTAAGACACTTAAAGAGGAAAACAAATGTTTTCCCAATTTTAAAAACACAGCTGCCAGCTTCTAGATGCTTTAGTTCAGAAAGAAGAATAATAGGTAAGGACCTAAGGATTAGGTTATGTTGGTCACTGCATGCAAGCCACAAGACAGAAACCCTTTAAAATATCGACTTTTAAGATAAAGATTGTCTCCTTAGCAAGTTACGTTTTACTTTCTAGGGTTTTATTACATTGAAGAGCTCACCAGGTCAGATTGGGGCTAGAGAGCCACCCATTTTCCTATCAAATCGGAAGGAAGTACCTTGGCTACTTAAAGACTGAGAGCTCTGAAATTCACCCTGCAGAAGCCTTTTAAACAAGGAACTATCAAAAATCAACTGGTAAATGACCACAGGCTGCTCAACTTACATTTAGCCTGTACCCAATGGTAAAAATTTTGCATCTTTTTAAATAGTTGTATCTTACTGCAGAATTCAAAATTTAAGGTCCTAATTACTCTACTCCAGTATGGTTAACACAAAACTGAGACAGCACCAAAAATGTCTCATTTGCCCTTTGCAGCACTAATTAACCTATTCAGTTAACAGCTACTTTCAAATGATAGCCTGATTGGTTTTGAAAAATAATGTTCCAGGCCAACGGGTAATAACTTAAACTTTAAGCAAATTACCATATTTTAGTTTCTCTCAGTGGGCTTTGATCCGTGCTAGGAACGTTAGTTTTCATGTCTTCTTTTGAAAATTTGAACAAAGGATACATAATGTGTGCCAACTGTCATCTTTCCATATTAAAAAGTCTTTTCCACTTATTTATGAGTTGAACACCAGACACATTTTTCATTTAAATCAGAAGTTATCTCAAGCTCTTTCTTGATTCTTGGGCTCAAAGAGGTTCCTTTTTACTGAGGTCACCCAAAGCAGAATGAGGTTTAAACAATACACCCCTGTAGACATCCGTGTAACAGCTTCCCTATTACAGTAAATGCAAACTCACTAGTCATGAATTATTTGGCAAGCACAAGAGGAAGTTTATTTTCAGTGTTAATAAGCTCACAGAATACCTGTCTCAGTTTCAACATTTCAGAACATCTCCTAAAGTAGGATATTATTGCCTGAACTTGTGAACAGACAAACCAAGTTGGTGCTTCTTGGATTTCTGTATAATCCAGCACTTGAATTTAAAATGGCTAGTTTTTCCAATGTTAAAAGGTCTTTAAAAACAAAATAAATTAGGTGAGAATTCACAAACGGATGGACTTCACTGCACATTGGAACTATGCCCCTTTTCCATGTGTTATATAATGGGCAGGACACGAGTTAGCTTCCCTCATTCCCAGCCCTGATCTTCTCCCAGGCCCTTCTCCCCTCCCCCGTGCTTCATCCTGCCACCCACTCATTTACCTGGGGACTGTTAACTGCCTTTCTCTAGCTCCATTCCTAAGTCTGTAGTTTAGGCCTACTCACCAGCCAGCAGCTGGTGTTGGTCTGTCTGTGACCAACAAGCACCTGATGCATGTTTGGCATTCATTATGAACAAAATGCAATGTACCTTTAAAAAAAATCTAAGCATTTCCTGATGTATTCCTTCTTGCAAGAAAAGGTGAATGAACCCAAAATACTGTTAAATATCATAGATATTAAAGAAAAAGATAAAAAGGGCTCTCAATTTTACACCATTTTCTACCACCGCCATAAGCTAAAAGAAAAAAATGTTTTAACTAAAAAGCTACATTAACAATCCCAACGGCCCTGTTTTCCAGGTACCTGCTTTCGATGTCTGTAGTTATCATCTTCTGCACATCTAAGTGTTGCTAAGAACAAGGAAGTATAACGACTTCTCCTTAAGTGGCTCAGGCGTAAAGACAAACATTTTCCAAGCAGCCTCCTTCCTGTCATTTGTGCCTCCCGGCACACACTCCTCCTCTTCACTTTCCACGCTTCTCACTCTGTCACCAAGCCCTACTTTAGTTGCTTTTTATAAAGGCTACTTTAGATCTGATCACAAGCTGCTGACATTTCATGCACCCTCACCCCTTGTCATCCAGGGACCAAGGGCATATTTGTGTAATGTTGGTAAAATGGCAAAAAAACCCAAAAAACCCTCATTTAAATTGGATTAATAGCATTCAAACAAAAAATTTTCACTTTGTGTGTTCCATGTTCCAGGCATGTTAAGCATCACCGAGTCAAGAGTTTAGAAACCAAAACAAAACCACTCACTTCAGAACCTGTAAGAGTCCAGGTGATACTGAGGCTGGTCGGACCACTCCTGCTCCACTAATGGTCCCCAGTTGAACTTGAGGATAGTAGACAGTTCGTAAAGCTAATCTTGAAGACTGAAGTCTGGTCTTAATTACCTCCAGAGGACAAGTAAAAATAGCACCAACAGTGCCCCCACACCTGTGAGACAGAATTCAGAACATCAGAAAAATGGCTATTTTATAATCACCAAGTGTAAGCAAAATCCTTATTTGGTAAACTTCCAACACAAACTATTTAAATCTCACTTATTTCCACTAATTTAGAATTAACCCTGGCTTAATGAACTCATCTATAAAATACACAAAGAAAAGGTTTGCCGAGCCAATTAGTGGCCCAACAAGCCCTCGGGAATTTTAAAATAATTAGTATCAGTTCAGTCTTTAAATAAAGTCATAGGGTCATTTCCTTTATTCTTTACAATTCATTTTGAAAAATTCACCTGTCTCCCTCTCCCTGTCCCCTTTTCCTCCATTCCCACCAGGCCAGGTCTAATAGTCAGAACATGGGACCCAGATTAGCCGAGTTTCATACAGTGTGCCTGACCCGCTGCAGATGTGTGACCCCATACAATCGTTTGGTGTCCTAGGTAACTCTCTTTAAAACGCCAGTAGTTGTAGAGAAGTTGCTTCTCCAAGTAAGCGCAGGGAGTTGCCTCGCCAGGAAACAAATGATATCACAGATCCACACCAAAAGAAAAAAATCTTATGTATTTCATAGGATTTAAGGCTGGAAAGGCCCTGAGAGGCCATCCAATCCAATTTCCTAATTTTACAGAAAAGGAAACTGAAGCACAGAGAGGTTAAGTCATTTATCCAGAGTCATATAACTTAGTAAATGTCTGGAGGCAGAATTCAAACAGAACTTCCGGACTCCAAGTCAGCTGACTATCCACTACACCATCCTCCACTACACCATCCGGCTGCCTGTATACACATCACCAGCTGCTTGTAAACGTCATCCTGTGTCGACAATAGGCTATAGTTTTCTCCGTCAAAATAATCTGCCTCGCGTCAAAGCCGACAGCAGTTTGGAGTTTGGGTGACAGGGTTGTATTTTTTACTTGAAAATAAAAAACTGGAATTCTGGCCTGAATAAAGGCAGGCAGAAAGCTAAACTCCCACGCCCTGACTCATCAAAAACTGAAGTCATCATCAAGAACTCCAGTGACAAACTATAATGAGCAACTCATCCCCCCTAGAACTTCACAAGCCCCCAGGATCCGACCGGGGTGAGACCCAGAGCGCAGACCAAGACGGCACTGACTGCACCTCTCCCCAGGTCACACTGCCTTGGAACCACAGAAAACAAAGCAGGCAGAAAAAGTCTGACACTTGGGACAGCACCTGCCCCCTCACCCCAGGGCAGCAGAGTCTAAAATAAAGTTTAAAGTCAGGAAATAGGCTCGAAAAACGAGCAAACAAACAACAATAACAAAGAATATGATTGTAAAAAGCTACTATGGTGACAAAGATCAAGACTCAAACTTAGAAGACAATGATGTGAAAACATCTACAAGCAAAGCCTCTAAGAAAATTACAGATTAGACTCAAGCCCAACAAGAACTCCTGGAAGAAATAGATTTTTTTTTTTTAGGAGTAAACATTTTTTTAAACTAAGTAAGCATAGTAGAGGAAAAATTGGGGAAAGAAATGAGAGAAATGTAAGAAAATTATAAGAGAATTAACTTCGGTAAAATAACCACAAAAAATACTAAAGAACTTAAAAAACAGAATTGGCCAAATGGCAAAAAATAAAAGGTACAAAATCTCACTGAAGAACTCCTTAAAAAGCAGAATTGGTCAAGTGGAAGTTAATGATACATCAAGAAACAATAAAACAAAGTCAAGAGAATGAAAATGCAGGCCCTTGACCTCTAAGGTCTCTCAAACTCTCTGGAGTGCTACATAGGGCCTGGAAGATCTCAAAAATCTAGCTAGGGATGTGATGCAGGGGTTGGAGGTTAGCATCAGAACTCACATATCCCAGACTGAAACCAAGAAGGGTTGCCCATTCCACTCAAAAACAGCAAAAGGCAGAGTCTGACCCTGGTAGAAAGTATCAATTTTGGAACTAAGGCTGGAGAAATCACTGAACCAAAGAAGACACCAACCACTATAAAGAATTATAGCCACAGGCAATAGTGCTCAGGCTAGCTGAGACACAAAAGAGAGGCCAGAGACAGGCGTAGGTAGCCTGCAAGGCTCAATATCTCAAAGCAGCAAGGGTAGAGAGAGGCCTCCCCAGAGAAAGCCCCAGGGTAGTCAAAAACCCATAGCATCAACCTCGGAAACAATCAGGAGCAACAGTGACCAGTGTGGTAGAAAACTGAGGCCTGGCAGAGCCAAGATGCTGGAGTAGAAGAATGCTGAAGCCCAACTTGCCCAACATTCCCCTCCAAACAACTTCAAAATCACACATCAAATTGAATTCTGGAGCACCACAGCCACCGAAAAATTGGAGACATTTTTCCAGCCCAAGACAACTCAGGAAGTGAGGAGAGGTCTGTAGCACTGGGGCAAAGGCTGATCAGAAGCACGGTGTGGCCCGGAGACAGTAAGGGGATTGAACAACTGGCCAGAAAGAGATAACAATGAACCCTTGTGCAGACACTGGGCAGGATGCTGTTTGGCATTCCAATTCGCAAGGGATTCTGCCTTATAATCTTATATAAAAAAGTGCCTACAGTACATCAATAATATACCCCACTTCAAACAACTGTACCTTATACTAAACCCTGCTCTGTAGTGCTCAGTGGCCTGGCAAGGCTCCAGTGTTTTAAAAGGGCACATACTCACAGTACAGTCAAGGGAACTACCACCTACGCCCCCATTACACCTGACTAGAATATTTTAACCACCAGATTATAGACTGAGAGAACAAGCAATACTATTTACCAATGGCCTGACAGTATTGAGTCAGAGGCAGAAGAAAAGCAGTCAAAGGTCAAGATTTACAGCGACTAGATTTTTCTGACTATTTAGGGAAATCGTGGTCAAACATCTAGTTGCACAATACCTAAGATCACAGATTCAGAACAGAAAGGGGCTTTAAGAGAGGAATTCCAATCCCTTCCTATGACAAAGGAAAAAACTGAGACCCATAGAGACTTGCTCAAGTTCACACAGACAGACCCCAGGATTTGAACCCTGAACCTCTGATTCCAAACCCAGGTGCTCGTTCTGCAGCACAAATCTTTTCCAATTAAAAGATGTGCCTTGGAATGCCTAAAAAAATACTATGCACCAAGTGAGTCTAAAAATGTGTTATTATCCAATTAATTCTGGGCTATACATAATAAGGTGAAATGCAGAATTTTAGGGACCTGGTCTTCCAGTCAAGCTCTGCTTCCCTCACTTAAAACCCACAGAGTACAGCAGAATTTTATGTTACTATCCAAGTAAATAGCTACTCTGGAAAAAAAAAAAAACAGAACATATCTAAAGAAAACAGGTATAGAAGAGTTGGGCAGGACATGAGAAGTAAAAAATAAAATTCTACGACCCAAGTCAATTCAAATATCATTACTGTTTTGAGAAAATTCCATATATTTGGAAAAAAACCAGACCCTATTTGAAGCTCTTACTAATGATCCCATTACATGTAGGCCTTGCAGCTAGGTTAGATTAATGCAGTGTTTGAAGTGTACTTGCATTTAATTAAATGACTCTCAATGGAAAGAGAATGAAGCTTCTGAGTGCTCACTGCAGCCCAGTCAACTGCACTCATAACCCTGACCAACTGTCTTCCTAATCTATGCCACCGGTCAGGGACAGTCAGGAAAAAGTGTGGATAAAAAACCACACCCAACTATCAAAGAGTCACTATGGTCTTCAAGAGGCTAGCGCAATTATACTCATGGTTACTTTTTTATAATACTATTTCCTTACAGTTTTTAATACACTTCTCCAGAATGAATCTCTTGAACCTTAGAAATAATACTGGTTTCAAAAGACCTTTGAGAGGTAAGTTAGGATTTCACACCAAAAAGGCTGAGTATAAATTTTAATTCCTCCAATTAGATCAAAAGAATCAATTCCAATTTCAAAGCACATTCCTTCTCAAACTGCCCATTTTATCAGTAGGACGTGTAAAAATTGTCCATTACTGCTCATCAATGTTTTTGCAAGTTTAAATAACCTGGGTCTGGAGCAAGGCTAGCCACAGCAATTTCAGTTCCACGCTGGTCCTCTCCCCTCAGGAGTATAAGACAGGTTTACTGGAGTCTTCTCTAGGAAAAAAAAACTAAGCGATCAAAACACAACTTTTAATCTTTCTTTTTTCAGAAAAAAAAAATTCCTTTAAGTTTTCACTACTTCAGGGCTGTCCAGACGGTGCTGTGGCTTGGCCCTCAGCGCCAGGAAGACCTAGATTTGTTCCAGTCCTGCCTTTGACACACACCAGCTTAATGTCCTTGGGTAAGTCCTGTGTGACAGTGATTTGTAGAGAAGGTTCTGGCTCATATTTGTGGAAGCTCGTCTACACCAATGAAATCAGTCCTATCCCTGCTCTGTCGGATACAGGTGACGTTTAATGTAAATGAATTTTGTAGATACATGAGACATTGCACGATTCAGATCTTCTCATCTTATATGATTTTTGTCCCTGACTTTCTGGAAATTTCTCTATAAAGGAAAACTACCCAATATGCTGGGGCCTTCTCTTTTACTCTTTTAACAGGGTAGGAGAAGGGGTCAGTACAATACTTAAATTTCCATCAGTTATTCGTCTCTCTTACTACATAAGACCAAAAGTTCCATCTATGTATCCTAATTTTTATTTACTTCTTATGTATGTCATTTTTAATAAAATGTTGTATTCTCACCACCATCATGTGCTCTAACATGTAATCCCAAGGGCTTCAAGGTGGGGCCAGGACACTGGACAAATCGTGGTATCACTTAAACTGTTGGTACTTTGTCCAACAACGGCACCTACCCACCCCTGCCGAAACCAGTGACAGTGAATGGGGAATGCATTCAGGATAAAGTTGGCCAACTGCTTCATCAAAAGGATACCACTGGGGGGCGGAGCCAAGATGGCGACTGGAAAGCAGCAACTGGCGTGAGCTCCCCTCCAAGTCCCTCCAAAAACCTATGAAAAAATGGCTCTGAACCAATTCTAGAACTACAGAACCCACAAAGGGGCAGAGGGAAGCAGGACT
>CM053622.1:806763142-806848496 GCA_028646595.1 Phalanger gymnotis | reverse complement strand
GGAAATGGGGAGAAAAATCTGTAATTCAAACGCATGTGAAAATTAATGCTGAAAACTAAAGATGTTAATAAAAAAAAAGAAGAGGAAAAAAATAAATAAAGAAAACAAACTGCAAAATAGCCATACTAAAAAAAAAAAAAAAAAGGATACCACTATTTACAGTATGGAACATGCTAGAAGGCAGCACATACAATAAAATACCTTATCTTAAGAACTTTTCAAAGATAATCAGTCTTAAGAGTTGGGAAGGAACCATCTAGTCACCATGTGAAAAATCTCTCCTGTGACAGACAGCCAACAAGCGGTAAGTCTTTCACCCTTTACTTTAAGACTTCCAAGGAGGGAACACCCTACCTCCTGAGGTATCTCATTCTACTTCTGGATAGTTCATCAATATCTCTTTGAGGCTCATGTTTCCAACCTGCTACAACAGGACTAGGGAACTTCCGGGATCTAACTTTTGTTTTATTTTCACTTTGGCCTCAGGCTTTTTAAAAATGATCTGCCACTGCTACCATTACCTCCTGAGGGGCTTCAACTTCCTCATCTGTAAAACAAGTGGAATGGCCTAAATGATCCAAGGTCTCCATAATCCCATATGAATTGAAGGTTCAAAATACTGTCAATGGTAAATAAAATGTATGCTCCCTATTCAGTTTTAAATTGGGCTAATTTAACCTGTTACATCCAGCTTTTAAAATAAAACACAAATCAACAGTGGGCTTGTTTTTTAATTTTCATACCACTTTTGATTCGATTTTTCCCCACGGATTAAGGACCCTTGTGGAAAACAAAAATTCCTCTCCTCAGGTTTATCACATAGCATGATTATTCTTGATACAATTTGTTCAAAATAAAGATTCTTAAAACTACATTCTGGGCGCTTTTTCCTTCTTAATTTATGATTTATTTTTAGTCTTTTTAAAATTTTGACCTCCAAATCCTTCCCACCCACTCCACCAACCAAGAAGGCAAGCAATATGATGTCAATTATATGTATGAAATGATGCAAAATATTATTTCCATATCAGTCATATTTCCCAAAAAAAGCAAGAAAAAAATTTAAAAGTGAGAAATTATACTTCAATTTGCAGTCAAGAGTTCATCAGTTCTCTCTGGAGGTAAATAGCATTTTTTCATCATGAGTCCTTTGGCACTGTCTTGGACCACTGTATTGATCAAAGTACGCAAGTCATTCATAGTTGTTCATCAAACAATATTGCTGTTTCTGTGTACAATGTTCTCCTGGTTTTGCTCACTTCACTCTGTATCTGTTTGTGGAAGTCTTTCCAAGTTTTTTCTGAAATCATCCTGCTCATCATTTCTCATAGCACAATATTCCATTACGACCATATGCCACAACTTGTTCAGTCATTCCCCAATGGACATCCTCTCAATTTCCAATTCTTTGACACCACAAAAAGTTGCTATGAATATTTTTGTATAGGTCCTTTTCCTTTTTCTTTGAGATAAAGACCCGGTAAAGGTATTGCTGGGTCAAAGGGCTATAAAATTTTATAGCTTCCAGGAATTCTTGTTGGGTTTGGATCCAAATAACATTTTTCATTGAGGCTGTTTGTAGCTATTTTCACACTACTGTCTTCTGAGTTGAAGACCTTGGTCATCCTTGCCACCATAGTAGCTTTTTAGAGTCAAATCATTTTTTGTCGTTTGCCCGTATATTACTTGACTTTGAATTTCATGTCAAAGTTGGGTTTGGCTTGCCTCGGGGTACGGAGTCACTACTCCAAGCTTCAGGCTTTTTCGTGCTGTTTTCAGAGCTAGTTCTGGGGGGTCTGCAAGCTTCTCATGCTTCCAAGGAGGCGTGATCTTGGGAAAGGCATGGTCACTGATCTCCTGGTCTTCACCCAGGGAAAGCCTCTACTGCACTGCAGCCCCAAGTGCTAGTGTTCTTCTTTGCCTTGGACTACAACCGGGCTGCCTTCTCCCTTGTGACCGACCTGCAGAGTTCTTTGCACTGGAAGTGTGACCAAGAAGCACTTAAGGGAACAGACTTGCCAGTCAGTGCCAGCAAATGGTCCCCTGTAATCTCTTTCTGACCACCTCTGGGCTGAGAGCTCCCAAAACTGCTGCTGCGGCTGCTACCGCCGACGTGGATGTGGATCCCCAGGGTTATAAACGTCTCCTGTCCACCTCCTAAGTTTTCTTAAGCCAGAAAAATGCCTCACCCTAAGCTTTTGTTGGCTCTGCTGCTCCGAAACTTAATTTGAGGCATTTTTCAAAAGTTGTTTGGAGGGAAATGTTGAGAAAGTTCAGCTAGGTTGCCTCTAATGCACCATCTTGGCTCCACCCTCTATGATCTATCCCTTTCTAAGCAACACTCGAGAGAATCATGTTACCTACAAAAAGAAGATATATCTGGGGTCTGAGGTGAGTTTTCGAAATGAGGAAAAAATTAACTTCTAATAAGCCCTTAAAAACAGGAAAAGCAATGAAAGTGTATGGAAGCTATAATGATAACACACATTTTTCCAGCTGTAAACACTCTAGCCATTTTCCCCATTCCTTCATTACTTTAAGAATCTATGATTTTGTCAGAGGTGTCTCAATGGAGAGATCAGTCTTCCCATCTAGGCATAGTTTCCTCAAATGTAAAATGGGATCATCACAGCGCTTACCTCAGAGTTGTCGTGAGGACCACATGGGAAAATGTTTATAAAGCACAGTTCCAGTACCTGGAACACAGCAGGTAATATATAAATGCTCACTGTCCCTCCCCCTCTCACCATTCACCGAGATACAAGGGCCTACCCAGAACAGGTCCCCTCTCTGGCCATTCATTCCCCTCCTGCCTTTGTGACACCAAGACAGCATCCTTGGATCATCATCCATGGGGAATGGGAAGAGGAAAGAAAGGAATTAATTCACTCAGATCTGGGACTCTCACCAAGAACTGAGCAAAGCTGGGTTGGTAGACGAATCAAAACTTGCTTCAACCCACAGTACCAAGCTGACCCTAGACCGTGCTTCACATTCTCATCCAGCCACCAACCAGGCTACCAAGACAATCCAGCATGTTCCCCTTGCCACTTGTCCTGCCACATAAGCTGTTGCCTTCCCAAGACAGCGCCTCTTGTACTGAGAACAGTAACTAAATCACTTACTACCTCTGCCCCGGAAAGGGCAAAACTGCATTGCCCTATGGTTCTACTCACAACTTGTTACTGCCTAGACCAAAAATCCAAGCCATAAACTGATGACTACTGCCACTCTCCTGCATGTGCCCTAACCCCCTCATCAGAATATAAGCTTCGGGAAGGCAGGTATTATCCTGCTTTTGTATTTTTGTTCCAAGGTCTTAGCACAGTGCCTGGGCTTGAAAATGCTTGTTGACAGAATTGCTATGACTCAAACATTCGCCATCTAGGGGACCTGATAAAGAGCCTGTTTAAACTTGGCTAAGCCTGTCCTCAGACCAAAGACCACCTTTCCAGGACGGCGCCTACCACAGCTTGGCTCTACTAGCATAGCCTTTAAGAACCCAGAACCACGGGAAGATTTGTAGGAATGGATGCAGAGTAAAGGGAGCAGAAAGAGAATGACCTATACAAAGAGCATAATACTCTAAGAGGAAAACAACTCTGAAAGACAAGATCTTTGTGGAGTAGTTGGTAGACAGAGCCCGGTTCTACAATGCCATCTGGCTGGGCTCCTCCATAATGAAAAAAAAAATTTAAAGGAAGAAGGGGAGCCATGTCTATACCAGGGTAACATTTTAATGCAGAATGACAAACATAACTAAAAATAAAATTTGTTAAAGTATACATTTAAGTGCGCAATCAATTAAAATTCTGCTATCAGCTTATAATTTAAAATAACCACAAGAGAAGCTAATGACTACCTACTGTGTCTATGGAGGCCAACTGTTTTATAAACGGTAATTGTTGTTCTGTATAAATCCCAATTTCAGCAACATTCATCCATACTCTCCGTTTTTGGTATGCTCCCAAGGACAAAGAAACAAACGACTACTTCTTTTTAAAATATTTAACGTTTTCTGTCTCAGCTTTGTTTACTCTCTCATTTAGTCACCTGATAAACCAACATAACTTATTATTTGTCATAAGCTTATTGCCCTTATGAACTTGGTGAAAACAGTATTCTCCCTCCAAATACCATATAACTATTTGCAAGAGAAGTTTAAAAGCAATTGCTACTGCAAGTGTGGTACAATTACTTTTTTTTTTTGGCAGTACTTGGAAATTCTTCCCATCTTTATTTTTTACTATGTCTATTATTTGCTACTCCAGGCATGAATATATGTATGTGTGTGTTTACATATATATATATGTATATATATATGTGAAATAATTATGCATAAATGCATGACTGTAAAGAAAAGGATATATATGCATATAAATATGTTCTTCATACTTCAATTACCCATTGCTTCAATGATGTGGACACATCTTCCATCAATATAAAGCAAAATATGTCTATAACTTTACTGGCATGCTTCATTTGCCAATTTAGTTTAAAAAAAAAAACCAATAACCTGGTAGCCAAGCTTATACTTTGATAAACTTTCCTAAATATAGGTTCTAGGACAATAGATAAAGTCTGCCCACCAGGTACTTTCTTCTACAAAATACTGGAGCACCAGTTCAATGGAGAAAGCGTAGTATATTTCAATACGACAACTTTTTTTAACGTACAAGCTTGATATAGATAGCACAATGCTACAACATCGAAATAAATACTTGCACACTGTGAATCAGCCAATTCGACACTTTCTGTATCCTGTCTCAATTGGAAATAAAACTAAAAATAGTAATACTAATGAAAGAAATACTTTGCAGTTATATGTTCAGACCTTTTAAAGAATCGGCCATCTGGAAGAAAATAGGAAATATGAACAAATATACACAAATGATTGATCATTTCTTCATACCACCATCAGATCAGGCAGTTTGAGAATGTTTGCTATGGCTGTGTGACCTTGGACAAGTCACTTAACTCCAATTGTCCTACCTTCCCCCTCTAAAAAAAAAAAAAAGGGGAGAGAGAATGTTTGCTATGAAACCCAATTTACAACCCACAAAGATAGTGATGTTGCCCTTATTTAAGAGTTTATGTTACCACAACCTACAAATGCAGATATAAAAAATGTAGCAATTCTTCCAAAGAATTCAGTTTCAAAATAGCTTAAGGATGCACAGTAGTTATCTGACACAGTAAGTGAAATGGAATTCAATTTGCATTACTAATGGAAACATATACACACATATAGAGAATTATTTTTAAGTAGAAAGAAATAATATATTTATCTCATCAAAATGTCTAAAAGCTTCAAAGAAATTCATGCACCTCTCAACTGAGCCCCAAATAAAACAGACTCACAAGTGTCTTTTTATCCTAGTCTCATTCTACCTCTGCACTGTAGCTTAAGTAAAAAACTGCGTTTATAAACTTTCTTTAAAAGACATGCAAAAGTAACCCATCAGCCACCTTGATAAAAAGGTCCATAATAACGCTAGAGAAAAACATGGAGTTTTTAAAGAAATTTCCCATGGGCTATATTTAAAACACCTAGCAGCCATATCTTCTTTTTAAAGTGCCACTTACAGGAATGCTAAAGAGACCTGAGAAGGCCCTAGGTTCCATTTTAAGATTTAAAGCATGTAGTTCGGTACTACAGTGTACAAACCTAATTATAGCTTAGATCAATTATTACAAGTAATATGTAAACCTCAGAAGTCTACAAGTTACTGCTTGTGATGGCAGAAAAAGAACATCCTATCAATGATGATGATGATGATAATAGTGAACATTTACATAGTGCCTACTATGTACGAGGCACTGTACTAAGGGCTTTACAAATATCATCTCACGTGATCGTCACAAAAACCCTGGGAAGTGCTATTATTATCCCCATTTTACAGATGCAGAAACTGTGGCAACAGTGGTTAAGTGACTTGCCAAGGTCATACAACTAGTCAGTATCTGAGTCCAGAGGTGAACTCAGATCTTTCTGACTCCTGGCTTGGTGCTCTGAGCGCTACGACCTAGCTACCTCAAGGTACTAAAGGTACTATACAAGAAATGTACCATGGGTACTAAAACATATACTCAGCCTTTCTAAGTTTGATATATGATGAAAAAATGCTAAATTATTTAAAAGTGAAAATATTCTATCAATAATGAATACACATACATAAGAGGACCACTTAAGACAACCTCAACTTTTAAAATTACATTATGTATTTGGAATAAAAATTTAGGTTTTATTTTGTATTTAGTCATGTTTGTCAAGACACTGGAGCTGCAAGTTCCACCAAGGAAACATACCCAGAATTAAGGGACAGGGACAAGACCAGCAAATGTCACCCTCTCAAAATATATCCACAGTGAGTTGACCAAAGTATGACACTTTATCTCTCTGGGTCTGTTTCCTCATCTATAAAATAAAGGATATGGACTAGATAACCTTTCAGGTTCCTTCCAGATCTAAAGCTGGTAAGAATAGATATTAAACTGATGACTACAACCAGATGCAGAAGTAACTACTCCATGTGTCTTTCCAACCTTAACTAAAACACACGAAATAGACTATAACTGTAGTTGTCACCAGGAAGTGTTAAAACAGGTGGTAGTCTCCATGAAATCTAGAAAAAATATAATAAAGGATTTGTTCTGTAAAACTTGGACTCAGTCAAAAGGCCACACTTGAGGACCTAGAGGGCCACATGTGGCCCAGAGGCTGAAGGTTCTTCACCTCTGGTCTAGGAGTAAAGCTGTGAATTTTAATGCTGGCCACTCATTTGGCTAGAAAAGTACGCCTAGAATGAAGGGCAGTTTACCCTACAAAACATTCCTGAAGGATAACCAACTCCCTTTCTTCCAATTTCATTCCCATTAGACAACCTTTTGATTTATACTTTTATTTCCTGAGTGGACCTGCCTACCAGGAGCAAGCGCCCTCTTCAAATGACTAGTCGTATTGCCAAACAGATCTCTAGTTATCATAAACAAATATATTGGTATTTTCATTTATAAATAAATCTCCTGTAAGTTTGGTCAGCATGTATCAGAGATGGATCATACTTTGGTGAACTAATGAGTTTCTAAATCTTCAAAGTTTAGCACCATGCTCTAAACTGACAAGTTAACCAACGTATGACACTTTACCTTTCTGGGTCTCTGTTTCCTCATCTGTAAAATGAAGAAATCAGACTTTTCAGATTCCTTCCAACTCTAAATCTATGATCCTAACCCACATAAGCCTATTATATAAGTTATTTGAATGCTCAGTTATCTTCTGACAAAATCTTTAGCTAATGTCAAGGATCAATTGAAAATTTAAGTCTTTCTTTTTCCCACAAAAAAAGAATGCTAACTGGCTCTCAACATAATCAGACGTAAAGTTCCATACTACTGTAATGTTTCCAAGGATGTATAATGCATTTAAAGTCTTGCCAACTACTTATAAACCATTCCCTACTAGCTACACTGTCAGCACTTAAATGCAAACTGTCTAACAGTATAACTTCTACTGGCTTTAAAAGAGAAATGTGACAGTATAATCTCCCACTAACGGGGGTAGGGGGCGGAAAAGTGTCTTTCTTTAAAAAAAAAAAAAAAGTCTGGTTTTTTTTTTAATGAAATTAATTCTCTGGAAAGCTGTCAGATTAACAGCAAAAACAAACTATGTAGTAATAGAAATGAGAAGCACATAGGCCATATGGCCTTCATTTTTATTCATAGGGCCCATTAGGCTGATGAGTTTTCAGTGCATAATACATAATCATAATAGTGCTTTTCAGCTTTCGTCTATTACCTCATTTAATTCTAACAAACCTAGGTGATAGGCGCTACCTCCCTCATTTTACAGGTGAGCAAAATGACCCATTTTATAGTTGTCCTATTACCCTAAAATAGAACAGACTGGTGGGAAATACATCAAGACCATTGATTTATTACACAGAAAACTTCTCTAAGAAGGCATTTTCTATGCTTTACTTGCTTCACATAACTTCTAAAACTGTAGTTTATCAACTACAAAATAAAACCAGTTAATGAATTCAAAAGCTTCATAGTTGTCTTAATTATCTAAGATTAAATCAATAAATGCTAAACAAACACAAAAAACAACTTTATTAAACAGAGAGCAAGTGAATAATGTATATATTCAAAGGCAACACCTTAGAGTAGGGGTCCTTAACCAGGGATTCACAGGCCCCTAAGAGATCTAAGAACAGATATTTTAGGGGACTCATTAACATGAATGAGAAAAAAATTATCTTTACATCAACATAATTAATATATATTTAAAAACATAAAGGGGTACATGATCCCAAAAACAGTTAAAAACCCCTGCCAGAGAGGGTACTGAAGGACACTTTAGAAGACTCATGAGGATTTATTATAAAGTAATCCTCACAGGATCATAGATTTAAGAGCTAGAAGGGGGCCCTTAAAGGTCACAGTCTAAATCTCTCCTTTCAGAGAGGAACAAACTGAAACTCAGAGATTCTACATGAAGTTACACAGGTCAGAAGTGATGGAAGCTAAGACTGGAACCCTCTGACTCTACATCCAACAACACTTTCTATTGTACTATGCAATTCCCTGCTTTAGGCATCTGATTTTCCAAAGAGAATTATAGCATTTAAGAAAAATAAAATTGTTAACTGCATGACTAATTCTTCAAAATTCTATTTGAGCGTGTTCCTATTGGTTCAATATGATTTCTTCAAATGTTTGCTGAAATGAGTACAGAAACACTGACTATCCCGTATTCTCAGATACTGCCTGTCCTCAGTGTCAATCTCAAGGGAAACAGTAATTGTTTTACATTGGGGAACTTCACACATCTATAAAAATCAGCCAATATTTTTTGGAAGGTAAACACATTCCTTGTGTTGCTATACCAATGTAACATACCTTCATATGTAGAGCTTAAAATGGTGCTAAGACTACTGGGACATTCTATATAATCACAAAACACAAATGAGCAAATCAGAGCTTCATCCATTTCTCTACTGAGACGTCTCTGAACGATGGCATGTACAAAAGTCTATGCGGTATTCTATGTGTTCACTGTTGTCCCAAAACTAACAATGATCTTTTATTCAGAATCTCTTACAATATGGGGCAGGAGACAAGCGGAACCTCTGAAAGATTCAACACTGCTGCTAGTGAAACACAAACATAATTAAATTACCCAGTACACTGTTCCACTCACTCCGATAGACTCACTTCAGATCTTTACTTGAAAAACAAAACAAAACGAAATGCATGGAACTCGCAGTCCTTACTCTGCGTGCTCTGGTTTACAGGCGAGATGTCATACAGAAGAGACCTATTATCATAAAAAACCTTGACCTACAAGGAACAATTTAACTCATCCTTCCTGAACCTGGAACGCTCTGATGCATCACGTAAGTATCCCAAAAGTACACTGTGATTAAGTTCATAAAGAAAAGTCACAGTCGTAATCAGTCAGTGAAACATTTATTAAGGGCCTATGTGTGCCAGGTGCTATGCTCAGGATATACAGAGGCAAAAGACTGCCCCTGCCCTCAAGGAGCTCACAATCTAACGGTCCAAAAGTCTTACGATAATGATGATTTTTTTTTTTAAATTAGTGAGTTTAAGTACTAATCTGTGTAATGGAAAATGAACTGGGGTTGGGAAGCTGGGTTTTGAAGACCTGGACTGGGATGCTGGCTCCTCTCCTAAATAGCGGTGTGACCTTGGGCAAGTCACTTATCCTGAGGCTATGTTTTCTAAAGGTCGTTTTGAAGATCAAAAGAAAATATAAGTTAAAGTTCTTGAAACAAAAAAAACACTGCATAATGCTATACAAAATGTCAGGTATTGTTATCAGGATGCTCAAACGATGGAGGAGAAAACAGCAGGGAGTACCAATGAGGCAGTACAAACAGCCCTGGTCTGGAGTCAGGCAATGTCAATTCCATTCCTGGCTCGGCCTGTAACCTATGACCTTGGTCAGAGACAAGAGACCTCAGTTTCTTCGCCTGTAAACTGAAAGGAATGCAGGAGATGATGTCTAAGGGCCTTTCCACCTCCTAAAGGGACGATCCTAGGGAAAGCTGTCCGTCCACAGGACCCAGAGCAGAGGTGTGGGGAGCCCCGGGAGGAGGAGCGCAGGATCAACAGGCCCCCAGAGATCCGAGGGGGGAGGGGCTGGGGAAGCGCCTCTCCCCCACGTCGGCCAAACTCAGCACCCCCACCCCCTTGAGGGGCTTCACGAACCGGCTTCTCTGCAATCTTCCCAGATTTAAAAACAAAGCCAAACCCCTCCTCTCTCCTAACCCCCAAACGTCTAAATTTCTCCCTCAAGGTAACTGTGAAGCGGGGAAGGGGCGACAAAGTGGAAGGGAAAACGAATCCGAGGGGGGACGACTTAGAGCTGGGGATCAACGGCAGCAGAGGCAAAGGTGGAGGAGCAGAAAGTGGGAGCGGGTCCGGGAGGGGTAGATTTGGGGGAGGAGGAAAATAGGAGAGTGCGGGGGGGAGCCAACGAAAATGGAGGTGAGGGAGGAGAACGGGGGGAAGGGGAGGACCAGCTAAGGGGGAGGGGGCTCTGGAAAGACAAAGAATGGCAAGGGGGGTGCGAGAAGGGAGAAATGAGGGGGTTCGGGGAGGTAGAGGTGGGGGAGGAGGAGAACAAGGAAGGTAGAATTTGGGGGCACGGTGAGGGAGGCAGAATTGGGGAGCCCCAGAGAAGCAGAGATGGGGGAGGCAGAGCCGGGGCGCAGGGGGATCCAGGGAGGCACAAAGTCGGGCGTAGATAAGGGGAAGGGAAGTCTCCAGAAGGCCACCCGTAACGGGGTGGATCCCGGGGTCGAGGTGTGCAGGAGCGGGGAGAAGGGGCCCGGGAGAGGACTGGAGGGGGAGGAGGCCGGAGGGGGGAGGGGCGGGCCGGGGGCGGTCGGGGGAGGGGAGGCCGAGGGAAGAGGGGGCCGGGGCCGGGGCCAGGGGGGCACGCCGCTCCACTCACCCTCCAGCGAAGAGGTGCAGCAGCGTGTTCTCCTTCTGCTGCGAGGGGGCCGTCGCCATGGCCGGGCCGGGCTTGAGGAGCGGCGAGGCTCCGGGCTCCGCCGCCGCCGCCGCCGGCTGTCGGTCAGTCACAGTAGTCAGTCGGTCGGCGGGTGCCCGGCCTGCCTCCCCCTCCCCGCCTCAGGCCGCCTCGGCCGCAGCCGCCAACGCCTCCATCCCGGAGCCTCTCTTACCGCCGCCTCCGTCCGTTCCACCGGCCTCTGCGGCGCGAGCCGGCTAACAAGCGAGTCAGGCCGTCACGTGGCGCCGGGGGCTGGGCCGCTGACGTCACGCCGGAGCTGGCCGCGCGCCCGGGGCTGCAGGGGCGTAGCGAGGCGGAGACAGCCTGAAGGCGGGGAGTAGCCGAGCGCTCGTATGCGTGCGCATGCGTGGGGCCGAGCGCTTGGAGAGGGGGCGGAGAGAAGCGCGAGGGAAGAAAGGTGGGAGGGCGGGGGTGGGGCGGGGCGAGCCGCGCTCCTCAACGCCAATTGGCCCTCTCACCCGTGGCCGTGATCCAGGCTTCTGTGGTTGCCAAAGCTAAAGCCTGGCGATGAGACTTCTGGCCCAGAGTCAGAGGGATGTGCGGAGGGCGCGTGCTGCACGGAGCGCCGGGGGCTGGAGCCTCGGCCACCATACACCCAGAGGTGGACGCGGACCCACGGAGATTGTTTAAATCCAGTCTCTATTAATGCCTTTTGGTTTGCATCGCGTTCATTTCTATTCGGTCCCTCTCCCCATGATCGCTTCAGCGAGCCATTTCTTGTAATAAAGACTTAAAATGGGGACCTGCAGTTCGTGGCCCTGTCTGTCTCTGTCTCTCTGTCTCTGTGTCTATCTTTGTCTCTATCTCTATCTCTGTCTCTCTGTTTCTGTCTCCCTCTCTTTTCTCTCTCTTTCATCTCTCTGTCTCTTTTCTCTCTCATCTTTCTCTTATTCTGTGGCTATCTAGGGAGAAAAGGGACATAGTTGGACAGAAGTTTTATATTTTTAAAAACTATCAATTTAAATTTTTATTCAACCAATCAATAATTCTCCAGGATCTGGTCCTATACATGCATATATGTGTGTATATATGTGTGTGTATGTACACATGCAGACACAATATTCCATACACATAGTCCCCCATTTCTACAATGAGGTTCATCTCCCTCATTCTTCTCTGGTGACAAGCTTGATCATTGGAACAGCACAAGGTTCCTTTCTATTTTATTGGTCTGACCCTCTTCATTGTTGTCCCTGTCATGTATATTGTTTTTGTTGGTTCAGCTTATTTCTCTCAGAATCAGTTCATATAAATGTATGGATTTAAATTAATCTCCAGGAGCTATTCCAGGTGGCCTGAACCTCGAGCTCTCCTGAAAACTTCCTGGAACTCCAGGGCCATAGTGACTCATCACTTGGGTTCTCTCTAGGGTTGACAGACTTCCTGGCTGCTTCCAACTAGGGAGGAAGTATATATCTTAGGAGTATATCTTAGTATAGCGCAGAAAACTCTAAGTTCACCCTCAGTTCTCCCTGACTCCCAGCCCAGGGGCATATCACATTCTACATTTTCTCTTGCTTGGACCCTATGTGTGGCATCATGCAACTGGAAGACTCCTAATTTGGGATAAGAAAGGGCAAGCCCATGTTCATTTCAGCACCATGCCTAGCCCAACTCCTGCTAGGGACTCAACTGTCCAGGTTACTCTTGGGATCCCGGTTGCCTTTTCTTCTGTTTTGCATTCCCTGAGTAAGGGACAGAAACATTTTCAAAGTCCGTGTGTCAAGGCATGGACCTTGTGAGTTTGAGAGGTCTGGAGCAAATGGAATATACAAGAGTCAGGGCAGTTTCTTCATCAAAGAAAACAACCACTGGCAAGAGGATGATGGGGAGTTGTTTCAAAAGTACAGAAACAAGTTAAAATGTGACCACAACATTCTGTAATCTGCTGAATTGTTTTATGTCTTTATATACTTCCTGAGAATTCCTGTTTTACGTCACTCTGTCAATGCAAACTATGCACCTTTTGTGTAAGTAAGCATTTACGGGTGGGAAATAAATACCTGTTTCATGCTTGATTTACTTCGTACATTGAGCACCCTTTTACTTCCTGATTTGGGGAGTTATAGACTTAAACCCCAAACCTTAAGTAACTCTCTCTCCCTCATAAAGTGGGGTCACTGAAAAAGCCAAAGAGCAGAAGAAAGGGAGATCTTGCCCCTCTCTCACTAGAGGCCAGGTCACCTCTTTATTGACTGTTTCCCCAAATTTGAACTCTTTAGGATCATAATAACTAGGTCCAGAAAAGAGAGGGCCGCTTAGTGGGGAAGAGGAAAGTATGAGACCACATGATCTCTTGGAACCAGCAGTAGTTCAGAATTCTCAGAATTCTTGTTTTTCATTTCTTCCAATGAGGGCATACACATTATGTACATATCCATTATATACACACATCATCATTTCTTTAGCAGTTACTCTTCAGTCAATGGGCATCTACTTTGTTCATAATTCTTGGCCACTACAAAAAGTGCTACTATGAATGAATGTTTTGTCTGTATAGGACCTTTCTTTGTCCTTGGAGTACATGCCTAGCAGTGGTATCTCTGGGTCAAGGGATTTGGAAATTTTAGACGCTCTGTGGCAGTCACATTTTATGACTCTAAACTTGTTCCCCATCTCCAAGGTGTCTCTTGTAGCATAAGAAATCTCTAAGAGCTGGGAAAGTCTGCACGTAGGCCATGTTGTTGTGTACCTGGTTACATAAAATGTGCACCTGGTCATCTACCCAGATGTGGGTCTTAAAAAATACCAAGAAACTCTTTCAGGGGTCAAAGTCTCTGTGCTGTACTAGACCAAATGGGATTTTGCAAAGCAGGAAGCAGAAATCCCTGTCTATGACCTATATCCAGAGAAGATGGTTGTTTCAAGCACAGATTAAGCAATTAGGGTAAGCTGAATGCTGACCTTTACTTTAGAAGCTTCTCTAAATAGTTATTTGGCCAGAGCAAGCAGATAGTAGTTGGTGTAAACAAAGTCTGACCTAAATAGAGAGGAGGATTCTGTGTAAACACGTGGTCATCAGCCCAATTCAAATATGCCTTGCAGGATTCACTAACGACAAACCTCAGGAGCTTTGATCCCAAATACAAATAGGATGATTTGGTGACATCCTCTATGTGGGTGCTCCCTCCTACAGTGCCTATCACAACTTTACTCATGCTTGGTCATGGTGTGGGACTCTGGTCCTTGTACTCTTATGAATCTTCCACAAAGGATTCACCCGGCTTATGTTGGGAAATGTTTAACAACCAAAATTCACTGGACGCAATTAAGTTTAATATTCATTATTAACATTTTCTTGATCATTTTAAGTCTACCCAATCAACAAAACAATAAATCAAACCCTGGTTTCTAGCATTTGTTAATTTCCAGGTGTAAATGCTCTCCCTGAAAACAACTGGTTGGACTCTAAGCAGGTTAGAGCTGGCTCCCACTCACCTTCTATTCCCCACAGATTGCTGGAGGCTATCCTTCTCTGGTGGATCCCAATAGACTGGTCCATTCTTTTTTCCCTGATGATACATTTCTCTGATGAAATTCTTTATATCAGTTCCCTTTCTTAATTCCTTTTTTACATATACCATGTTGCCTCTTGCTCACACCCACCAGTCTCCTCTCCTTGTCTTTTTTGGGTGTGATCCTCAGCTTCAGTCTTTTGAGACATTCATGTTCCATGACTCGAAAGGTCAGAAACATCCCAGAAGAGATTTTTTGTCAACCCATGGAAAAATCAGATGATTACAGCAGATTAGCCGCGGTAATTTCTATTTTTAGTCATATCCCACTGAGTGGTTTGCCATTTCCTTCTCTAGCTCATTTGACAAATGAGGAGACTGAAGCAAACAGGGTGAAGTGACTTGCCCGGGGTAACACAACTAGTAAATGTGTGAGGTCACATTTGAACTCGGGAAGATAAGTTTTCCTGACTCCAGGCCTATCTATCCACTGCAACACTTAGCTCACCTGTAATTCCTAGTAAATGAGAAACAATAGAGAACTACCTAGTAAGCAATACCTGCACCAAAAGATCCATGCCTAACAGGAAAAAAGGGATCCGTATGCAGGTTCCTAATTCAAAAGTATATTAGCATCAATCAACTTGGCTCTGAAGAAAGAAGAGAGGTGCCTTTTTTCCTCTCTCAGGTTGTCTTCTCTGTCAGACTTATTTTATTAAATTACCCCCCCCCCCTTTTTTTAATTGCTTCCTACAAGATAAGCCTTATGGTAGAATAGAAAGAGAACCGTCTAGATTTGGTAGACCTGAGTTCAAATCCTGCATCTGACATTTGTTACCTGTGTAACCTTGGGTAAGTCACTTAACCATCTGGGCTTCAGTTTCCTTATTTGTAAAACAAGAGAGGCTAGATTATATTGCCCCTTCTAGCTCATAATCTAAGAGAAGGGAGAACGGATATATTTAGAAATTAAGGCGATGGTGCAGTGGATAGAGCACTGGTCCTACAATCAGGAGGACCTAAGTTCAAATCCGACCTCAGACACTTGACACTTACTAGCTGTGTGACCCCAGTCGCCTCAACAAAAGAAAAAGAAAAGAAATAAAGATGTTATAAAATATAAAAGAAAGTTTATTAGGCGATCTGGGGCGGGGGATTCTAACTCAGAGGCTTCAATCATATTCCCACAGCTTGGCATTGTTACCACCGGCTTCTCAGCCAAGCACATATTCCAAGTGTCTAAACCTGGTGTTCTTCCACTGAGATTACTATGACAACAACCCATCATGAGCAGGGTGGAACTCAGCAAAACCAACCCCCAAGAGAAGTGAAGCAATTTGCTTACCAGACTTTAGCTTATGACCATGCTAGATAACATGTTTGTATCTTTCTATGAATGTGTATGTGACTATTTAGGAACCTCCTTGTTCCAGGACATAGTAGAGAGTTCAGGACAAGAGATGACATATAAGATGACATGTAATGGTCCCCTCCACCCTGCCTGCCAACTCTGAAACTCCATGATTCTAAATCAGATGCTTTCACAGAGCTGAAACCAATGCATTTCATGGAAACAATATGGCCTCAGTGATAACTTGAAAGCCTTATGTTCACCATGGGAAATGTATAAGATGAAAACAACCACGACAGAATTCCCTTTTCCTAGACCTCTCCAACCCATGTTTAGAGAGTCAACATTCTGTTCTCTATGGAAGTTAAGCACAGTGCCTCATTCCAAGGGTCTGGATCGAATCTCAGAAATTCAAAATCCTTGGTTAATTTTTGGATACATTTGCAAATCTAAATGAAGATGTTATCCTTTAAAGCATAAAGAATGGAACATTTTCCCCTTCCACCTTTGGCTTTCTTCCTCAGACAGAAAGGCTGATTGTTTAGAACAAACCTAGAAATTAATTCAGCAGATATTTTATTGAGCACCCATTGGGAAATTGATATTGCATGGGGATGAAGTATCCTGGGGCTACCAAGATTCCAAAATGAGGAGCATTGTGGTGTAGTGGTTAGAAACATGGCCTTGATATTAAGCCTTACCTCTGACACATACTGGCTGTATGACCTTGGACAAGACCCTCAACCTCTCAATACCCCCAAGGTACCTTAAAATTGCATAGCAGTTGTTTCTGCACTGGTAGAAATCCAGAAGGACCTTAGCAGGTTCAAACAGTGGGCTGAATCTAGTAGTTTTTTTTGTTTTGTTTTGTTTTTTGGAGGGGGGAGGCAGGGCAATTGGGGTTAAGAGACTTGCCCAAGATCACACATCTAGTAAATGTGTCAAGTGTCTGAGGCTGCATTTGAACTCAGGTCCTCCTAACTCTAGGGCTGGTGTTCTACTCCCCCGTGCCACCTAGCTGCCCCCTGGGCTGAATCTCTTAAGATGAAATACAATAAGGATAAATAGGTATAAAGTCTTGTACTGGGGCACAATAAAGTCAGCATCACAAGTATAAGATGGGAGAGGCCTGGTTAGGTAACAACTGCTGTGTATGAGAATTCAGAGAATAGGTTTCTGCTGTGCAATGTAGCAGTCCTCTCCCCACCCCCACTCCCCTCCAAAAAAGCTAATTTGATCTTGGGCTGCAGGAAGGGCATAGCTCCCAGGAATGGAGAGGGTATGATCCTAGGTATACTACCTTCATTTGTCCTCATCTGGAGTACTTGGTCAGTGCTAAGTTTCACAATTTAAGTTCATTGCCCTGTGAATAATGAATATACTCTCATTCCGGGCCAGGTTTCACTGGGACTCTCTGGACTTTCTCTACCACGCCCTCAGGAAAGATACTTTCTCTTTGTGTGTGTCTCTGTGTCTCTTTCTGTCTTATCTCTGTCTCTCTCTGTGTCTATTTTTTTTTGTCACTCTCTGTGTCTGTCTGTCTCTGCGTCTGTGTCTGTCTCTCTGTCTCTATGTCTATCTCTCTGTCGCTCTGTCTCTCCTCTCTCCCTCTATCTTTCTCTGTCTCTGTCTCTCCCCCTCTTCTGACTCTCTCTCTCTCCACCCCCCCACCCCGCCCCCAACATTGTCTTTACCTATTAGAAAGTAAATTCCTTGAGGGTAGAGACTCTTTTTTTGTATGCCCAACATTTAGTACAGTGCTTAATAACTGTTTGTTGGGGCAGCTAGGTGCTACAGCCCTGGAGTCAGGAGGACCTGAGTTCAAATGCGACCTCAGACACTTGACATGTTTACTAGCTGTGTGACCTTGGGCAAGTCACTTATCCCCAATTGCCTTGCCTTCTCCCCTCCAAGAAAAACCAAAACTGTTTGTTGCCTTAAGAGTCGGGAGTGGGGGTGGGGGTGGGGATTACTGGGTTTGGTGAAAGGTCTTGGGGCCGTGTCATATAAGAATCAGTTGAAGGAACAGAACGTGTTTAGCCTGGAGAAGAGATGACTGGGGAGGGGAAGGGTGACGGAGGCCGCATGACAGCTTGTCATCATGCATTGGAAGGACTGTGATGTGGAGGGGTTAGATCTGCTCTGTTTGGCCCCTGAGGGCAGAACCAGAAACTGTGGGGAGAAGTTAGGATCGATTTCCTAATAATCAGAGCTGTCCAAGAGTGAAATGGGCTGACTTGGGTGGGAAGGGGAAGAGAGGGGAGGGAGGAAGGGAATCCTCCTACTCAGAAGTCTTTAAGCAGAAGCTGGATGACCACTTATCTGGCATGTTATAGTGGGGATGACTTTTGTGTATGAAAGGCAGCCAGGTGGTGTAGCAGATAGAGCTCTGAGCCTGGAGTCAGGAAGATCTGAGTTCAAATTCAGCCTTAGACACAAACTAGCTGTGTGACCCTAGGCAAGTCACTTTGACATGTTTACCTCAGTTTCCTCATCTGTATAAATGAGCCAGAGAAGGAAATGGCAAACCACTCCAGTATTTGTGCCAAGAAAAACCCAAATGGGTGACAGAGAGTTGGACCATTTTTTCTGTGTAAAAGAAAACAATTTCTCTATCTCCCCTACCCCCACCCCATGCCTGGAATGCTCTCTCTCCTCCTCTCAAATTTCTAAGCTCCCCGGCTTCCTTTAAAGCCCCAATTAAAATTCCACTTTCTACAGGAAGCCTTCCTAAAACCCTCTTTATTCCAGTGCCTTCCCTCTTTTAATTATTTCCTGTTTATCTTGAACTAAGGCAGCTTGCTTTGTATGTATTTGTTTGTATGTCATCTCCTCCCTTATATTTTAAGCTTTTTGAAGACAAGGACTGTCTTTTGCCTCTTTTTGTATTCCCACCCCTTAACACAATGCCTGGCACATAGTAGGTGTTTCAGAACTGTTTACTGATCGATTGATTGTAGGTCTCCCTTCACTTTCCATCTTGACCTATAAACAGAGTGTTTGTTTGTTTGTTTAAAAGCTAATATAAGATTTAGCTCTAAACAGAACCTTCCAACCACTGAGTCCTTTTATGCAAGAGGAAATCGAAGCACAGAGGTTAAGTAACTAGTCCTAGTTACTGGTTACTCCGATACAATTGAGTGTCTGCAGTGGAATTTGAACCTAGGTCCTTCCTGCCTCCCTGTACGGTGCTCTATCTACTACATCCCGGTTGCTATGGCTGAAAAGTAGTTGTTGTGCCCAAAGTCACACACCTAGTAAGTGTCTGAGGTCACATTTGGACTCAGGACTTCCTGACTCCAGGCTCACCTTTCTGTCTCCTGCTCCACCTAGCCGTTCCGTGGTTGGAAAATTAGTCACCTCAGTTTTTGAAATGACTCTATTCAATTCAGTAAACACTTATTAGGTGTCTACTATGTGCCAAGAATTACGCACGGGGTCATAAAGGCAGAAATTTAACAGTTCCTGCCCTCGGAGAGCTTATAGTTTACCAGAGAGAAACATACAAGTACACGGCGAAATAAACACGGAACATGCGGACGGGGGATGGAGGGAGAGGAAAGTTGATTTCCCATTTCCTCACCTCCCTCATCAGCTCAGGACTGTGGAAAACATCAAAAATTGCTTTCTTAGTAAAACTAAAATACTTTAAAATCATATTTTTTTTCTATAAAATCCCTCTAGGAGGTATGGAAGAGTGACTTGGTTGCTCAGTTCTGGAATATGAATCCAGGCTGTAGTTTAAAATATTTTGACTTTGTCCATTCCTTGAACAAGGTGACAAGATTCAGACTTCATTAGTACCTTAAGCCCTCCTGATTGGAACTTGGAGCAAAGAGCTCCTCCCAAAGTTTCCATTTAAAAAAGGTGGCCCCAAAACTTGATCCAGGGGCCAACAGCAGACAGGTAGTCGGTGGTGCACTTCACCTTGATGTTGATGAAGATCTGAAGGTCTTCCAGGTCCTTGCTGTCCCACCCATACCAACCATTTTTTTCTTTTCCTATCTTTGGCTCCTTCAGATAATGCCCCTTGCCTATACCTTGCTTCCTCTCCTCTCCCGTTTTCAGCTTCCTTTTGTGTATTATCCTTTTCTATTAAAATATAAGCTTTTTGAGGGCAGGAACTATCTTTTTTTTTTTATTTGTATCCCCTTAGCATTGTGCCTAACACAATAAATGTTTATTGACTGGATCTAAATGCTACCTGAAATTGTCTTGGAGCAGAGTCATGTTAGAGATATTGGGGTACTATGCTAGTTTGAAAATTCCTCTCTCCAAGCTAGGAATGGCTTGAATATAGATTAATTTGAATTAAATAAAATGATTTCTGGCAGACTTGGACAGAGTACAGTAATAGTATTAATATATATTTTTCTTTGACAGGATTTTCTAACATCGAGAATTGCTGCTGGCTCCAGGGCACTATCCTCTTCACTGAAGGTCCTCTCTATTCCAGGCCTACACATATGGTCCGGACTAGGTTCATTCCTGAGGAAAGCCTGGCATCTGTATTTTTAAATGATATTTAATATTTCCCATCTACATGTAAAGACAATTTCTGACATTCATTTTTAAGAATTTTGAGTTCCAAATTCTCTCCCCTGTCTCTGTGGTGGTAAGCAATTTGATATAGGTTATATGTGTGCAATCACGAAAAACGTATTTCCATATTAGTCATATTATAAAAGAAGATACAGATTTAAAAACATATAAAAAATAAAGAAAGTGGAAAAATAGTCTGCTTCAATCTTCATTCAGACTCCATCAGTTCTTTCTCTGGATAGGGATATTTTTCATCATGAGTCCTTTGGAATTGTCTTGGATCATTGTAGTGTTGAGAAGAGCTAAGTTATTCACAGTTTATGGTCATACAATGTTGCTATTACTGTTCTCTCGGTTCTGCTCACTTCACTTTGCATCAGTTCATGTAAGTCTTTCCAGTTTTTTCTGAAATCATCCCGCTCATTATTTCTTATAGCACAATAGTATTCCATCACAATCATATACTACAGCTTGTTCAGCCATTCCCCAGTTGATGAGCATTCCTTCAATTTCCAACTCTTTGCCACCACAAAAAGAGCTGCTATTAATATTTTTGTACAAATGGGTTCTTTTCCGTTTTTAATGATCTCTTTGGGATTATATCAATAAGGCAAGATTCATGACCTTGAGGATGACCATGAACATGCCTGAATGGTTTGGAATCACAAAGTATAAGAAATTCTCTAGGTAGAAGGCAGAGGAAGTGTAACATTTATTTAGACACGAGAGAATCCAATCCCAGGACCAGTAATTCCAATTCCATATAGTAGCAGTAATATTTCAAAGCCAGTAAGCCCACCTCAATGTAGCAACAAGGAAATTGTAACACAATATTATAGCAAGGATACAGGTCATCCTGTAACCTTCCCTCCCTGCTAGGGCCTTCCTGTAAACAATCACTCACAAATCCTTCTCTTTGGACTGAAATCCAATTCCTTTAGCTCTCCCTGCCTCAGTGTTCTCTTGATGTGTGCTTCTGATTCCTGCTGTTCTCAGTTCTGCTGCTTTGCTGCTTTCAGTTCTGGGCTCTCTTTTTATATAGTCCTAGCCAGCATCTGATCTATTAGAACTCAGTGCCCATACCATTGGCTCTGGTTTTAGCAACTCCCCTTAGGGCCCTGAGGGCTTCATGCCCATATCAGGCTTAACTAGCAAAAGGATGTGGGCCTGGGACCTCATACCTAGTTAGTGAAAGGGTGTGGGCCTGCCTGGAATCTGGTGCCCCTTTGTTGGCTGCAGCTGAGGCCTATTCAATGGGCAGGAAAGAGCTTTCACTTACTGATTGGCCTTACAGGATTACAGACCTAGTAGTGATATTGCTGCCTGGTGTCTATGCACAGGGATTTAGCTTCCTTTTCTCATACTCTTTAGCTGCTGATTGGTCCTTCCACCCCCCACCCCGCATTTTAAGGATTAGGTTTTGTCTCAGATCTCCCCAAAGGAGGGAGTACAAAGATACTTTAGTTGCTTCATAAATGTTTCTTGAGTGCCTTGACCAACAAATGTCTTTTGACCAGCTGGGTCAGGGATTGAGTTCTCCAAAAAACCTTTGGAGTTTCAGGAGACTCTTCTCCTGGTTGTCAGCTAGTCCAGCAAGGAAGGTCAGATCTCTTGAGCTCGGTGAGGTGGACTCTGAGCATCACTATTGATACTTAATCACCTAAGGTCAGGAAAATACAAAGTCAAGGGAGACAGTCCCAAACCTTAAGTCAGGCTTGCCTAGGTGGGACTTGGGCTGCATGGCTGTGTGGAAGCAGGGGTGGGAGATACAGAGAACTGTTCTTTCTTTCTTCACCCCTCACAGGGAGTGACTTAAAACACTGCTGACATGACCTGTAGCCAGCAAGAGGAGAGAATAGCAGAGGATGGGTCCCTCGATTTTAAAGATCCTCTGAGTTATCAGCTCTTCAGAGTCAGTGGCAAATAAGGCATTATTACTTCACCATTTCCAAAGCAGCAAGCCTTTCTCATAGCTGAGTCATGCACATGGGCCATCTGGGACCAAGCAGACATTTCATCATCTTCACAGCACCCAAGGGCTGCCCTAGCACAGGTGTTGCGCCAGAAGGAAAAGGTTGCTCTGGGACAGTTCCGTGGGATGCTCTCATTACAATGTAATTATGTTACAATCACAAAAAATGCAGAGTAGACAACGAGTTCTTAAGCTAAATATAAAGCCTAAATATAAACCTTAAATTCTTTTACAAAGAATAGAAAAAAAGAGTTTCTTAATTAGAATGGAAAGGGTAAGTGCCATTGGCTGGCTAAAGACTAGCTAGACCTATTTTAGCCTATAAAAAGCTAGCTTACCAGCTTTGTGGTCATTGAAGGCAGGAGCCAGCCATTGAGGAAGAACCTAGCACCAGCCCAGGAATTGGTCCTCACATATTAGGGGATGGGAAGGAGGGGTTTTCAGTTCACCCAGCAGAGAGGAGAGAGTAGGATAAGGTCTTCCACAAGGAGAGAAAGGCTAGTGGGGCCCTTCACTGCCAGAGGCCTGAGATGGCCTCATCGTACATGCCCCTCTCTGTGGGTGTATCTACTCTTCCCACGCATTTGTAGGGCAGTGCCCCATGATGTGGGGAATGTTTATAGCTCCAGTGAGAAGGAAGGCCTCCAACAATGCTTTGAGCTAATTCTATCTATTGGCTTATTATTAAAGGCAAGCTAACCAATAGTGGGTTTATTAGCAATAATTTTAAGAGTATGGTTCCATAGGTTTCCCTTTGAACCTTGTAGTAGTAACTGGGGAAATGCCTAGAGGTGGTAATATGTATCTAACCCAGAACTCACCATGTCCCAAGCTCTTGGCTCACATCTACTGGGTGTGAACTCAAGGACTGACCACAAAAGCTTGTATTGGCTCTGGCTCATTTGTATTTACCTAGGGTTTACTCTGGGGGATCTTCAAATGTAGCTGCTATCTTGGTTCCTGCAAACGTGGGTAACAGGATCACTGATAACAAGCATTCAGGGGCTCCACGTAACAAGCCCTCAAGGTAATGAGTATATATTAGGTAGAGGACAGTCATTATTTGATTATCCAAAAGAATGCAGAAGACAGAAATGACTCAAATACCCACAAATAGATACTGAAAAACTAGCAAAACACCTCCAATAGCTCATAAACTCCTCTCAGAAGGGAATTAAACTTAGAGTTGTTAATGGGGCAACTTTGACATTTTGAGCAGATCCCTCTATTCTACAGAAGTGCCGCCTTAGCAATCCTAAACTGAGTCATTTGTACTCATTACCTTGAGTGCTTATTCCCTGGAGACCCTGCTGTGCTACCAAATGAATAACTGCACTTATTTGTCGACTCTGAAAAAAATGACCAAAAAGTCACAGAGGTTATACACTCACTGCCAACTAAAAAAATAAAATAAGATAAAATAACAGAGAGCTTGTACGGATTGTCATAACCACAGTTAACTCTAAGGAATAAAATAAAAATAAAATAAAAAATAGAACCAATGGCAGTCATAAGCAAAAAAAGCTTCCTTTATTCCATCAGAGGAGGGAAAGTAGACATATGTGCCAGGGCCTCCTCTAGAAGCAGACCCCCTTTAGCATGGGCAAACCTCAATATGGGTACCAATGGCTAAGCAGTGAGCTGTGGCCCTGACAATAAGGGGTAACAGCCACAATGAGACCAATTTGATTCATAGCAGGGCTTCATGACCGGAACATGGTTTCTGCAGGTACTTGTGGCTAGCTCAGGGACCACCTGGTGCTGGTGTGAAACAATGCTGGGATTTTGCTGTGGCTGAGTTCATGCCAGAGGGTGAGTGCCAGGCTCAGGACACAGCTTGCTTGCTGGGCCTTAGCTCTGGAAAAACAGGGTGTCTCCAAGTGGTGGGATTCAGCCGGTTCTCATGAGTTTGGCAGAACTGGTACCTAATTTTGGCTTGAGTTCGGGCTAACAGGTTGTTTGTGGGGATGCCACGTCAACAGCGCTCGCGGTGCCTTGGCTAGGTACCATCGAGAACCCATTGTTAATTTATTTGAATCCCGCCACTGGTGTCTCCTAATAGTAAAAAGAGAAGAGTAACAAGAGAGGAGTGGTCTTGCCATGAGGAACCTGACATATTAAAAAATTTTTTAAAGCATTATCCAAATAACTTACTATCACAGCAGAAGTGATAGCAAGGTCCAAATCCTTTGTTCTTAAATGTTTTTAATTCGATATTTTATTATAACTTATTTGTTATGTTTATTCTAATTGAACCTTTTAAATCTCTTTAATACTTATTACTTCCAGATCCAGATGATGTGAATGACCCTATTCTTTCCCCAAGAAGAGCCTGGCTCGGGAACTTCTTTGGTCTTTCTCTAAAAGCCAAATACCAGAGCTCTTTAGGCTGAGGTCACCCACAAGGCAACCCTCAAGGCTAACGTTGCCTCAGAAACCTCCCTTTGCAGTAATTCTAGATTCCTATCTCTGGGAAACTGGTAGACAATTTTCCTTCCCTTTGGGAGAAGGTTGAGCCCCTGAGGAAAGGAAAAAAAAATTCAATTTAATGGAGATGTAAGTATCAAAACAGCCTCTTTTTACTAGGAAAGTGAGGAGAAATGCAATTCCCTCTAGCTAACCTATAATCTCACTAATATGCATTTATTGGTTCTCAAGGTGTGTGTGTGTGTGTGTGTGTGTGTGTGAGTGTGTGTGTGAGTGTGTGTGTGTGTGTGAGAGAGAGCTCATTCTGCCTGGGGGCTCAGAGTTTGGGATGCCCTGAATGACCTTCATTCTCTCCTCTCCTCATGCTTGCTCCTCACAAATTCTAGTTTTTTCCTCCCAGAAACTGTCCAGAAAACACAGTCCTCCAAATTCAAGTTCAAAATATATCACCAACTAACTGATGGATCCTGGGACAACAGCTGTCTGAGTTTGTCATCTCCATAGGCCCTATAGTTAATCGATTAGTCAGACAATAAGCGTTTGTTAAGCTCCTACTTTTCTTTCAGTCACTTTGCTAAGCATCAGAAATACATCCCTCCACACCACCTAAGGAGGAGATTACATGCAAATAAGGATAAATGGGGATTGTCTAAAAGGGGGATGGTTGTTGTTTGTCCTCCATTCTTGAAGAGGACCATAACATCGAGAAGATGATGCTGTGACTTGCAAGTGAATTGGATTTAAGTGAGGCAGGGCTGTATGTACAAAGTCAGCAGCCTCACTTTCTCCTCCAGAGCCATCTGGGTCCGGTGGCCAGATATCGATCAGCAATGAAGGAGGAGTGGGAAAAGATTCTTGCGGAAGGTGGTGTGGTAGCTGAGTCTTGAAGGAAGCTAGGAGGTGGAGATGAGGAGACATAAGGGAGAGCCAGTGAAAAAAGGAAGGAAAGAAGGAGGAAAGGAAGGAGGGAAAGAAGGGAGGGACAGGGGGAGGGGAGAGAAGAGGAAAAGGGAGAGGGAAAGAGTGAGAGAAGAAGAAAGAGAAAGAAGAAAAGAGAGGGGGAAGGAAGGAGAGTAGAGTAGAAGGAAAGAGCCTCAGAATCAGGCTTTTAGATAATTCAAGAAAATGGTATGTGCGAGGTAAATAAATGAAATGTGAAGACTTCACAGGGGAAGATGTGTATAATATTCATATCTATATACAGGAGTGTTTAAAAATCAAGATATAGGGAAGGGGAAGATTCTGAGGCTGTGAGAATCTGTTTATTCTCTGGGAGTTTCTTTTTTTTTACTCTGAAACTTTTTGTTTTTTCTTATGGTTCTGGTTTAAAGATTTTGTTCAGCAAAAAAAGGGTCATATTTTTTTTCCTCTGTTTTCCTCTACTGTAAAGAATGGAGAGAGTTTCCCCCTCCCCTTATTCTATTCTCCTTCCTCAGATTTATAGATGTCACCCCACCTGTAATCATTAACTGAGGGAATGGGAATTGGAGTTTCTGTGCCTTGATTTCTGGTTCTTTGTTTAGCTTTTCACGCTTAGATTGTGAGCCCATCTCCCAGTACATGGTGAGAAAGGTCAGAGGTGGGCGGGGGATTCTTTTGCGTTAGGTATAATAATGATGCCTTGCCCTTTGCCCTTTGTATTCTGCCTCCTTTGCTGGTTCAGGTCTGTCTCGCGAGAACTGAATAAAATTTACTTTCTGTTCCCACCTTGAGGTGGCTCCTTATTAGTATTATTATTTGGTGAGGGTCAGATTACCCCACACATGATACATTTTAGTTAAATGTTAGTGAAAATAAGATCCAACTTCACAGAGTAAGCCCCAGCTTCAGAGAGAGCTCCCGTGGTATACTTCAGTGTTTACTCCCAGATCACAGAGATAGAGAAATGGAGACAAAAACTGAACAGCCGCTGTCCTCAAGGAGATTACATTCTAAAAGGTAGGGAGAGGAAAAGATAGATTGCCTGCTAGGAAAAATAAATACAAAGCAATATAAAGTCATTTGGAGGAGAGAGTGTTAACAACCTGGGAGTGGAGGGAGGAGAAAAGTCTTGTGTAAGAGTCCACCACCTGAGCTATGCTTTGAAGCCACAACGGTGGATTTGGTGTCACAAATCTGCTACCGACTGAGGCAACCCTTGGTCAAATCTCTAAACCTCTTTGGGCCTAATTTTTCAGGTCTGTAAATGACAATGTAATTAGCTATCTGATCAGATCTAAATCCCTGAGAAAGTACCTGTGTGCCTTTCTCCAAATATGGGCCAAGGTTGGAGTCAGGGTACGTTAGTGTTTGCAGTACCTTTGGCCCATTTCAAATATTCCAAATAATGGAGGTTACAAAAGACTCCCAGGAAGTCTCAGCTTTTCCTTTCTTCTGCCTCTCCAAAGACCAAGTATGAGCTGGCAGAACTTTGTAAAGCTTCCTCCAGCCTTTCTTTTCATTCTTTGATTTTCTGATCGTCTAGTCTAGAGCCACCTGCAAGGTAGGTACTGAGGGTTGAGATATGCTGATACCACTGGAGGTGGTATCCCCACCCAATCCTCCCCACCTTCCCATCTCCCTCAGCCCAGGGCTTCCCGACTGCTAACCGCCCCCCCCACTCCAGTTTGAGTAGAATTCACTAAGAAGCATCACAGCTTTGCCAAAATAAAAAGGCCAGGCCCTGGGGCCTCTGGCAGGTTACCTTGAGGGCGGGTCAAGGCTCCTTTCTGTTTAGAGCAACTATCTTGTCGTTTTAAACTGAGCTGCTAAAGCACAGATTGTGGTTACCTTGCCAATGCTTTCTCCCTCTCCACTTTTCTTTAGCAAACTGAGCCGTTATTTGCCTGGTTCAGCTTCTAATGAGGATATGGCCTCTAAGTCTCCCCTGGCTTTTGATAAAGGACCACATTGTTCTCTGGACACCGTCAAGGGCACTCATTAGCAGGGAGTGTGGGTGACCCCCCTCCACAAGGAGGGAACTAGCTCTAATTGTCTTGTCCCTCATATAAAGCCCTGGTAATTTCTAAGAACAAAGGTATTTTCCACAGAAGGTTGGCTCTCAGAGGGCCTAGAGTGTGTTTTAGATATATTTTAAACAGTGCTCCATTTCAAGCTAATGGTACCAATAATGGGGGTTTTCACCTTCCTTCATTAAGGATCGCGAAGGATTCTTATTGCCTGATGGGCACATTTTTTTCTTTCTCCTCGGACTTCATACTATTTTATTATTTTCCAATTACATGTAATTATTCAACATTCACTTTTATAAGATCTTGAGGTCCATATTTTTTTCTCCCTCTTCTCTTCCCTCCCCAAGATAGCAAGTGATCTGATATAGGCTGTACATGTATCATCATGTTAAACATATTTCCACATTAGTCGTGTTGTGAAAGAAGAATCAGAACCAAAGGGAAAAGCCACAGGAAAGAAAAAAAGACCAAACAGTCTGCTTGGATCTGCATTCAGACTCCACAGTTTTTTGTCAGGATGTGAATGGCATTTTCAATCATGAATCTTGTGGAACAATGGGCACTTTTCTGAGAATGTCCCTCATCCACAAAGAGCTGAAAAGGCCACCGAGAGTTCACCTGACATAACACCAATTTTCATCCGGAACGTTTCTGGCGTTTCTGGCTATGAAACGTGGAATGCTGAAATCAGTGAGCCAGCAAATAAACACAAATTGAGTGCCAAATACCTGCCAGGCACGTACTAAGCTCTGGATGAGTTGTAGATGACCCAAAGGGAAATGGAAAGGTGCATGGTTGCATTGGTAACTGAGGGGAGAGCCAATGAAGGGAGGTCTGATTATACCTTCGCTCCCAAGTAGGCCCAAAACGCCTAGCTACTAGGTGCTAAGCAGATGTGGGCATGAAGCCCCGAGGGTCCTAAGGGGAGTTGCTAAGACCAGAGCCAATAGTAAGAGCTTAAATTCTGGTCGCTCAGATGACCTGATAGCTAAAGAGTGCATAAAAAGGGAAGACAGAGGTATTTGCTTAGGGCTCTCACTCTCGAGCCCTCCAGCTTGCAAACCCAGATGTTTGGACTTTGTTAAACTCTGGTAACTATGCATTGAGATTTGAATCAGAGGAGGTCTGTCTGTTGATGTTTGTAATTTGTTTGTATTTGCTCTGAAGCTCAGGGTGCTGGCTTTCCCCCCTGAACTAAGTGAATGATATTTGTATGTTGGATTAAAGTAAGATTGTTAACTCCTTAACATTGCTTTCCTTAGTAAAGCAGATCAAAAGAATCTGGGCTTGCAGCATTCTGTGAGCTGGTTGTTGTTGGTTTTACACAGCCACAGTAGCTGCTAGCCAAATTGTTGCAACAATGGTGGGAAGCAGGAGGCCAGCAATGTTACAAAACGAGGGATTGTGTGTGTCAAGGGTGTCATTAGAGACCTATGCTGTGGTCTCTTCAATGTGGGGAGTCCATCCAGTGGTGAAAATGACAAGCCATTTATGCCTGCCCATCCTGTGTCATTCGCATCCACGTCAATCAATAAGGTCTTCTTGAGTACCTACTCTGTGCCATGTACTCTGCAAGGTGCTAGGTATATAAAGACAAAAACAAAGCGATTCCTACCCTCAAGGACATTGCATTCTACGGGAGACATATTCTGCCTTCCACAAATTCACCTGGGGAGCCACTCAGTGTATTGGAAGCCTTCTTCAATTTCTTTGAGATTTCTTTATTTGCTTACTATGCGCAGGACACGTTTGATACTGCGTCGATATTAATGCAAAACTCAAGCTGTTTCTTGGTTTTTCCTCTCTCTCTCATTATACAGCTGGACCATGTACTTTTCCAACCATATACTTCTTTGATGACATTTGTTTTTCTCTTTTGTGTGGGACAGCAGAGTCTGAGGAAATGACTTCAGATCGCACTTCTGAGATTTCTTGTTTCATCATTTAATGTCCCCCAGCTTTGGTTTTCTTTTCTGCAAAACTAGATGGGCTGGACTGGATGTCTTCTTGTGATCCTGTCTTTCTTGTCTGGAATGCCACGAAGCCTGTTCGGGCCCACCATGTGCCCCTCCGGAGAAATGATCTGAAAAAGAGATGAGCTAGTCTGAGTGGGGAAGGGAACAAACATTTATTATGTGCCCACTATGGCCAGACGCTGTGCTAAGCACTTTACAAATATTATCTCATTTGGGAGATAGGAAATAGGAAGAAGTTAGGATGACCAAAGGGCATCCCAAGTACTCTGTTGGTACCCAAAGAATGTCAAGAGGTCTATAGGAAGGCGCTCAACACTCTGGGTATACCCTCAGTGCCAGATATGTGGGAAGTATAGATAAGAGTTCTGGCAGCATGGGAAAGCATTAATGGATTTTACTTGCATTACCAGAGGGAACAGAGAACACAGATCCATCTGTCAGTTTCATAATATGACCTTTCCTGGTTTAAAGCAAGATTGCTTGTTTAGGGGGAATCTGATAGAACTTCATTTTGGCCACGGTGACAGAATTCAACTGATAATTGGCTTTGAATGTGCTTTGAAAGTCTACCTGTGTCTCCTGAGGCTTTCTGCTGCTCTCCCGTGGGGAGCTGGCCAAGAGAAGTTTAAAAATAAGTATTTTGTAAAGGAGGGCATTGTGGACTTAAAAGGCAAACCGAGAAATCCAGTGGTTGATTTTTCAGGGTAACATCATCCTTGTTGTGCCTGATGGAATTTTTTAAATGGCAATAGTCTTCAATTTTCTGAAGATAACACTGTTTGACAAATAGAGCCTGGCTTAAGAGCAAAGCTCTGGTAGCAAAGCAAAGAGCAAAGCAAACCGGCTCATTCTAGCTATCAGCAAGACAGGTATAAAACCCCTGAGACAAGCCTGGATACCTGATGACATCAACAGCCCTCAACTCTCTGTGCCCGCTTGCATTAGTAGGTTAAACAGAAACAGAGCTGAGCTGTTTCATTTTTTAAGTGTACAACCTTGCAATCTGAAAGCCTAAGAACGTCTTGTCTTCTCCTCCACTTGTTTTATAGATAGGGAAACTGAGGTCCAGCAAACAGATGTGCCTTGCTTGAGGTCACTCAATGAGTTGGTGGCAGAAGTGGAATGAGAAACCAAGTGATGAAGTAACAAAAGGTTTCAATAGAACTTTAATTTAAAAAAATTTAAAACCCACTAAATTCCATATGGACAACATGGCTACTTTGGGTGAGGAATAATGTGGGGGGTAGGAGGTCTGGGATGAGGTCAGGCCTAGTATGGTGCTTTTTCACTTTTCCAAAATTATTTCATGTAAACTTTCTGGGAAGGCAACGTGATACAGTGATAAGCACATTGACCTGAGTTCAAATCCCGACCCTTCTACTTACTACCTGTATGACCTTGGGCAAATCACTTAAGTTCTCTGGGCCCCAGGTCTCTCATCTGTAAAATGAAAGTGTTGGACATTATGCTTTTCTCCGGCCCCCTTCCAGCTCTAAATTTGTGATTCTATCTCATTTCGTCTCTCAGCCACCCTCAGACCCTATGAAGTTCACAGGGCATATAGTGATGCTCCCAATTTTACAGATGGGGAAATTGAGGCACAAAGCATTTAAGTGGTTTACTTGAGATATTGGATCAAGTTATAGGGCCAAGACTTGAATCTGTGGCTACTAACTCTCAGCTTTCCAAGCCAGGGCTTAGGAGGCCACGTAGCCTAGAGGACAGAGGAGTGTTTGACCTAGTGGTCAAGAAAATTAACGTCCAAATCTGACCCCAGATACTTCCTAGTTGTGTGACCTTGGGCAAGTCTCTTAAATTCTGTGAGGTTCAATTTCCCCATCTGTAAAATGGGGTTTATGATAGCCCCTACCTCATGGTGTCCTGAGAGCAAAGCAAGGCACTTGCTATACAGAAAGCATCAGCTGGTCTATTATTGTTCCCTCTGCAGAGGTCACTTCTATCTATGACCGCCCTTCCCCTGATTCTCAGGCTCAGAACAGGTGCCATCTTTGACTCTTCTCTTTCCACTCTCACCTGGTTACTCATCAAGTTCTTCCTCATCTATCCCTTCTGCCCCCTCCTTTCTGCTCTCATTCCCCAGTCCCAGCTAGAATTCTTTATCCTAGCCTCATAGTGTTTAGAGGCAGGAGCATTCAGCACAGTGCCTGGAACATAGTAGGTAGGGGCTTAATAAATGCGACTGGACTGACAGATGGAAGGCATTTTTGATACTATCCACTTCAGCTTCCTTTTTTTTTTGACAGATGAGAAAACTGAGGCTAGTAAGAGGAATGGTTTGCCCAAGCCAAGTCTTGAATATATGTCTTCTAACTCCAAATACGTCTCTCTACATATTCTATTTCTTGCCTGGAATTGATATTAGCGATTAGTTTAACCATGTTATCTCAACCAAGTTTAGCCATGTTATAAAATCTTCCCATTCAATAAACTCTAATTGCCTCTAGGAGAAAATAAACAAGCTCTTCTGCTTTGCTCTTAAAACCTTTGACAAAGCTCAGATGTTATTCTACTGTGCCCAGCTCCAAACCTCTTCTGGGGGCTCCCCAGCCCCCAATCCCTTCCTCCCACCTTCGTCCTTGGAGTGCAAAAATACCACCTTTGGACTGTAGACCGGGGGAAAAGTTATTTAGCCTTGTTATTGTGTCGTGTACCTATTTATTCTTAGACTTCTGTGCTTCTAAACTTTATGGTCTAGGCAAATCGTCTTTCTGGCTCTTCCTGAAATAGGACACTCCCATCTTCCCTCTCAAAGGCAGCTAGGTAGTGCAGTACCAGGCATGGAGTCTAGAAGATCTGAGTTCAAATCTAGCCTTAGACACTTACTAACCTGTGTGACCCTGGGCAAGTCACTTAACTCTGCTTCAGTTTCCTCATCTGTAAAATGAGCTAGAGAAGGAAATGGAAAACCATTGCAGTATCTTTGTCAAGAAAACTCCAAATGGGGTCATGAAGGGTCGGACTGAAAAATGACTGACCAGCAATCTTCCCTCCCTTCGCTTTATCACTAGCTAGCTACCTCCATGCCTAGAATGTATTCCCTCCCCACTTCCACATCTTAGAATACCTTATTTCCTTTAAAGCGTTTCCTGAGAGTGACGTCCGTGAGAGGCTTTGGAAGACCCTTTCTCCGGAGATGGTTAGAAGGAAGCCATCATCTCTCCCAGACAGAAATAAAAAGTTTTTTAATTAAACAAGATAATATTTGGAAAACACTTAATACAGTGATTGGCATGTAGTGGGCGCTCAATAAATGCTTGTTCTTTATGGTCCTTCTGCGAGGCAAAGGACAAGAAAGAATGTTGAAGCGTGTTGTTGTTGTTGCTTTTAGGTTGTTTTTTTTTTCAGCCATATCTGACTCTCTGTGACCCCATTTGGAGAAGAAAATGGCAAACCACTATAGTATCTTTGCCAGGAAAACCCCAGAGTGGCATTGCGGAGAGTTGGACATGACTGAATGACTCAACAAAAACTGTGTGCTTCCTAAATGTATGTTGATGAAAAGGAAGGGACCAAACATGCTGCAATATTGTATGCCTATTATCTCATGGATGTTGGATGAGATCATGGCACTGATGACGGCTGTTACAATAATACATGCCTACTCTGTGCCGGGCACTGTGTTAAACACTTTGCATCTATCATCTCATTTAGTCCTCACAACCACCCTGGGAGATAAATGCTATTATTACCCCATTTTACAGTTGGGGAAATTTAGGCAGACAGAGGTAAAGTGATTTGTCCAGGGTCACAAAGCTAGTAAATGAGGCTGGTGTTGAACTCAGATCTCGACTCAAGGCTCAATGTTCTATCTGCTGCTGCTTTGATTGATTGACCATAGTTGTCTAGTCATTGGATCCCGGGCCCTCTCTCCAATTCAATATGTTTTGCTCTCCCCAGACACCTACCATGGTTTCCAATAGCCCACAGAATAAAGTCTGATACTAAGGTTAAGATGTAATCCAGCCCTTACCTGTCTCATCTCCCTGCTTCCCCTCATCCCCTTTACATTCTAACCAATCTACTTGTCTTCTAAGCAAGATATGCAGGTGTTTGCCTTTGCTTGCAGCCATCCTGATGATACAGAGATTCCCATTTATGTTACTAATTAACAGAGCAGTAACAAGGGCAAGGTGATCAGGGCTTTGCCTCCGAGGAAGTGACATTTAAAGGGCCCAGTGCAGGGATTGTACTCTGTGCCTGGGGAAAGGGGAGCTGGTGGGGTGGAGCTGTGGCCTGCTGGGATAGGGAGAAGGGAGGCAGAAACAGGATCCTGGGGGAGTGGGAAAGGAAGGGAGCACATGAGTGCCTGTAGGGGGTCTCTAGCACAGATTGAAACTATTGGGACCCAAGTTCTGGCCCCACCTAGGAGTGGACAGGCATCTCTTAACTGAAGGTGTTGGTCCCTTACTCAGCAAGCCCACCTCTTCCATGGTGGCCCAAGGGCTGCTTCTTAGTATTCTAAGGAAAGGGGGCATCTTGGCAGCCAGGGACAGGCTGAGAAGAGCATATCCCAATGTGGTTTATGATCAGCCTGCCAGGGGAATCCCTCACAAAAAGGGATAGGAAAGGGGAAGGGGAAGGGGAAGGAGGAAAAGAAAAATATCTTGGCCCCTGAGAAAGGGCTGAGACACATTCCTATTTCCTCCTTGATGTTGGAGGACCTGATCTTTCAGAAATTTTGCATACTTGATCACAGAAGATAAAAGGGGCACTTGATTACATAAAATTATTGCAAAACAAAACCAATGCAGCTAAAATTAGAAGAGAAACAGTTATCGTGGTGGGGGGGGAGGGGATGGCTTTGCAGTAAGTTTCTCTGACAAGGGTCTCATTTCCAAGTTATATAAGGAACTGATTCAATTCTACGAGAATGAGTCATTGCCCAAATGATAAATGGTCAAAGCATATAAACAGGCAGTTCTCAAGGAAAGAAATTACAAGTTGTCAACAACTATATAAAAAAGGCCCTAAATTACTAATCATTAGAGACATGCAAATTAAAGCAATGAAGGCTTCACTTCATACCCATGAAGTTGACAACGATGACAGAAAAAGGAAAATGGCAAATGTCGGAGGCACCATGGGAAAACAGGCACATGAATATGTTGTTTGTGGAGCTGTGAGGTCGTTTAGCTATTCTGGAAAGCAATTTGGAACTATGCCCCTGTTAAGGTAATTAGAGTGGGACTTTTTTTTTTAACCATTTTGTCTTTTAGAATGCTAAAGTAATCAAGTGCCTTTGATTAAGTCTTGCTAGGTGAGAAGCCTCAGGCTCACACCCTTTTACTAACTAGGTGTAAAGCTCCAGACTTTTGCTGATTAGCTATGAAGCTTTTGGGCCCTAAGAAAGGTATATATATTCTGAGGTTAGCATTTTGCTTTGGGGCTCTCACTCACTATAAGAGTGTCCTGTGATTTAACCAGAGGAGATTCTTGGGTAGCCACTGCAGCTCCCCTGGCTTTGAAAACCCAGATGTTGGTGCCTCCCTCTCTGGTAACTATGTAATGCTTTGGTCTGACAGCTGGAGGGCTGTCTGTTGATAACTGTGTGTGTTTGTACTGTTTATAATTTCTGTTTGTATTTGCTCTGAAGTTCAGGGTGCTCACTGTTCCCCCTGAACTAAATGAATGATACATGTATGTTTAATTAAAGTGAGATTATTAACCTCTTAAAGTTGTTTTCCTTAGAAAAGCAGATCAAAGAACCTATGCTAGCAACCCTCTTGTGTGCTGGTGTTATTGGTCTTACACAGCCACAGTAGCAGCAAGCAGCATTGTTGTTACAGCCCTCAAAGTTGCTAAACAGGGCATACATACCCTTTGACCCAGTGATACCTCTACTAGGTATGTACTCCAAAAAGAGGGTTGTACTTGGTGTTCAGGGAAGGCTAGCACCTCTGGTGGGAGGGCTGCCGAGCCGTTTTCAGAGTTGCTCATCTACCTTTGGTGTCCATCTGCCACCCAAATCTCACCTGTGGCTCCACGGAGCTGTAGCAGGATCAGAGGCCACACCCTGCTAAAACAGTCTTGACAGGTGGGCTAAACCGAGATAACTGACAGGCCTCAGATCTGTTAGTGAGTTAGGGGGATGTCTGCCCCAAGCATATGAAGACTTCCTCTGGTGGAATGGGCAGATGAGAACAATTTGTTCCAGTGGCCATGAAGGTGGCTGAAGCAGGCACTGTGGAGCGCTTAGAGCTTGGTTAGGCATCAAAGAAGCCAAAGTCATCCACTGCATCCCGGACCATCACCAGCCATCCTGATTTTTGTCTTGTCACTGGACTTTGATGATTCTGGAAGAGAGAATGAGGCTGAAGACTTTGTGCAACTCTGCCTCACTTAAATCTGATTCACTCACAAGTCAAGATACCGCCCTTTGATGCCATTTGGTCCTCTTGAAAAACAAGGACAAACGACTAAAAATAGATCAAGAAGAGAGGGAAAAAGACCCATATGTTGGTTGCTGTCCTTCGTTCTTGAAGAGGACCAAGAAGACATAACCATGCTAGAGTCAAGCTTCGGTGTGTTCGACTGCGGCTGAGCAGACCAATAAGAGCTTGGAATGTTCTACCACAAGTCGGGCACAAATAGTCCATGTGAACCTTTGGCGTACATACTCCAAATTTGCACAGCCTGCATTTCCTTTGAGCTGTCTCAATTTCGCTTTGCTCATAGAGCACAACACCTTCTCTGATGTGGGCACGCCATGGTGAGTGGTCCTGTACCAGTGTCTCCTACATATTTTTTACATATATATGCACATATATGTGTGTGCATATAAATTCATACATACATACATACGTGTGTATATATTATATAATATATTATATTATATATATTATATGTATATTATTATGTTATATTATATATAATATATTATATAATATATAATTATATATATAATATATAGTAATTATATATATGCATATATATATATATATAATTACTATTTTTCGTGGTGGCAAAGAATTGTAAACTGAGAAGGTATCCATTAATTGGGAAATGCCTGAACAGGTTATGGTATATGAATGTGATGGAACTCTATTATAAGAAATGATGAACAGAATGGTACAGTAGATAGAACAGTAGCCCTGAAGTCAGGATGACCTGAGTTCAAATCTAGCCTCAGACACTTACTAGTTGTGTGACCCTGGACAAGTCACTTTACCCTGTTTGCCTTGGTTTCCTCATCTGTCAAATGAACTAGAGAAGGAAATGGAACCACGCTAATGTCTTTGCCAAGAAAACCCCAAATTGGATCAGAAAGAGATGGACACTGTCGAGCAACAACAGTCAGAAATGATGGAGGGGATGGTTTCAGGGAACTTTGAGAAGACTGGTGTGCAAAGTGAAGGGAGTACAGCCAGGAGAAGAATCTATGCAATGATGAAAAACAATGTACAGACAAACTTAGAAAAACTTAAAAACCCAGATCAATGACTATCCATGATTCCAGAGGACTGATGAGGAAAAATGCTACCCGTCTCTTAACTAAGAGATGATAGTTTGAGTTGCAGAATGTTTGTGCATATTTTTTGTAAGAATTTACAAGAATTCTGGGTTTTTTTTTAAATTTTTTATTTTTTCTGGGTTTTTTTTTAAATAGGGCATGGGAAGGTAAGAAAATTAATCCTCGTTGATTGAAAATAAAAGTAAGATAAAATAAAGTTTGTGGTTTTTTTCCCCATCTCCAACTAGAGTCTAGGTCTAGAGTGAAGTGAATAGGCCGGTTGGGTAGGCTGAAAGTACATCAGGGCTCCCATAAGAGGAGAAGGAGGCATCTGAGGAGGTACAAAGAAATTGGCAGACAGGAAGTCTCTAAGCCCTTGAGACAAGTAGGGGTAGCTATGCTTTCAGGTGGATGCCTCAGTTTCCCTACAACCCTGGGACTTTTCTTTCCCTGGAAGCTTTGCCCTCTCAGGCTGCTTAAGGTTCCCCTTGTCGTTGGGTTTTTGTGTTTGTCCTTCATTCTCTGAATAGGACCATGACATCAGGGAGATGATGATTTGAGTGAGGGAGGGCTGTGCAAGGTCACCAGCCTCACTTTCTCCTCCAGAGCCATCTGGGTCCAGTGGCCAGATAGTCATCAGGCTGACTGGAGATGGCCCAGGATGCAACGAGAGACTAAGTTAAGGTCTTTTGGAGTGTGTCCTGCACCTGGAAGGCCAATCTCTCCCACCCAAGCACCATACCCACACCCCCTTCCCTTTAGCTGCTTATCTTGGCTCATGAGACCAAAGACCAATAGGCCTCGTAGGCCCTCCTCTCTTCCTGCCCCAGGGAAGGTCAAAATTAACAACCTGACTGAAAAAGAGATGGATTCAAGACAGTGGGGTTTTAGTCCCTGACCTTACAATAACTCTGTTCCTCTGTTTCTAGCTGGATTGGAATTAGGAAGAATTCAGTTCAAGTCTTGCTTCAGACACTTACTAGTCGTGCGAGTCTGGGTAAGACACTTTACTTCTGTCTGCCTCAGTTTCCCCAACTGTAAAATGGAGATAACAGCATCTATCCCCTAGGGTTGTTGGGAATATCAAAATGAAATAACACAAGGAAATGACCTTATGGACCTTTGTAATCCAAAATGTATAAGTAACCGTTCCATGTGCCAAAACACTAATTATAGACATACTTCTCAACGCATGCCTTATATTCTCAATGCCTGATGCAAGTAATTCAAACATCAGCCCCTTCTAAGAACAAATTGCCAAGCTGAGTCTTGGATATTCCCAGAAACTTCTTTCACAGAGAGCTCAGGATAAGGTTCCCTCTCTGCCAGCCCAGGGCAGGCGTTCCCCACTAACTTTCCATTAATCAGTCGATCTTCACAAGCTGCTGCAGCTTCAAGTTGGGGAAACAAAGGCACTGCTGTATTTCCCACCTAGGAGCAGGCATCTGATGGCTGGGACCTTTGATTGGCATCTCATAGTTCTGGCTACAGAACTGGTAGTTTCCGACATGAACTCTTTACTGATGGAACTGTTCATATTTTTTCACTGGTGATCTGTCTCATCAGAAGGGCCCTATACATTTATCAGTTGTTTAAAGATACATGCATTAGGGGCAGCTAGGTGGCTCAGTGGATAGAGTACTAGCCCTGGAATTAGGAGGACATGGGTTCAAATCTGGCCTCAGACACTTACTGCTATGTGACCCTGGGCTTAACCCTGTTTGCCTCAGTTTCCCCATCTGTAAAATGAGCTGGAGAAGGAAATGGCAAACCGCTCCAGTATCTCTGCCAAGAAAACCCCAAATGGGGTCACAAAGAGTCAAAAAGGACTAAAATGATTGAATTTAAAAAAAATAAGATGGTGGTAGTCCTGCTAAGTTGACAAATATTCCTTCTGTCTTATGGTAACAAAACATATTTTCCCTACAACTTTAGTGCACTTTTAAAATGCTGTTTATTATCACTATTATTTATTGTTTGATTCTCTTCAGAACAAGAGGGTAGGATACCTTCCATGTCTAACAATCTGTAGGGCTGTGAGATTTGGGTCCCAGTTAGCTCCACTTCACCTAAGCTTCAATTTCAAGAAGAGCTAAATGAGCCTTCCCGGTGTGTAAGCTCCCTGAGGTCATCCCCCCACCCCCTGGAGTCTTTGCTCCCATCTATGAACAATAAAGGAGTTAGATTGGCTCATTCCTCATCGAAGGACAAACAACCACAGGACATTTTGAGAGTTTTAGGGAGATAATTTCAAGGCTTCTTTATCCTTCTTTGCAAAAACACCTATGTACTTGCTCTAAGGGTTAACATTTTCCTTCATTCCACCACCAGCTGGATGCTGAGTGCAAAAACATTATTTTAGCACCTAGGTATCAAGGATACTTAGTTAAAATAGCAAGCTATCAAACAAGCCAATTCCTCTGGGGGTTTGGGAGAGGGGGGAGGGGAGGGCCATATCCTGCATCTGGTGCCTCCCGGTATCCTGGGGTCTCTTGTCTCCTCTCTACTCCCCAAATGAAGGTGCTTTTAGGACAGCTGGCGCGCACATCACTCCCCACCCCCCCTCCAGTTTTTAGTGCTCGCTCCAGGTGCAAAAGGCAAGAATACCCCTGGTAGAAGGAAATACAGTCTATTCTTTAGAGATAAAGCAAGCCCCTTGGAATGTTGGAGGTGAGGGGTGGGATGCTGGAACCTGATACTGGTTAAGCCAACCAAGGACTGAGCTTTCTTTCTTCTAATCTTATCTCTAGGTTCCTTTACATTCCAGTTCAAATGGCCCACTTGCATAAAGACATTTACCCATGAACAAATGTATGAAAAATTGGAATGGGGGAGTCTCTTTCTCCTCCACCTTAGGATCTATGTATCGAATATTCCACCTCTTGTCCCCATGTGGTTTTTTTTTTGGAGGCAGACTTGCCCAGGGTCGCACAGCTAATAAGTACCTGAGGTCAGGATGATGAATCTTTCTGCCTCCAGGGCACCCTATGCCCTACAGAGCCACCTAGCTGCCCCTCTGCCCCCTTATGTTTGCACAGCCTGTCCCCCATGCCTAGATTGTGCTCTCTCCTCACCTCTATGGCGTACCATCTCTGTCTTCATTCAAGGCTAGCCTGATGTGCCCCCTCTTACAGGATGGACTTGGTTTTTTAACTCTCTCCCTCCTAAAAAGTAGTGTCTTCTTCTCTCTCTACACTCTTTCTTGGTGACTTCATCAGGTCCCATAGGTTCAATTACCTTCTCCATGCCAGTGACTTCCTGATCATAAACGGTCCCTTTCCTGAGTTCCGGTCCCATGACACCAACTGGATTGGTCCCCGTTGAGTACTGGACATTTCACAGAATCACGGAAACAGAATTTGACAGTTGGAAGGTACCTTGGTGGCTATCTAGTACAGCCCATCGGCACAAGGAATCCCTAGCATGGCGTTCCTGAGCAGTGGTCTTCCAGCCTCCCCTTGAAGACCTCCAAGGAGGGAAACCTTGCCACCACCTACGGCAGCCCATTCTAGTGTTTTATGGCAGCCCCAAGGCTTAGGGAGGTTTTCCCGACATCAAACCTCAATCTGTCTCTTGGAAAATACATGAAATACCTTCCGTTAATTCTCTATCGCTTCATCTCTTCCCAGAATCTGGTTAGATTTGTGTCTAAGTTGCATCCAAGGCTTTGTTTGAAGATGGTTTTGAGTTATCTTTTTTTCCTGGCTCTGAGTCTTGAGTTTCCTGGTCAAGTCACTGCAGTCCCTCTTTATGGCGGGATTTCTTTTCATTGGCTCATCTTGACTTTGGACTCTAAGTTAGGGCTGGCTTGTGCATACTTCCGAGGGGGGCAGGGAGTGTCTGAACTGAGCTTTCTTTTGTCTTCTTGGGTCCTGTTGTTTTCACAGGTTGGGTTGGCAATGTTCATGCTTTCAGCGCTTCCAAAGAGAGGTGATCTGGGGTGACATCTGCTCACTGCCCTCCTGGTCTGAATTCCATACGTTCTTGACCCAGGTTTGGGCCTGTTGACTCGTCCCTGGTTGGAAGTTCCAGTAGAGTCCTGCTGGACTCAGCCGCTGTTGGCCCTCTGTGGGTTCAGAGGGACAGAGCCACCGGCTGCCTTTGGTCTGGGACTCCTGTCCTGGTTGTTCCACCGAAGGCTTCAGCCTGGGCTGGAGGCCAGAGCTGAGTCTCAGCTCTGCTCCTGGGATCAGAGCCACATAGCTACCGTTTACTCGTTCACAGCTGGGGCTCAGTACACTGAGAGAATTTCTGTCCTTCACTCCGAGGTGCAGGCCCCCTCCTCAGTCTCCTCAGTGAGTGGGATGGTGAAGCCCTCTCATGGAATCTGGATCTCGGGCCTTTCTGTGAGTTGAGTGGAATGAATGAGAGTGGGGACCTTTTGGCATGGCTCAGGGCTTCTGATTGACAGCTAGGCCTAAGTTTCAAGTTATAAAAATCACCTGAACCATGTCCTTGCCAAATAAGGAAAACAGTGTCATTAAGAGTTTGGCATTTTCTAGATTGTACCTAGGGTAGCAGATTTCCACGAAATTGTGAGCCTGGACTCCACCAATGAGAGTAAAAGACCAGTGGTGGTGGGGTGGAGGCTTGTTTACCTTAGAGTATAAGGCTGAGTTTTGCTCTTTGCGCCCGCCTCTACCTAACTATTGGTTCAGAGACCGCCTTTCCTGCGGGGTCATAAAAAAGAAGTTTTTCCTTTCCAAAATTCGAGAGAACTCCGACTTTCTTTTAATTAATTGCTGGAGGGTGGTCTCACTCCACACACCAGGATCTATGACCTAGAACCAGGGAGTACCAAATGGCACCAGTTTTTGTAACCTACACATTAATTCATGGAGCTCCCAGCCTCAGCTCGTTTTTGACTCTTGGCTGTGGAATGCTCTATGTGTATGAGTTTCTGGTCAGACACCACCCCCAGTGTCAAGAGACCTCTCTGTCTGTCTCCCTAAACTGCCTTAGGTAGAAAAAAATACTCACTGTGACTTTTTCCTGGATTTTTCAGTCACAGTTTGATGGGTTTTTTTTTCTAGATTTTTGTAGAGGAAATGTGATGGGTAGGAAACAGTAGGCAATACTTCTTCCTGCTTAGTCTGTGATCTTGACTCCACTTCCAGGATGAGCATAGCTGGCCACTGTACTCCAGCTGATGACTGACAGGGCAGCATACAATGGAACTATCACCTCCCTCTTCCTGGAATATGGGTCCCTTTTAATGAAGTCCAAGACTCCATTAGTTCTTTTGGCTGCCACACCACACCGCTGACTCATGTTGAGCTTGTGGTCTACTAGAACCCTCAGATAGTTTTCTGAACCAAGGCTGTCTATAGTTTTTTTTTTATAGTTTATAAATATAAAAGTAAATTTTTATAGTTTATAAATTTTTGTAGTTTTATAGTTTTTTTGTTTTTTATTTTTATAGTTTATATTTTTTAGTTTATAGTTTATAAATATAAAATGTTATTAAGGACAAGGGAAGATGAATTTTTTATGCATGTGAAGTTGAATTTTTAAAATATTGAACTAGATATCTCTTGTAGGATCCATTTGGCTAAGGTTTCTCTGATTCATTTCATAGTATTTAGTTTGCGGTTGTTAAGATTTATCTTGGGATTTTGTATAAAGATATGTGTGCTTCTTGGGATTATGGTAATGGCAAATACATCCTTCCTTTGGGAATGTAAATGGTTTGATATGACTTGCTAGGGAACGAACAACATAAATATAAGAATAGGGACCTGTGATTTCAGTAGTAAAGAGAGCTCTTGGTGAGGGAACTTTCCCAACTATGCAGGTACTGTATTTCCCCATGTATAAGATGCACCTTAATTTTGGGGCCCAAAATTTGAAAAAAAATGTATTACATAAAGTTATTGAACTCAAGTTTTATTCATCTGCTCATAGCTTTCAGTCATCTTTTGGGCAAGCCTGGTGTGTATCCGCATGCTTAGTCCATTCTGTTTCATGAACCTGAAGCACCAATTGTGTTCTCCTTTGAAATCAGCTTTTCATTGGCAATTCTTCTTGCCCCATGCTGAACTATCTTTGTGAACACAGGAATTCCAATTGCCCTTTGCTCTTCAATCCATATCTTCAATTCTGTCTCTAAATCAGGCCATTTTGTTGATTTGCCTCTCACAGACTTCTTCTGCCATAGAATTTTCAGTAGGGTTTCTTCTTCCCATAGCCAGTCTCGGATTGTTTCCTCAGTTGGAGGAGGACCAAAATGACGTTCGGCAGCATGATTTCCATTCACTTTTGCAAACTGGATCACTTTTAACCTGAATTTAGCACTGTATGAAAATCTTTTCTGAGCCATTTCTGGGTAGAAGGTGGCAAAATGTAACTTAATATACCAGTAACAAATGCAAAACAATAAGTACAAAGACAACAAGCATGAAAAAGTGGGAAATGCAAGTAAAAAAGGCTATAACCACTGTATAAGACATGCCCAGTTTTTAGACTCCAAATTTTTCAAAAAAGGGTGAGTCTTATACACGAGAAATATGGTAACTGATAAATTTGGAGAGTTGCTTGGGGCACTGAGGTGAACATAGAGGACATAGTTAGTTGAATTACCAGGAGTCACACAGCCGTTATTTGTCGGGGGTACACATGCATGCACACATTTATATATAGATATATTTATAATTAATAATAATGAGGCCTTTCTCCATCCCACCCCACCCCCATATTGGGATCTTTATAGTCAAAGTTAATTCCCCCTCTCTTATAAAAGGTGAGTTTCTATTCATATATAGAATCCCCCAGGGAAAACCAAAAAACACCTCCACCAAAGGATCTTTCTCTTCAGAGACCAATCTAAGGCCATCTGTTGTAGGCTGGTCTTGCTTTAGGCTAGTCTTCCGGTAGCTTGTGAGGCTCACACCTAGGTCATTCGACAGTTAACAAAATGAGATTTACTTAGCCATAGCAAGAGAAAGGGATAGCTAGGTGGCACAGTAGACAGAAAACTGGGCCTGGAGCCAGACCTGAGTTCAAGTCCAGCCTCAGATACCCACTAGCCACATAACCCTGGGTAGGTCACTTAACCCTGTTCCCCTCAGTTTCCTCATCTGTAAAATGAGCTGGAGAAGGAGATGGCAAACCACTCCAGTTTTTTTGCAAAGAAAACCTTAAGTGGGGTCATGAAGAGTTGGACACAACTGAACAGCAACAAAATCAGGAGAAAGAAATGCATTGAGGGTACTCCAAACTTAGCAGGGTGAAGTTCTTTTGCTTAAGTAACCTGTTGTGGGTTACCCGGCAATCATCAGAGAATGCCTGGAACTTCTCATGTCTGTTTTGTACTCAGGCGAGGCAGAAGCGATGTCAACAGACTGAGCCTTTAGTCACTTGAAACACTTAAATTTTGAGAATAATTCTATGCCTTTTAAAGAAAAACTAGCCTAATTTGCTTAATTTATGAGGGCAGTGGTTAGGCTATTTCTCCCATCACATTCCACCCTTCAGTGGTAAGGTCCTTAAGGTGTTTTAGGGGACTTTCACCACTTACATGGCTTTAAGGATTAAGTTAACTTTGATCCCTGGTATTATTCTACCATCTTGACTCCACCAGCTCCAGGAGCTATCAATGAGCTTCTTAAAGCATAGCTTTTAAACAGTCTACTAGTATTTAAGAAACCTAATATAGGTAGCACTAAATGAGGAAAAGAACTAAACCAGAAACCCAATAAAAGCAAAATTAACAATGGAATGGCTCCCTGAAGGAGTGATTGAATTTGGAAGAATGAAGCCCAGAAATCCCGGGCTCCAAACTTCCACACGTTGAAGGACTGAATTCTGGGCCCAACGATCACACCCATATGACTAGTGATGACACGTCTTTGTCCTTAATAACAGATCTCTTAATGTAAAAAAGTACAGCGCCACAGGGAAATGGCAAAGATGATGCTAATCCCTGCTGTGTAGTCCCTGATCTTCATCACGATTCAGGGAGAATTACCTTGTAAGACCACCCAGCAGCCAGGAATGCCTCCTCCCCGGGAGCCTCACGGGTGTGGGATGTAATACAAAATCTTTATTTATCCTGTGAGTGGGTCCTGAGGGACTTCCTTCCTTCTTTGGTGGGGGCTGAGTAGATACTCTCATTTCCTGCTTGTTCCCAGAAAGCAAATCACCTCCCAATGATACCATGCCTTGGACCTCCAAGCCCTCCCTGAGAAGGTAGAGCGCTGGCAGCAATACAGAGGGGCCAATCAATACTGAACAGCTACAATGGGCCTGACATTGCCACTGCCCATACTGGTTGCCAGTTAACTTCTGTTGGCAACCCCCCCTGCCACTGAGGCCGGGGTCAAGTGCTATCCCCCCTGAGCGAGAGCCTGACTGCTGTCCCCACTGCTGCCGCTGCCCCACTGTGTCTGGGCCAGACAACTGCCACCACCTGAACCTGAGGGATGGAGGCAATTAATGTTTATTAAGCATTTACTATGCGCTAGGCACCGTACTAAGAACTTCACAGATATCTCATTCTATCCTCATATAACCCTGGAAGGTAGGTGCTTTCATTATTCCCATGTGCAATTTAGGAAACTAAGGCAGGCAGAGGTTGAGTGACTTGCCTAGAGTCACTCAACTAATAAATGTCTGAGGCTGCATTTGAACGCTAGTTTTCCTGACCCCAAACCAGAATTCTATCCACTCTGCCCTCTTATGATGAGGCCAGGTACTACTGGGTCAGAGTGGCACTGTCCCTGGCTGGATTGTTGTAGTTGATGAGGTCAAGGACCGCCACTCAGGATGGCTCAGGCGACTCCAAAGGATTCTGGCCTGTTGTTCCTGTTCTGGCGTTGATCAGCAGCCATCTTCTCCAATACAGGAAATTCTGTATCTAGTCTGTCCGCATTGAGAGACAAGAGAGCTTCAGGGACCTCGTACTCACAAAGCAGCTTAGAATCACCTCCCTCTACTCAGGAAAAAGATGGCACAAAAGGCAGGGATTGTACTGAAGAGAGGAGAGTCAGAAATTCCTTTAGGCAGGTGCATGTGCTCTATTTGCCTATGTAAGCACCTAGGATTTCTACCAGTAGGGGGGAAATTGCCTAGGGCCTGAACTCTGAGCAGGATCCTTACCTAGAAGTACCAGAGAGACAATTGGAGTCAACAATTTGCTGGTAAATGGTTAACAATGGGTTGTCCAGGGGAAAAAAATATACACATGATACATTTCAGTTTTAATCTGAGTTATTAACAATTTTCCATCATTTTCTTAAATCTAGATAACCACCACCAACAAAATAAATCAAGCCCTGATATGTAGGATCTGCCAATTTCTGAAGGGTGAATACTCACACTGAAAATTTAATAATCAACTCAAAGCCAATACCATCTGCCGCCAACCTCCCACCCCTCCCCTTACAGTTCACAGTTTAAAAGTGAGGATGGGAATTTTTAAAAGTGATGCAACACCCTTCTTTGTCTTCAGTAAATTAACTGGGGGTGCAATTGGCACATTTGTCCATGTGCCAATTCCAGAAATGTCTGTGGAATGAATCATTGTCCTTTCAAGGGCCTTCTCCAATGGCCTGTACCAAGGAATCACAAAGAAAATCATGTGGCACAATTTTGGTTGACTTCACAATCCTAAATTAGGGGAAAAAACCCCACAGAAACCTCAAATAATTCCTTCAGCAGTTGTTAGATGATCCTAAAATTCCAAGAAATTTGGTTAACATTCTCACTGTTGGGAAGCTTCATACCAGCCCTCAACTGGCTAGCTATAGCCGTATACAGTCTTAATATTAAAGATTGCTGTGGGAACTGCAATTCAAAATCACAGATCTTTCCTTACTGACATACGACAATAACTCTCTTAGAGCTGGGAGACCAGTTGTCTTCCCTGAGGCAATTAGGTAATGCTGAATGATAGGTTATACTAGGACTTCTAGTCCCAGCGAGGGCAGAGGACAACTCACTCTTCTGATTTTGTCCTTTTCTATTGAGAAGAAAGTAGCATTCAAACCTCCCTCCCTCCCCCCAAATCAATTCCTCCTGGCTGCTTTGAAGGTAAACTGAATTCCTAGCAAATCCCCTGGTAGAACTTAGAGGAGACTTCAATCAATAAATGCTTATTAAATGCCTACTATGTGCCAGTCACTATACTGATTGCCAGGCTGGAAGATTCAAGGACAACACAGCCGGTGGATATAAAAGACAGAGTACCAGAATTATCTCCAGATGTAGTTGGATGGATTGTCACAGGTAGTTTACCCTCCAGCATCCTAGGGTTGGTGAGTGCTTCCAAATAAGAAATCGCCATCTCTAAAGTGCTCATCAAAAGCACCATGGAAGCATGATGGTCAATTTCTGCTCACTTTCTCCTGCACTGTCCACCCTCCATGTCAACAAGGTCATCCTGTCCCAGTCCTTTGGGGTTATGCCAATTGTTGTAAGCCGGACCTACCTCGGGTCAGAGTCTTGGTGGTTTATGTTCAGTATTGGAACAAAATGAATATTTTGGTCATCCACCAGTTAGCAAAAAGACATTTACTTATCCATAGCAGGAGAAGGATATGCAACAAAGAAAAGCATTAAGAGTATTCTGATTTCATTCTGTTGATGGAAACTCCCTTGCCTGAGTTTCCCACTGTGGTCCATGCATCCAAGCTTCTGTTGGTATTGTCCAATCATTTTCAGGTGTGTTCAACTTGGGTTTTCATCTTCTTGTTGAATTATTTTCAATTGTGTCCTACTTGGATTTTCTTGACAAAGATGCTAGAGAGTGAGTGGGTTTGCCATTTTCTTCTCCAGCTCATTTTAAGATGAAGAAACTGAGGCAAACTAGGTAAAGTGATTTGTTCAAGGTTACACAGCTAAGTGACTGAGGCCGGATTTGAACTTTAGGAAGATGAGTTTTCCTGACTCTACGCCTGGCACTCTATCTACTGTGCCACCTAGCTGCCAGTACCTGGAGCACTTTGTGGTTATTTTGTACTTAGATGACTGGGTGTAGTAGGAAGGCCGAATTTATAATCTCAAATATAATCATGTATATGTTTGAATGGTTTGAAATCGCAAGGTATGAGAGGTTCTCTAAGGAGAAAACAACACAAAATTTATTTAGGCCCCACCGCAGCAGATCCATGAACCAGCCTCCCCATTCCGACATCTTGACAAAAAGATTCCAGGACCAGAAAGCCCGCCTCACAAGAGTAACTAGGAGGCCACAGAAAAACAAGATAGTATTTAGCCAAATCATTTTTACTGGCCTCAAGTTCCTGCTCACACTCCTGGGTCTACATACGGGTCAGCTCTGCTTCCGCAGCTTCCTGCTTCCACAGCTTCCGCTTCCGCTGTAGTTGTCTCTTGGCTCACCTTTCCTCGCAGCCGAGCTTCTGGCGTTCTCAAGCCCCGCCTCAACGACCAGAGACCATTGGTTCCCGAGTTGGACCCTCTTAAGACATCAATCTACACCCATACAGGTTTCACACCCAATAAGGCTTTGGGCCTGGGGCTTAGCACTTAACTGCTGAAAGTACTTTCACTCAAAGTAAACAAAAGCCTTGCTAAGGAGACAATTTTGCTTAAGGGCACACTAGGAACTGATGCCAATGGCCTGAGACTTTAGTTCTCTGAGCTGATTAAGTCTGGGGATGGTTTCAATATGTTTCATGCAAAGACTAGCCTAAATTGAGTAGGGGGAGGAACTAAGATATTGTTCCCACTATTGACAAAGTCTGGCCAATTTAGAGACAGTCAACAAACATTTATTAATCCCCCCCTCTGCTAGGTGCCAGGTGCCTGGAATGCAAACAGGAAAAAGACAGACACTGCCTTGAAGGTGCTTCCAGTCTAACGAAGGAAGAGAACACACAAAAAAGTAGCTTAGGGGAGTTGGTGGAAGGAAAGGGGTTCTTAGCTATATGGCTGGGTGGGAACTGGGAGATGTCTGGCTCAGGTTCCTTCTTTAAATGGACATTTGGGGAGAAGCTCTCTCCTTCCCTTTCCATTCAGGGAGGTCCCAGGAGCCCTCTGTGAGTGTCAAGGCTGAAGTGATTTTGCAGGATGGTAAGGTTCTGGTGGCATGATGAGGAAATCTAAAGTAGTGCAGCAGGACCCATGACTATACAAATTGGCAACTACCATGGATACCCATGTAGTTTCCATTACTTCCTGCTCTCTTTAGCTCATAGCCCTAAACCCAGCCCAGGTCTATCTGTATGACCAATTATAACTTAATAGAGAAGTATATACCTGCCCCAAAGCACCTGGAATCATAGATAAGCTCTCCCACATTCCCCTTGTTAACAGAGTTTGAATAGTTTGGAAAGAGGAGGGGGCCAGGGACCAACCTTGATTTCCAGCACTCTCTCATAGCCAATCAGTTGCTAGGTCTTGTCTATTCTGTTTCCAAAATGTCTTTCTCATTTGTCCTCTTCTCTTCACTAATTCAACCACCTGGTTCAGACCTCACCTCTAGCTGGGACTATTCCAACAGCTTTGATCTCCCTGTCATGTCTCCTCCATCTCCAAACCACTTTCCACTCAACTGCCAAAGTGATTTTCTTAAAGGGAATTATTCCCTTGCTCAAAAAACTTCCTCAGCTCCCCCTTGCCTTTAGGAGCAAATACGATATAGTATTGGTTGGCACAGTGGATAGAGCTCTGGGCCTGGAGTCAGGAAGACCTGAGTTCAAATATGACCTCAGACACTTACTAGCTATGTGACCCTGGGCAAGTCACTTAACCTCTATCTACCTCAGTTTCCTCAGTTGTAAAATGGAGAAAGTAACAACATCTACCTCCCATGATTGTTGTGACAATCAAATGAAATCATATTTGTAAAAAGTGCCTAGCACAGTGCTTGGCACACAGTAGGCACCATATACATGCTTATGCCCTCTGCCTCCTTCCTTTTCACCTTTAAAGTCCTTCGCAAGCGGGATCCCACCAACTCCTCTGAGGCTGTTATACATTACTTGGCTTCATGCACTCCTTTGGTCTAGCCAAGCAGCCATGACTTTTCATTTCCCATCTTCATGTGCTTATGTGGATGTGTCCCCCACATCCAAAAGACATTCTTCCATCCTTTGTCTCTTCAAGTTTCCTGCTTCCTTCTAAACTCAGCTCAAGTACCAACGCCAGTGAGAACTTGCCTGATGCCCCAAGTGCTAATGCTTCCCTTGCCCCAAATAACCTTGCATTAATTTTGTAGAGGGATGAGGGGATCATAGATTTAGAACTTGTTAGGGCCTTGGAGATACATCATTGATATCCATTTATGAATGGGCATGATATTTCTCCCTTTGGAACAATCCCTTGAGGGCAAGGTCAGTTTGATTTCTCTTTGTATTTCCAGTGTCTAGCACAGTGCTGGGCATAGGGCAGGTGCTTAACAAATACTCACTGATACTACTAGGTCTATGGTCCCAAAGAGATCAAGGGAAGGGGAAAAGAAATACAGCTACGTGCTGAGTGGTGAGAATAATGAATGAATCCCTCCTCTCCCTCAGTGGTCAATTATCAATGCATGTTTCCATCAGGCTAGAACCCTTACCAGTATTTACCTAATTTGAATACATGCAATCACTTTCAGGGTATTCATTATTTGTATTAATCTGTACCTAGCTATATTTATAGCAATCCTTTTTTATGTTAGTAAAGACATTAAAATTTGAGGGGGTGCTCCTCAATTGGGGAATGACTGAACAAGTTATGGTTTATGAATTGCAAATTATGAATTGTATTACCATCGTAGATTATAATTTCTTAATATTGTAAGAAATGATGGAGATGGATGATTTCAGAGAAACCTGGGAAGACTTGTATGAATTGATGCAGAGTGAATGGAGCAGAAACGGAACAATTTATGGAATAACTGCAAAACCCTTTGAAAGACTTAACTCTGGTCAATGTCATGACCAGTCATGATTCCAGAGGACCAACAATGAAGCACGCTACCCCTCCTGAGAAGGAGGGGATGGACTAAAGGTATGGAATGAGACTTTATATCTATATCTATATCTATATCTATATCTATATCTATATCTATATCTATATCTATATCTATATCTATATCTATATCTATATCTATATCATCTACATCTATATCTATATCTATACACACACATACACACACATATATACACACATATACTGCATATATGTTTGTATGTATATATTCAGCATGGCCAATGGCAGAATTTGTTTCGTTTGATTATGCATATTAATACAAGGATTTGTTTTTCTTTCTTTTTGTTTTCCCAATGGGGGGGTATAGAGTGAAAAGGTAAGAAAATAGATTTTTGTTAATTAAAAAATGCTTGGAATGCTCTCCCTTATCAGCTTTAAGTCTCAATTAAAATCCCACCTTTTACATGAAGCCTTTCCCACCTCTCTTAATTCCTGTGCTCTCTTTCTGTTAATTATCTCCTATTTATCCTGTGCATAGCTCTCTTTGTATATATTTTTTTGCATGTTGGCTCCTCTGTTAGATTGTGAACTCCTTGAAGGCAAGGACTGTCTTTTGTCTTATTTTGTATTCCCAGCGCTTAGCACAGTGCCTGGCACATAGTTGGCAATTAATAAATGTTTATCGATTGACTGAAAATAAATTAAATATAAAAGCAAAGCAAAAAAATGGTTGTTGATTGATTAAATCTGTGAAACCTCTTTATTATTGCAGGTGGTCCCCCTCAGAAAAGCTTCTCTGGGTTCAAGGTGGGGTGTGAATCTGTATTCAGCTCATGATGTATGTACTTTTTGCTAGTCAGAGTAGAGAATATAGATTTTGCTGACTAAAATAGGTCTATTTAATAGTTTTTATATTGTCTCCCTCATTAGATTGTCAGCTCCTTGAGGGCAAGGACTGTCTTTTCCCTCATTTTCCATTCCCAGGGCTTAGCATAGAACCTGGCAAACTCCCTTAACACATACTTGTTGGGTTGTTTTGTTAGTCAATTATTTGTCTAAGGCGATTTTTCTAAATTGTAGGTGTGAGCATGCGACCTCCCTTCCCACCTTCCTCCTCTGCTCAGTGAAGTGTCAGTGGTTACCAGTTAAATAAAAACTGCTCTGGAATTTAGGGCTGGCCAAGTGTCTGCTCCTTTCCACCTTTCCAGGCTTCTTGTGTTGTGTTGTTCCCTCCAGGAACTCTATAATCGGCTTCACTGACCTTCTCACGCTTTTCCCTGAGCAGGATGTCCCAGCTCTTGACTTTGTGCCCTGGGCTTGGCACGCTGTGCCCTTTGCCCTCTGCTTTAATCTAATGGTCTGTAGGGGACTTAGCCTGGTCCCTCTGACTGCTAGTGCATTTCCCTCTCAGATTGCCTTTCATTTGTATATGTCTTGTCTGTTCCTGACGATTTCCATGCCTTCTCCTTTATTAGAACGGCAGCCTCTTGAGGGCAGGGCTTATGTATACTTCTTTGTATTCCCAGTACTTTGAGAACACTTGGCACATAGTTATATGTTTAATAAATTCTGGTTGACTCATAAATACCTGTTGGGCTGGTTTGGATTGATCTGGATTGGAACGAGACGAAATGAAATTGATTAAGTATGTTTTAAGAGCTTACTATGTACAAGGCATGGAGGAGCTCTGGCCTCCAAGACAGGAAGACCCGAGTTCAGTTTCTGACATACAGACCCTTAAATGGGTCTGGGCCCTCAAACTCTAAACTGGAGGACAAATTCTTGTCTGCACTGGTAGAGACAATTCCTTTTAGGAAGCTCCTTACACAGATGAAAACACAAATCTGGTCCCATCCCCTTCTTCCCTCTGGTTCGAGGCTCCATGCTAGGAGCTGGTTTAATAGGGACTCTGACTCCTCTGCTTCCTGAATTGCCAGTGGGCAAAGTGTCAGCTGTCCTGTGACCAAGCCCTTGGGGAGGCCAAATGAAAGAATACCTGGCATTTCAGGACCCTTGTGGGGGAGCATACGACTGAAATGGAAAGGTCCCCTGGTGAATGGAACTGGTGTGAATCCAAGCATTACATAAGGGCCTCAGGGGTGACACGGGGACCTTGGCCTCTGCTCAGCGAAAGGATCTGGCCCTAGGCACTGAGACCAGCCTTTGCATTAGTGAAGGCCTGATAGAGTTTCCATGGAAGGTGGAGGAGGGTGGTGAGGGGGTGGAGATAGGAAAAGCCTGTTGCTAAAGGCAACCCTGAGCTAGCTTACATTTCTGAATGCAACCCCTCATCCAAAACTATTAAGGATTCATGATGTCCTGCCAGCTTTAAATGCTTGAAGTCATGGGAACTCAGAGCTGGAAGGGACAGCAGAGACCATCTAATTCCAACTGCACCTGCCCATGAATCTCCTCTACCACACCCCCAACAAGTGGTTGAATATGGGTGGGAAGTGTGGGGAGCATCCTGAGTGGTATAACTTGGAAAGGACCAGGGACCACTTTGTCAGGTTGAGTCCTGTGACTCTCCATCACCCCATTTGGGATTTTCTTGGCAAAGATACTAGAGAGGTTTTTCATTTCCTTCTCCTGCTCATTTTACAGATGAGGAAATTGAGGCAAACAGGGTTAAGAGACTTGCCCAGGGTCACACAGCTAGTGAGTGCCTGAGGCTGGATTTGAACTCAGGTGCTCCTGACTCCAAGCCTGGAGCTCTGTGCACTGTGAGGTCACCTAGCTGCCCCCTGGGACCATCGGCAACACACATGCGCGCACACACACACACCCAATCAATCAATAAGCATTTATGAAAGGTAGTAGCAAACAGCTAACCCTGGGATCAGGAAGACCTGGGTTCAAGTCCCACAATTCTGACAGTTTGATCCTAGCCACATCATTTACCCCTCAGTGCTCTAGGCAGCCCTCTAAGATCTTAAGATGCAGGTCTTACTTTGATAGAAGGAGTTTCTTTGCCTAGAAGTTCCCTAAATCAATGAAATCACAGATCTAGAACCTAGACTGGGTAGTGCAATGGTTAGCATGCTGGACTTAAGGTCAGGAAGATCTGAGTTCAAATCTGGCTTGGGCAAGTCACTTCACCTCTGCCCGACTCTGTTTCCTCAACTGTAAAATGGAGACGATAATAGCATTTACCTCACAAGGTTGTTATGAGGATCAAAGGGGATGATATTTATTAAAGTGCCTTGTTTGGCACATAGTAGGTGCTTAATAAATGCTGGTTCCTTTCCCCTTGTTTCCTCCATGTGCCAGGAACTAGACATGCTATAACAAGTTTCATGAATCTAAAATAAATATGAACAAATGATAAAATAATTCACAATGATTCCCTTCCTCAAATTGTGATGGAACTTCAAACATAGTTGTTCCCTTTTTAACTCTCAGCCAAGGTCCCCTTTTCTGCAAGAAGGTTTTTCCAGTCCTTAATCTTAGAGTCTTCCCTCTGGGTCTACCCCCAGCCGATGCTGTCTGTCTCTGCTTTGTGCATAGTTTGTTTGCATGTTGTCTCCGCATTATATTATGAGCTCCCTGAGAGCTCATAATGTGTGTCTGTGTCAAAGGCTGGACTATTAGAGCTATAAGGGTCCTTCAGTATCTAAGTTCTAAAACCTCTATGCTGTGTCATGGTAGGGAATACCTAGAAAACCCAGGGAAAAAAAGGGGAGAAAAATGTCAATTTGGCAATTGAAGTAGGCAATAATAATAAATGTGCTTATAGATAATGTCAGAAACATACATTGTCTAGGAATAAACGTTTTAATCATATTTTACGTGTATTCGGTCTGAATAAATGGGTACGTCCCCTGAAGAGAGTACAGGAGAGTACAAGGACTCAGATGGACGCCAGTCCTTTTATCAACCCCCTTCCCCTTTGAATCTCCTGCCAGACTCTTCATTGGCCAGATGCAACCCCCTGATTGCCTACGTCATGCCCTCTTCAAATGGCTCGTTTAAGCATGTGTACAAGCCTCTAACCTTTCACCGGACCAGAGGCCTGGTCTCTGCTAGATCAGAGCTCTGATTAGAACTAACTCCAATCAGTCACCTGACTTACATTCAGCTAAAGCCGGGGGGTGGGGGGGGTGGGGGGTGGGGTGGGGGGGTGGGGGGGGTGGGTACTTTCAACTCTGTGGAAACAAAACTGCCCCCCCCCCCCACCATTTCTTACAGCAACGGGAAGGTTTGTAAAGTATTTCCTATGTACTACCTCATTTGAGGGCAGCTGGGTGGTGCGGTGGATAGAATGTCAGGCCTGGAGTCAGGAAGACTGCTTTCTGAGTTCAAATTCTACCTCAGACACTCACTATCTGTGTGACCCTGGGCAAGTCCCCTAACCCTGCTTGCCTCAGTTTCCTCATCTGTAAAATGAACTGGAGGAGGAATGGCGAACCACTCCAGTAACCTTGCCGAGAAAACCCCAAATGGGGTCATGAAGAGTCAGACTGGCCTAAAAACAACTGAACAACAAACCTTATTCGAGCATCGCAGCAACCCTGTGAAGCAGGGGCTATGAACACTTTTTAAAATCTACATTTCGCAGATGAGGAAATTGAGGTTAAGAGAGGTTAAGTGAGTTGCCAAGGGTCACTTTAATAGATGTTTGAGGCAGGATTTGAACCCAGGTCTTCCTAACCTCCACTCCATCACTCCATCCAGGTGTTTTTGTTAAGTCTTTCCTAACCATGAAGTCCTTTAGCAGTGGTGGACTTCAAATAAATTAACAACCGGTTCTCCACAGAACCCAACTACCGCTACCGCCGCTAACAACTGGTTCGCCCAACTCAACCTAAGATTAGGTACCGATTCTGCCGAACTGGTGCGAACCGGCTGGATCCCACCACTGGTTTGATTCAATCAGCTATTGCAAAATGGGAAAGGGAATGTTTATCAACTCAAGCATTTAAACCTTTTTTTAAAGGACTTTGGCAGCATCCATTCTGTGAGTGGAATGAATTTCCATACAAAGTAGTTACTCTGGCCCTGGGCTTGTTGACTTTCCTAGTTAAGCTTTGATATGCTAATGAATGCATTTTCGTTTATTCATTGAAGCAATACCAGTTCTGGTAGAGCTCTAAAGTAACCACAAATTGGTATCTTTAAAAATTAAATTTGGCTCAGAGCTATAAGGGACCTAGGGCTTAACCTCCTTCTTTTACGGGCGAGGCCACTGAGGCCCAGAAAAGTGACTTACCCAAGGTCATACCAATATCAGGTGGGGGGGATGGCAAAGGAGGATTCAATCCACTCAAAGTTCTCTAATTCAGATAGGCTTCTAATGAGTGGTGTTTCACTCTATTAACAGGACCTTATTTTCTCTGGCTTTGGCCTGAGGGACCCTCTCTGCTCTGCTCCAACACTCATTTTCAGGTTCCTGTGAGATACTGGACACCCTTTCCTAGCTGGATGCCAACTTTTCCCCTCCAACACTACTCTACAACCCCTCACTGTAGGTAACCCACACACTTCCCTTCCCTTCCCAAAGTCCCTTCCCAAAAGTCATTGTTCGGGGACAGTTCCCAGTTCTTGTATGAGCAGGAATCTCCAAGTATAATGTGATGGTGGACCACCACCACGTACCCTGTTGATCAACCTGCCCTTATTTCTTCTCTTGTCCACTCCTTAAAAGCAGGGGGCTATCTGGTTTTTCTGTTTGTAACCTCAGTACTATGCTAAGTGCTGGGCACAAAAGTAGCACTTGAGAAATGCTTTTCCCATTCCACTCAGCTTTCAGCTTTTCCTCTGACGAGCAACCTCTTTGAATAGACTCCGGCTTCCCAGGGCAATATCCACAGGGAACTTCCTCTAGACTCTTCAGAATGCCAATCATAACTCTGATGATTTCTTCTTCCTTCTGTGCCTGGGTATCTTAGCCTAAAGCAGCCCCTCCTGAGAGGTCTCCATTCCAACATAGAATATTAGACCTCAAAAGAAGCTTAGACTCAGCTAGCATCAGCTAGTCCACTGTTTCTTAAACTGTGGGTGAAGAGTCCCTATGGGAATGTGAAAGTTGGGCAACAGTAAAAGGTTTCTGAACGAGCGACAACCGAAAATTAATTCAAAGTCAAACTGGCAATGAATCAGAGGTGTTTCTGACAGAGCTTGCCCATGGCAACTTCACAGCAGCCTTGGTTCTGGGCACAAAGCATGGGCACTCTGTACTTCGCGTGCCCTCCGGCCATGCAACACCAATGAAAGCTGCTGAAATGCAAAAAGGAGTCCAGTGGAAAAAGTTTAAGAAGCCCTGATCTAGTCCACTGTTTGATAGAGAAGGAAACTGAAGATCAAGGCAATCTGGTCACGGTTAGGGTTTGAAATATATTGTTAGGCCCTGTAAATGCTTTGTTTGGGGCAGGGATTCTTCCAATTGTTAGCCGCCTCCTTTGTATTACTTTGTATGATATTCAGTATATCTATATCTATATCTGTGTGTCTGTCCATCCATCTATCTATTCATCCACCCATCCATCCATCTATCCATCATCTATATCTATCTATCTATCTATCTATCTGTCTGTCTGTCTGTCTGTCTGTCTGTCTGTCTGTCTGTCTGTCTCTGTCTGTCTGTCTGTCTATCTATCTATCTATCTATCTATCTATCTATCTATCTATCTATCTATCTATCACCTTTCTCTGTATCCATCCATCCATCTATCACCTATTTCTGTATCATACATCTATCTATACATCAATTCATCCATCTATCTATTGTTTGTCCTCTCTCTCTCATATTTGCTTATCTGTGGACAGTTTGTTTACCCTTAGTACCTGGCACATATTTAATTATATAATATATAATATCATAATAAAATATTAACTAACAATAAAATAATTAAAAATAAAATAATAATAATATAATATTATAATTTAATGCTAAATTAATGTTTGTTGCCTGCCTACTTCAATACAATGTAAGCTCCTTGAGGGCAGGGACCATTATTTTTTTTGGTCTGAGGGCTTAACATAAAATACTTAATATTTGTTGAATGAATGAATAGTTCAAGGAAAGAGCTGGAGAAGTTTTGGAGCCAAATAGAGGGAATTTGAACCTAATTGCATAACCAAAAAAATTGTTCCTTAGAAGAAATGTTTTGATTTGATATATACTTTAAATGTTTAATATTTTAGAGGTAAAAGTATTGTTGGCACTGCCATTTCCTCACAGAGGCCCTATGATTAAATCTCCAGGAATGCCAACCATCTGTGGAATATAATTTGGGAAATGTTAGTTTAAGAGCTTCAGAGAATTAAACCTTCATTGATAACTAATGTTTTAAGGAATTGTATAAACCTCCTAGACAACCCAACACCACAAGGGAGAAGAACCAACTGTTTTTGAGCCAAATTAACTTTGATCACAGACTTGGACCTTGTTTTTAGAAGACAGATTCAATTCAATTAAACAAGGATTTATTATTAAGTACTTACTTTGAGCCAGGCACGGTACTAGTTCTGGGGATAAAATGAACAACACTTTTTTTTTTAAACCCTAGGAATAGTTCATTTTTGTGCAGCCTAGATTTTATTCTAATAGCTTCCTTAGGACCAGTCATTTAGACAAGGAAGAGAGACTTTAGAAGCTAATCAGTACAACCCCCTTTATTTTGCAAATGAAGAAACTGAAGCTCTGATAGGTTGCCATGAAGGTCCAGGGGTCACATCTAAAGCGGCTCTCAGGCCCAAGTCCTTCTAACTTCAAGTTCAGTGCTCTCTCAATCCATCCTGACAAGCAGCCAACAAGAATGAGTTTTTGTCTATTCGTGTAGAGGCTAAATGGCTCCCTTCTATTAGCTGCTGTCCTTTCCACCCTGGTCTGTGTGGTCCAGTACATCTGTCTTACTTAGATGTTCCCAGAGGGTGGGGATTATGTCTGTGTAATTCTCTCTGACGATCCCTAGCCCAAACACTCTGGACTCTCAGACACTAGATAAAGGCTAACTGATGATAATGGTGGGTGGATGTTTCTTTTCTCTGGGACTACTGAGAGTTCACTCCTCAGCTCTTTTTTTCACCCCAGAACTGATAAACTCGAGGTTAGCAAGCAAGCCAACCATGAGACTGAGGTCTGCAGACAAGCTGAGTGACATCAACCCGAATAACTGTAGAGTCATGACCTTTCTCTAGCTGAGGAGGGCTATGCTTGGAAGCTGGCTGGGCTGGAGTGGACCGGAGGGACTCATACAGGAATATCACGTGGTCAGTGTACGTTTATCTCCCTCCTTCTCTCATTGCCTCAAATGTGGGCTCAGCTGATGCCATAGGGTGAAAGACACAATAACAAAGCTCAGGGCCCAGGGAGCCGGTACGTACTGTACAAACACACCCTCTTGAGTAGGGCCAGTCCTGCAGCTGGGGTTATTTTTATTTCCTGGGCTGTCTCAGGACAGTTCCTGGATGAAACTGGTTTGTTTCAGTGCGAGATGCCAAGTCCCTTTCTGGTCTTGTTTGTTTAAGCAAATTAGAACATTTGACTGTGGAGGGAGGGAGGGAAGAGAGAAGGGAGGAAGAGAGAGACAGAGAGAGAGAGAGAGAGAGAGAGAGAGAGAGAGAGAGAGAGAGAGAGAGAGAGAGAGAGAGAGAGAGAGAGAGAGAGAGAGAGAGAGAGAGAAAGAGAGAGAGAGAGATTGAGTTTCAGAAAGCATGAGCCCAGCAACAGGCATGAGAATGGAATATGCCACTTAACCTGAATCACTGTAGAAACACCTGGAAACACCTTTGAAATTTACATTTCTTTGGAGCCTATTACTAGGCAAGGCACTGAAATCAACACAAAACCAGCAGCCGCTTGAAGGAGTGAATGGAGAGATCTGAGTTCTAGTGCTGTTTCTAACACATGCTGGCTGTGTGACTCCAGACAAACCAATTAACTTCTCAGTGCCTTAGAAGGGAAGGGAACAAGCATTTACTAAGCACCTACTATGTGCCAGGCACTGTGCTGAATTCGAATGGATTTCCAACTTTTATCATTTAACTGAAACTGGTCTCTTGAACGTTGTCGGTGAACTTAATGCCCTGGGTAGCAGAGGGGGAGCTGACCAGCATTTGTAAGGTGCAGTTTCCATCTTACAAAGGGGAGTTTCCCATTATTAATGAAATCTGAAATCATGATCTAGCCCCTGGTCCCACCTCCATCAATTATTTAGTGCCTACTATATGCAAAGCACAACCTTTCATCTATCCCACACTCTTTGCTGGGTCCCTGGCCTTCTTATTCCCTGAAAAAAAAATGAGGCCATTTGTTGAAAATTTCCTCTTCCCCCCTTTTCCTTATCTCCCAACCCTCTGACATCATCTCTCCCTCTCTCTTTCGCCCCAGGCTCTGATGTTGAGGCTGCCCTTATGATTTCCAAGTAAATCTCTGTTCCAGAAACAATGGTCTCAGCCCATCCCATCTTTTTCAGCACAGATTGCCCCCATCATAATTCTTCTCTATTCACCGGTTCTTTTTCTGTTGCTTACAAACATGACCAAGTCTCCCCCATCCTTAAAAACTCTCACTAGATCCTACCATGCTGTATCAGTAAGGCAAGAATAACAATGTAGATGGTAATTGTCAAAATGCCTATGTGGTTCTGCATCGCAAAGTATACGAGACTCTCTACATAAGAGGTAGAAGAAGTAAACCATTTATTCAGACACCAGAGAACCATATCCCATAAGCCATCTACCCAATTCATCACAGCAGTGAAGCATTCAATACGTAATATCACAACATGGAGCCTCACAATCCCAAAACCTGTCCAACTCTCTGCTGGGGTCTTCCCAAAAACAGACTCGCAGTACAGCTGTCACAGTCTGTTCTGCTATCAGAAGTGGACTTGTGTTACCTTAGCTCTAACAGTCACAACAGTCATTAACAGTCATAGCAGCTTTCTCTCTCTCATCATTTTCTGTCACATAACTTCCTTTTCCTCTCAAGAAGCTCCTCCTACCACACGCGACTTAGGCTTCTATGATGTAAGCAGGTCACACGGCCTATTAATGGGTGGGAAAGATCTTCAAATCTAAATTGCTATTACAGGTGCCCACTAGCTAAAATCTTGCATCTCTTCCTCTTTTCATGGCCAAAGTTGAAAATGCTGTCTACGTTCTGCATCTCCACTTCTATTTCTTTCTTATAAACTCCCTTCAATTTGGTTTCTGACCTCGTCATTCAATTTCTCTTTCCCAGATTACCAATGATCTCTTTTTGCCAAAACTAGTAACTTCTTCTCAAATCCCATCCTTCTAGACTTCTCTGTAGCATTTAACGCTATTATCACATTCTCATGGACACTTTTTTCCTCTCTGGGTTTTGTGATTCTGATTTCTCCTGCTTCTCTTCCTACCTATATGACCATTCCTTCTAAGTTTGCCTTGCTGGAGCTTCATGTAAGTCAAGCTCCACAACTGTAGATGCCTCCCAGAGCTCTGTCTTGGGCCTTCTCCTTTTTCCTTGGTATATTCTCTCACCTAGTTGTTTCATTAGCTCCCATAGGTTCAATTATCATCTCTATGTTCAGATCTATTTACGTGGCCCTAGTCTGTCTCTTGAGCTCCAATCCTGCATCAGGCATTTTGAAATGGATGTCCCATAGGCACCTCAAACTCAACACGTACAAAACAGAACTCATTATCTTTCCGCAACTTCTAATCACTACATGTCCTAATCATGTGCATTATTGTAATTGCCTCCTAATTGGACTCCCTTTCTCAGTGTCTCCCCTCCAATCCTTCCTCCATATGGTAGCCAAATCAATACTCTTAAAATAAGGGACCGAAAATGTCATTCCCTTCTCAATAAATTCCAATGGCTTTCTATTACTGCTAGGATTCAATACAACTCCTCTGTTTGGCATTTAATTTTTTTTGCAACCTGCTCCCTTCTTATTTTTCTAGGCTTTTAACACACTATACCCTCCAGAACCCTACTGTAGATCCATACTGGCCGATTTTGCTGATCCTCATACAGGACGCTCCATCTCTCATCTCCAACGCCTTTGAAATGTCTGTACCTCATGGTATGCTCTCCCTCCTTACCCCTTAGTGTCCCTCGCTTCCCTTAAGACTCAGCCTAAGTACCAGCCCCTCTGGGAGGCTTTTCAAGGTTGCCCAAGCTGCTAGAGCCTTCAGTCTAAGACTGCCCTTATATATACTCTTTATTTCATATATATGGATTCGTTCAAGTTGTCTCTTCCATTAGGACGCAAACTCCTTGAGGGCAGGGATTATTTTTGCTTTTTCTTTGTATTTCTAGAGCTTAGAATCAATGCTTGCGGACTAGAATGAAATGTTTGGTGAGTGCTTGTAAATTTCTGTGCCTTGAACATTTTAAGTCGAGATTTCATCCGTGTAGAGAACTCTCTGTGAGGAGTGCCATCTATCGATGCAGGTCAATACCTTTTCTGTGACCTAGGGCATTCAGAGGCTAGGTGACTTAAATCCAGCTCTTCCTGCCTCTAAGGTCTGTTTTGCATCCAAAACATCACAGTGCCTCTTTGTCTTTCACATAGTAGGTACTGAACAAGTGTCAGTTGAATTAAAACTTCCAGGTTTTTTATTCTTCTAACAACATTTCCTGTTCAATTAAAACTTCCAGGTTTTCTATTCTTCTAACAACATTTCCTGTTCAGTGGAGGGATGTGTCTTATGGAAGAAGCATCTTTGCAAGAATGGGTCCGAATAAAATATTGATCCTTATCTTTCTTTGAAACAGCTTCCTCAGACAAGGATCTATTAGTGAGTCAGTTAATAAACATTTATTAAATGTCTACTGTGCTCCAGGCACTGCGCTAAGTGCTGGGGGATACGAAGAAAGACAAAAAGACGGTTCTTGCCCTGGAGGAGCTTCAATTCGAACAGGGGAGACAACCAGCACACAGCTATGTCCATACAAGATATATACGGGATAAACTGGGAAGAGATTCTGAGGGAAGGCAGTAGAATTAAGGGGGAATTAGGAAAGAGTTCTTGCAGAAAGTGGGATTTTATCTGGCATTTGAAGGAAACCAGGGAAGTCAGGAGCCAGAGAAGAGGAGGGAGAGCATTCCGTGTATGGGTGACAGGCAGTGGAAATGTCCATAGATGAGAGACAGAGCGTCTTGTTGGATGCCATTATTACCGGATCACAGAGTATATGAAGGGAAATAAAGGGGGAGTGGGGAAGTGAAGGGTGGGAAGGGACCAAGTTGTGAAGGTCTTTGTTCAACAAACAGAGGATTTTATATTTGATTGTGGAGGTGATAGGAAGCCAATGGAGATTACTAAGTAGAGGAGGTAATGTGGTCATATCTGTTCTCTAAGAGTATTAATTTGACAGCTGAGTGGAGAATGGACTGGAGTGGGGAGAAACTTGAGGAAGGGAGACCCACCAGCAGGCTGTTGCAATAGTCTAGGCGTGGGATGATGAGGGCCTGCCCCAGGGTGATGGCAATGTCAGAGGAGGGAAAGAATGCTATTTTAGACAAGACATGTTAGAAGACATGTTGTGAAGGTAGAGACAAGACTTGACAACATATTGGACATGGGGGATGAGAGAGAGGAGTGGAGGATGACCTCTAAGTTGGGAACCTGGAAGAACAATGGGTGCCCTTGATAGTAATAGGGAAATAATAACTGTGATTTATGTAGAGTTTTAAGGTTATGCAATTTTGTCTTTGTGACAACCCCAGGAGGTAGGTGGTATAATTATCCCCATTTTACAGATGAGGAAACTGAGGCTGAAAGAGGTTAAGGGACTCACCCAGGTTCATACAGCTAGTACATGTCTGAGGCGGGATTTGAATTCAGTTCTTCCTGATCCAAATCTATTGCTCTCTCCACTGTGCCATGTTAAAGTCCTTGGCAGAAAGACATCACAAAATTATAATGTAGTTCTGGTTTTCTTCATCTCATTTAAACTATAGCTATATTTGTGGTCTTGTTGGTTTTTTTTAAAACCTAAACGCCTCCATTTTGCTGTACAAACAAAACCAAAACCCACACAAGACTCTCTAGTCTTCTATTAATCAATAAATTGGCCCCATTTGGCTGTAGTGGTACATAAGAGCTAAAAACAAAAGTGCTCCAAGCACTGAAAGCATAAGCTATTAGCATCGGCTTTACCTCCATGACCTTGCCTCCCACTTATAGTCTGCTAACCACTAGAGATGCGTTACGGTGAACTCTCCCATTACTGGAAAGCTCTAAGAGGATGCCAGATGACCATTTGTTAGGGATATTGTAGAAAGGATTCCTGTTTAGGCATGCTGTGGCTTCACCTGGCTTTAAGCTTATCCCATCCAATTTCTTTCCATCCTGTCTCATCCCATCCCATCTCATCTCCTCCTATCCATCCAATCCAATCCAATCCTATCCCAACCCATCCCATATCATCCAATCCCATCCCATCCCATCCCATTCCATCTTATCTCATCCTATCCCATCCGGTCTTATCCCATCCCCCCTTCCAATCTAATCCTACCCATTATAGTCTATCCTATCTCATCCAATACTACTTAATCCAAATAAATGCAAAATGTGAAAACACACACACACGCAAACACACACACACACACCCCACACACCATTTCTTAAATACTTCCTTGGTATTAGACAATAAAGATTCAAAGACAGAAGGAAAGCCAGTCCTTGCCTTCGAGGAGCTTATTATGGGAACACAACTTGAGAACCTATAAATATACATTTAATAATTTGGGGAAGGAGGAGCACACTTATGACAAGAGGGAGCAGGAAAGGTTTCCCACAGGAGTTTGCATAGGAGCTTAGCTTTGAAGGAAACCAGAGATTCTAAGAGGTAGAGACCAACCTACCATGAGGTCAACAAGCACTTGTTAAGTTTTTATTACTTACTTATTACTCATTACTATATACGTGGCAGGCATTGTGTTAACCACAAGGGACTGAAAAAAGGCAAAAAAGTAGTCCTTGCTCTCAAGGAGCTCATATTCAAATGGAGGAGAGAAGATTTAACTAACCAGGTGCACAAAAGATGTAAATAGAGTAGGTGGAAAATAATATGGGTGGAGAAGGCTGAGGAGGGAGTGTGTCCTAAACATGGGGGATAGCCAGAGATGGGAGACAGAGTGTCCTTCATGAGGAACAACGAGGAGGCCATTTGGGCTGGAGCTTAGAGCACAATAAATAAATCTATCCATTCACAAATATTGGTTAATAGGCGAGCAATGTGTAAGAAGCCTAGATATACATTCTGTGATCCTGGGAGAAAGAGTCATTAGTATTCTAGACATCGAGCAGGTGTCTTTGTGACCAGAGAAGAGCAATGCTTTATTGGAATGGAATAATTTGGTGTCATTCTCCTGCCCTTAAAACTTCCTTTACATGTTGTCCTGCTCGGGAGAATGTTAGTTTCTTGAAGGCAGGGATCATCTTTCTTTTTGCTTGCCTTTGCATTTCTGCTCCCCGCTTCACCCCAGCTTAGCACACAGGCTGGCACATAGCAAGAGCTTAATGGATGCTTGTTGCCTGACTGACCAAATAAGATTTTTCGTGCTAAATTGGTGGGAGAGGCTTGGGTTTAGAAGTTGAATGTCAAAGACTTCTAGGGATAACAGAGTGTTAGAACTGAATGTTTAGACCTTAGAGGCTGAGTAATTCAACACCTTGTACAGATGAGGAAATTGAGGCATTAAGGTTGAATGATTGGCCCAAGGTCACACAATGAATTAGTGATTGAGCTAAGAAAAGAACCTAGATCTCCAGATTCCTAGTTTAATGCTTTTTAAAATTTTTTTTATCAAATGAGATACTTGTAAAGTAATTAGCACAGCGTTGCTATTCAGTTGATTGTGTCCAACTCTTTGTTACATATGAGGTTTTCTTGGCAAAGATACTGGAGTGGTTTGCCATTTCCTTTTTTGGCTCATTTTATAGATGAGGAAAATGAGGAAAACAGGGTTAAGTGGCTTGCCTAAGATCACATAGCTATTAAATATCTGAAGCCGGATATGAACTCAGGGAGATGGGTCTTCTTGACTCCAAGCCTAGTGCTTTATCCTCTGTGCCACCTAGTGCATTGGCCTGGCACGTAGTAGGTACTTAACAGATATTGACTGGCTGAAGCAGGCTTCTAACTGAGGCCCTCTGCCAGCAAATTCAATATTTCTCCCATTGTTATATGCTTCCATAAAGGATTTTAATAATGCATTTTCTTGATGTCTTTTATTTTTATATTCCAGTCATTTCTATGTATACTGACCTTTTCCTCCCCACCTCAGTGAATATCCCCTTATAAGGAATGAATTAATGAATATAAAAGTGTTTTTTTTTATTAAGCCCTTATTATGCCCTTGACACTGTGCTACATGCTAGGAATGCAAAAATAAAAAGACAATCCCTGCCCTCAAGGAGATTGCATTCTAATAAGGAAAGATGAAACATACATCAGAGTGGTGACCCAGAAGAAAGAGATGGAATGGAGAGGGTGCTCACTTGGGCATCAATCCACTGGATTGGGCCATAGGATGGGAGCTGCAGAGATGAGTCAATTAACTTCCCTTGGAAATGGGAGAAGGAGGAGGTATGAGTTCTGTCAGATCAAGCCTGGCCCAAAAGGTGCTGATCCAAGTGAGGTAGAACACAGCGGAGGTGGCAGGCAGAGGGTAAGCTAGGTTGGGGTGGATGGCCAGAAGGTTGGATGGGCTGTGAGGAAAAGTGAAAAAAAGTAAAAGTTAAAAAAAAGTAATGAAAACAAAATGAAGGCTGTTTGGCTCATCTGTATAGAGCATTTTATAATCTGACATTATGCCTGTTATGGCATGGAAGTCACCTTGGGTTTCTGAAGGCAGTACCAGTGAAGCTTGAGTCCTGGCAGGTCTGACCAAGCTGGAAAGTCCTGAGGACCAGCCCAGCCAAATCCACAGAGACTCAACCCCAGCGGGGATTTAGGATGGTCAATTTTTTGGCAACAAGAAGTCTTAGAGATAGTATGAGCTATAAGCTGTACCAACTGAAGATGTGCTTAACAATGAGGAAACTGTGTACATTTGATAGAGCATTTATTAAGCACTTACTATGTGCCAGGCACTATGTTAGGTGCTAGGGATATAAATAAGAAAAGGAGACAGTCTCTACTCTTGGGGAGCTTACATTCTAATGGAAAAGACAACACAACAGAGGGGCTGGAAAGCAAGGCTACTGGTAAGGAGGTGGAAAAGTCTGGAGAACAGGGAATGTAGTCATGAGGGAACAAGGTAGCATGGTGTGTGGAGGTGCCTGATATCAAAGGGATCAGAGAGAATACAAGCTATCTTCAGAACAACTCTGCAAGGTAGTAAAAGTAGTTTTAGCTCCATTTTACAGGTGAGGAAACTGAGACACAGGGAAGTTAGATGACTTACCCATGGTCACGTAGCTAGTAGTAAGTGGCAGAACACCTTCATCTTTTGATTCCAAAATCCAGAGCCTTTTAATGAATGAAGTGACACACTGGATAGAGTGCTATTCCTGCCTCCAGGCCTCCAGGCCCTCCAGTGCACTATCCATTGCACCACCTAGTTTCCCCGATCTTGACATAAGACCAAATCTAATAAGATGACATTGAATTTATACTATTTTTTTTTGGAGAAGATAGTGATTAGATGATAATATAATCAGTGGGATTCAGAATGAGCTATATAACTGGATTCGCAGAGTAGTTGTTAATGGTTCAGTCAATCAATTGATAAACATTTATTAAACACCTACTACGTATTGTGAGCGATGGGGATACAAAAAGAGGCAAAAGACATTCTCTGCCCTCAAGGAGTTCACAGTCTAATGGGGGAAACAACAGGTAAATGAACATGTAGAAATGAACTATATGTAGGAAAAATAGGAAATAATTAAAAGAACATCACGAGAATTAAGAAAAGTTAGGAAAGGCTTCCTAGAGAAGATGGGATTTTTGATAGTACTTGAAGGAAGTCAGGGAAGCCAGTAGGTGGAGATGAGGAGTGAGAGCCTTCCGGGCATGAGGAACAACAAGAGAAAATTCCTGGAGCTGACAGATGTAGTGTCTTGTTCGAGGAACAGCAAAGCCAGTGTCCCTGGAATGAAGAGTACATATAGGAGAGGAAGGTATAAGAAGGCTGGAAAGGTAGAAGGAGCTAGGTTATGAAGGGTTTTAAAGGCTAAACAGAACATTTTGAATTTAATTTTGGAGGCAATAGGGAACCACTGGAGTTTATTAGTAGAAGATGACATGATTGGACCAGTATTTTAGGAAAATCACTTTGGTGGCTGAATGAAGGATAGGTTGGAGAGCAGAGAGACTTGGGGCAGGTGGACCCACCAGTAGCTCTGCAATAATCCAGGGTGAAGCGATAAGGGTCTGAACCAGGGTGTTGGCAGGGTCAGAGGAGAGAAGGAGGCATATTGGAGAGAGGTTACAGAGATGAAATAGACCAGAGAGATGCAGAAGTGAAATAGACCAGAGATGATGCAGAGGTGAAATGTACAAGGGATGCTGGAAAGGTGAAATGGACCAGAGACGATAGGGAGGTGAAATAGATTAGAGATGCTATGGAGGTGAAACAGGGAAGAGGTGCTGCAGAGGTGAAATAAACAACAGATGCTGCAGAGGTGAAACTGACAGACCTTGGCAACAGTTTGGATGTGGGGGGTGAGAGAGAGTGAGGAGTCTAGGATGACTTCTAGGTTGTGAGGCAGTGGGAGGATGGTATTGCCTTCTACTGTAATAGGGAAGACAGGATCTGGAAGGATTTAGGGGGAAAGATAATGAGTTTAGTTTTGGACATGACGGATTCATCTTTACTGGACATCCAGTTTGCAGTGACTACAGGAATTTGCTGGAATCAGCTCATATTGGCTCTAAAGGATTGACTTTCAAATTTTCAGTGAGAACATTTTTATTTAGGAAACTGGGAAATACTGTAAAACTGGGCTTGATTTATAGATTTATTGTTCTGTAGATTGTCTAGATCAGATTACCATAGCCCTAGGTCAAATATGGCTTTTTTTGTAAGGCTGTCAAGCTAAGAATGTTTTTTACATTTCTTAAATGGTTGAAAAAATCAAAAGAAGAATGATGTTTTCTAATGTGAAAATTACATGAAATTTGAATTTTAGTGTCCATAAATAGTTTTTTTTTGAACACAACCACCTTCATCTGTTTACATGGCTGCTCTCTTGGTACAAAGGCAGAGTTGAATATTTGTGACAGACCTTATATGGCTCTGTCATTGCTTCTCACTGCTGCTTTTTGCACTACAAATCTCAATGATAAAATCATAATGATAAAATTTTGAGTGCTTCAAATCTTAACTTTTTTATTGCCAATGTGTACCCATTTTTTCAAAATAAGAAAAGAACAGAAAAAATTTATTATAATTTTTTAAGCTCAGAGCTGAGATTGAAAATTTTCTGAATGAGAGGAATCACTATCAACTACTATATTTGATGACTGAATGACTTTGGAAATTAGCTTTTGCTGAAGACTTGATGAGGTCTCTTAAAGAATTCAACCTAAAATTACATGGCAAAACAGCATTTATATGCAAAACTTTTACTGTGGTAATGTCGATTTGATCATGATGTCTGAGTTACAAGTAATGTTAAGCTTCTTTATACACTCACTTCCTGTGCTGTCAAAAGTTAAAACAATAAGCAAGATCTCTATTCCTGAACAAATTTGCATCAGATACACTTTCTGAGCTCAGACTACTGCTCTAGCAGCATTTGGTTGTATGTGTGTTTTTTTAACTTCTATGCAAGTACAAAATAGATTTTCAATTTACAAAATCCATTTAACTATACATTTGAAGAGCTTCCACCTAACCTTCATTTGGAAGTGTTTAATCTGTAATGCAATGACAGCTAAGAGGCAAATATCTAGAGAAGAATAAATAGAATTCTATAAATTTCTTCCAAGTGTTAAATATACTCAATTAAAACCATATGTTTGTGGATTGCTATCAGTATGTGGCAGTACCTATGGGTATGGAAAGACATTTTCAGAGATGAAATATGTAAAATCTCATTCATTATGTATCATCATTAACAGACGAATAATTGATTTTGATGATAGGGCACCTTAATTTTGAATCCCAATTAAGCAAAATGTTATTCCCCTAAGGAGAATTTGATTCTTCTCATTTGTAGACCTGTATTACCAAAAACGCCCCTATTTTTATTATATTTTGAATTTTGTCAATAAAAAAATCGGTGGAGATTTGTTTTCTCTCTTCTTATATAAGTACCTATGTAATATCCTCAAGTTTGCCTTTTGGCTCACAAAGCCTAAAATATTTACCACCTGGCCCTTTACAGAAGAAATTTGCCAATGCCTGGTCTAGACCTAATAAAGTGACAGAGAAAATGTTCATAATACAGAGTCGATGTGAAAGTGTGGCATTTTTTAGACAGATGGTGATTAAATTTTTACTAGCACATCCCTAGTTGACCAACTGAGTTGACTCTGAGAAGTTCTAATTTTGTGGCTGTTTAAGAGAGTAAACGACCTTTTGATGTAATCCTTTGGTATTTCCATATTCTGACCTCTTTAGATTGGGTCCAACCAACTTCTATTTATCCGTTCATCCCTTTATTTCCTCACTCTCTCCATCCTTCCTTTTTCGGCAAAACTTAAGGAAGGCTTATCCCGTGTGAAGCTTCCTGGCTAGGCCCTGAGGGGGGCACCAAAAAGAAGACATTGCCCACGACCTCACCAACCCTTTTCTCATGGAGTCAGATAAGAAGCTTGTCATGTGCCAAGCCCTATGCTAAGCTCTGGAGAAGACATCGTGGGGATAGACAATTATCCATATTCCAGTCAAAGCAATTTAACAACCTGTGACAGGGACTGTGCTAAGGACCAAAGACGCTCAGGAAGGCAAAAGACAGTCCCTGATTTCAAGGAGCTCACATTGTAATGGAGGAGGCTGCATGCAGATAACTGTTCATTCAAGCTATTTACAATGTACTAATATAATAATTATGTTAATTATTTGATACAAAATATAATATATAATTATGTAATGATAATAATAGCTAGAATTTGTATAGCATTTTAAGGTACTTTGCAAATATTCTCTCGTTTGATTCTCACAGCTCTGGGAAGTAGGTGCTATTCTTATCGTTTTACAGATGAGGAAACAAAGGCAGAGAGTAGTTAAGTGACTTGTTCAAGGTAACAAAGCTAGTAAGGGTCTGAGGTTGGATTTGAACTCAGGTCTTCCTGACTGTATCCACTGGCCCACCAACCTACCTGTAAGTGGAAGGTGGCCTTAGGTACTAACAGTGGGAGGGACCTCCTGGAGTATAGAGCATTTGAGCTGGGCTTTGAAGGATGCCTGGGGGAGGAGGTAAGGAGAGAGGGCATTCCAGGTGTGGGGAACCTCCAGTGCTGAGGCGGAGAGTCAGGAGATGGGGTATTGTGTGTGAGGAAGAGCAAACAGACCAGTATGTCCGAAGCCAAAATTGAAAGACTAGAAAGACCGAAAAGGGGCTTCCAAGCCTGATGTGACTAGAACAGTCATTGAAAGTGACACGTTGCCTTACTTGTTTAGGTTTTTCAAACTCATTCATTCACCAACATTTACCGAGCCTTCAATCTTTCTAACATCTGTATGTGGTGGATTACAAAGGAGACAGAAATAACCCCAAACAAGGCTTCTGCTCTCTGGGCTGTAACAGGGTACACAGAAGTGTGGGTAGCAGGAGCTCTGGGCGTGGTAACAAAATTGGGGTGGGGAGGCCCTGGAGTTAGAGGAGAGGGGCCAGTGTGTGGATCTTGTTGTCTTTGTCACTTGTCCCAAGGACACTTCCTTGGAATGACAGACTCAGAAATGGAAGGAACTCCGTTGAGTTCAACGCATATTGGAACAAGAATCAGGCCCTTCCCTTGGCACCAACAAGTGGCCATCCAGTTTCTGCTTGAAGATTCCCAGTGACAGGGTACCTCTCGCCTTCCCAAGGCTGTTTGTTTTGTTCTGGACAGCTCTAGTGGTTAGAAAGATGAGGCTGTGCGTCCAAGTGAGTAGAGAAGCTTTGGATTCAGAAAGATTTGTGTTCTAATCCTGCCCTCCAACATATCATGTCTGGAATTTTGACTTTTAGAGAGTCAGTAAGTATTTATTAAGCACTAGGTTAAATGCTGGGGTTACAAAAAAGGGAAGAATAAACTAAAACAGCCCCTGCCCTCAGGTTGCTCCCAGTTTAATGGTTGAGACAATATGCAAACCGTGATGTACCTTACAAACAAGATGCAGACAGGATAAATTAGAGATAATCAATAGAGGGAAAGGTACTAGAATTAAGGGGCATGAGAGAAACTTCTTTTGGAAGAAGGATTTTAGCTGAAATTTGAAGGAAGCCAGGAGGGAAGATGAGGGAGGAGAGAATGCTAGGCATGGAGGATGAACAGTGAAGGGGCCCACAGGAGAGAGATGGAGGCTCTTGTTCAGCAAGGGGGCCAGTGTTGCTGGACTGAGGAGCATATGAAGGGCAGTGAGGTTTAAATTGACTGGAAAGGTAGGAGGGAGCCAGGTTATGAAAAGCCTTGAAGGTCAAATAAAGGATTTTATATTTGATCTTGGAGATAATAAGGAGTTACTGTAGTTTATTCAATGGTGTGTGTGTGTGTGTGTGTGTGTGTGTGTATGTGAATTGGTTAGATCCGAGCTTTAGGAAGATCGATTTGACAGGTGAGTGGGGGATGGAGTGCAGTGGAAAGAGGCTCCAAGCCAGGACACCCACCAGCTGGCTATTGTAATAGTCCGGGTTGCATGTGATGGGCACCAGGGTGGTGGCAGTGTCAGAGGAGAGATGGGGACATATACGAGAGACGTTGTAAAGCTATCTCCCCACGCTGTTTTCTTTTACCTAATTGGGTAGATGCTAGGACTTGTCTAGTGATTGGCTATGGGGCTAAGAAAGAGTGAGGCGTCTAGGAAGATACCAAGGTTGTGCACCTGGGTGACTGGGAAAATGGGAGCACACTCCACAGTAACAGGGAAGTTAGGAAGAAAGGAAAGACTGAGGGGAAGCACAAATGAGATTGGGTTTGGACATGTGGAGTTTAAGATCTGACATTTCCAATGAATGATGAGCCTAGAAGCCAGCTTGAAGAGAATTCAGAAGCAGGTTAAGTCAAGCGATTGATAAAGGGTCTTCTATGTGACTGAGACCACCAATAGCCAGGAGCTCCCAGTCTAACTGAACAGACAATATGGGGCACAAAGGCCAGGACAAAGTGGACATAGTCTCAGGAGGCACTAAGATTAAGGAGTGGGAGAGGCCTCTTGGAAGATTGAGTGAAGAGGTTGCAGAGACACCAGTGTTGACAACCTTCCCAAGGAGTTTAGATACAAGAGGGAGGAGACAGAGCAGATGAAGGCCGACATTTCTTTGGGGGTGGGGGGACACGACATGACTATGTTGGAAGCAGCCAATAGACAAGAAGAAGTTGAAGATTAATGATTGAGTAGGAATGAAAGAGAGAGCAATGCTGGAAAAGATGGAACGAAGTAAATGAGCATTTTATAGATTTATTTAGTGCTTTATTTTATGCTTAATACAGTACTTATTGAATTATGTATTTCAGATTTATTAAATACTACATGCCAGGCACTATGCTAATCCTTAGCTTTACAAATATTATCTCATTTGATCCTTACAACAACCCTGGGAGACAGACGGTATTATTATCATACCCATTTTACAGTTGAGGAAACTGAGGCAAGCAGAAGTTACGTAACTTGCTCAGGGCCACCCAGCTAGTAAGCATCCGAGGCTGGATTTGAACTCATGTCTTCCTGACTCCAGGCCCAGATCTCCATCCGCTGTACCACTTGGTTGCCTTCAGATGGGATGGAATGGGATCACTACATGCATGGGAAGGCAGGGGGTTTGCTTTGATAAGGAGAAAGGCTACCTTTTCGTGTAAACCAGAGGCGAATAGGAGGTAGTGGGAGAAGGCATCCAGGTGATTTGAGATAAAGAGGAGGGAAGAAGAGGCACCCCTTGACAAATGGCCTCAATATTTGTTTTCAATAAAATAGGAAGCAAGATTCTTTGTTGAGAGGATGGGGAAAGGGAGTGATGAGAGATTTGAGGAGGGATAAAAGATCCTGAAAAGCCGCCGTCATGAGCGGGATAATGCAGCAGTTCTCAAAGTGTGGTCCAGGCACCCTTGGGCTCCCTAAATCTCCTTCAGGAAGTCTGGGAAACTAGAGCTATTTTTTGTAATAACTATAAGGCATTTTAACTTGTAATATAATAAATACTCATGGATAAAACCCACATAAACAGAAGCTCCTCGGGGGCTTTCTCACTTATTTTTAAGCTGTAAAAGGATCCTGAGAGATCAAAGAGTGAGAACTTTGGGGATAATGAATTGATTAGATGTCAAAGGATTGTCTTGCTGCTGCAAGGGCCCGGTTGAGATTCTGCGACATAAGTTTGTAGGGGATCCAGTCAGCACCCTTTCACGACTTTTTCCAGCTTTGTTTTGCATCATGTGAGTAGGAGCAAAGGCAGCAGCCATTGGGACTTAGGCCAGGCTGAGGCTTGGCAGGGAGGATTGAGATAGAAGGGGGCAAGGGACTAGAGAGAGGGCTGCCTCTCAGTGCCTGGTCTCAGACTATAAGCTGCGTAGAAGGGGCTTTTCTGCTTTACCAATGAAATCGCAGCCTCAGTCCCTGTCCTGAATTGTTAGGAAGTTTTCCGGTACGTTATGTTGTTGTTGATTGGTTATGTCCAACTCCTCATGACCCCATTTGGGGTTTTCCTGGCAGAGGTACCAGAGTGGTTTTGCCATTTCCTTCTCCGGCTCATTTTACAGACGAGGAAACTGAGGTAAATAGGGTGAAATGACTTGCCCAAGGTAACACAGCTAGTAAGTGTTTGAGACCAAATTTGAACTCAGGTCTTCCTGGCTTCTGGCCTGGTGCTCTATCCCAGCTGCCCTAAATCACGTAGCCTCCTACGATGATGGAGAGAACTTCCTACCTCCAGAGGCAGCCCCTGTTCTTTTAGATAGTTCTCATTATCAGGACACTTTCTCAATATCAAGCTTAAATGAGCCTCCACCACATCACCCTTGTGATCTCTGGTCAAGCAGACCAAGTCTACTCTAGCTCAGCCCTTCAGATACATGAAGACATTTAGCGTGTCCTCTCTGAGATTTTTCTTCTCCAGGCTAAATGTCCCCAGTTGCTTCCTCCAGTCCTTGTGTAGCGTGGGGTCCTCCAGCTCTCCTGGTTGTCATTCTCTTCCTCTGTGTCCTTTCCAAGCTGGGCTGCCTGGAGCAGAACCCTATTGTTTGGGTGTGGTCTGAGCAGGGCAGAGGTCTATGATCTCTTCCTCATTCCCCAAGACTTGGTTTAATGCTTCCTTCATACAGAACATCCCACCAGGCTCCCTGAAGGATGCCAAGAAGAGGAGGACGATAATACTGGTAGCTCCCACCGCACAGGACTGTTTGGGGGAATCCAATGAGATAACAGGAGCACAGCGTTTATGTTGTAAATCTTGACCTTAGATCGTCAACCTTAAAGCTTTACATGAATGTCAGCCATTATGGTTGTTATCAGGAGCAGAGGCCTGGAGACTCCAGGCCCAGAGTCAGGAAGACTGAGTTCAAATCTAACCTCAAGACAGTTACTGGCTGGGTAACCCTGGGTAAGTCATTTAACCTCTGCTTGCCTCAGTTTACTCAACTGTGAATGAAGACGATACTTATCTCCCATGATTGTCATGAAGTACCAATGAGATAATATTTGTAAAGTGTTTTGCAAATTTTACATCTCTATATGTGTTAGTTATTGTTTTAAGTTATGTTATAGTTATAAGACAAGGTCTTTGCCTACACAAGTTTGTGGGGAGATATCATAGAAAGGAGCTGGAAAGGGGCTCAGAGCTATATCATCGAGTTCAACTCTTTCATTGAGGAAGATACTGAGTCTGAGTCTGAGAGAAGGGAAGTAACTTGGGGAAATCAAGGTCACACAGCTGGGGAGTGTCAGAGGCAGGATTTCTCAAGTTCTTTTGACTCCAGGAGGATGCCAGTGGAGCCCATGGGCTGCCTTCTATTAACCCTCCCTCACCTAATGACCAGCCCATCTTCTTTTGCAGGTCATAAGTGTCTTTGATGACATCCTTTATTCCAGTTGTGTTTTGCAGCCTGCTCAGAGTTCCTGGAACACAAATATTCTCTCTGTCCATCTGTCTATCTACCTCTATCTATCTATCTATCTATCTATCTATCTATCTATCTATCTATGTGTCTCTCTATCCATCTCTCTCTCCTTTCTCTCCTTCCCCCTCTCCCTTTCCCTATCTTTATCTACCTACTTACTTACCTACCTATTTCTCTCTATCTACTTTTTTCTTTCTCTCTTTCTAATCTCTCTCTGCTTTTCTCTCTCCCTGTGTTTATCTATCTCTACCTATCTGTCTATCTACCTGCTTATCTCTCTCTACCTTTCTCTTCATCTCTATCTACCTCTCTCTCTCTCCTCCTCCTCTTCCTCCTCCTCCTTCTCTTTCTTCTTCTTCCTCTTCCTCTTCTTCTTCTTCTCCTCCTCCTTCTCCTCCTCTGTCTCTGTCTCTCTCTCTCTTTCTCTTTCTCTCTCTCTCTCTCTGTCACTCTTGGCCACCACACTCATTATCTCCATCACTTTTTGTGTAAGATGATACTAATTTTTCTTTTTTATTCTTTTTTTGTAAAATTCAATTTCATTTTATTTCAGGTCAGATTTTTTTCCCTTCTACTTTTCTCTCCCTTGTTCTATTGAGAAAGAAAGAAAAACAAGACCCATTACTAATGTGGATAGTCAAGCAAAACAAATTCCTGCATTGGCCATGTCAATATACATATATATTTTATGTTCAACATACGTTGTCTATATATAGTCACAAATATTGTGTATATATGTGTGTATACACGTTATTGTTCAGTCTTTTCAGTTGTGTCCAACTCTGTGACTCCATTTGGGGTTTTCTTTGCAGAGATACTGGAGTGGTCCATCATTTTCTTTTCTAGCTCATTTTACAGATGAGGAAACTGAAGCAAAGAGGGTGAAGTAACTTGCCCAGGGTCATACAACTAGTGAGATGAGTTCCTGACTCCAGGCCCAGCACTTTATGCATTGTGCCACCTATCTACTCTGTCTGTCTATCTATCTATCTATCTATCTATCTATCTATCTATCTATCTATCTATCTATCTATCTATCCATCTATCTACCGGTCTATCTGTCTGTCTGTCTGTATGCATCTAGCTATCTAGCTGTCTGTCTGCCTCGTTCTGCCCTGTACATCACCTCTCTTTCTGGAAGTGAATAGTATGTTTCATCATGAGTCCTTTGGGATGGTGATTGGTCACTGTGTTCATCAGAGTTCCAAAGGATGTAACTCTTTTTTAAATTCTTTGGAGATGGCCATACTTGATGACTCAATCACACAGCAACATCATTACAACTCTGGCATTCAGAAGATGGACCTTTGCCTCTCAGAGAAGTTTGGGGTCGATAATAGAATTTTGCCATTTTAGCTGTCCTCCTCAGCCTGCTTAATTTGAGGTCCCATTTATCTTGAGATGGCATTTAGCACCAAAGTTCCACCAGGGGGCGTGTGGAGACCACAGAGTTAGCAACCTACCTCTTGATGAGCCCCCTCCATAGAACCTCTGCCTTTCGGAAAAGCTACTCCTCAGAACCTTTTTCGGTTCATCAGCTCTTTTGGGATCTTAAACTTCCTTTTCCTTTTCAGAGGATACAACCAGGATCGAAAGGTCCAGGTTGCAGGGAAGTTACACAGGGAATCAATCATTGGGGGTGTCTTAACGATACAACAGGTCACCTTATAAAGCAGTGAACTCTCAACCACCGAAACAAAGTATTCTGCTTTTGTGCGTACATACATGTTGTTTCCCTAGATAGAATGGAAGCTCCTTGAGGGCAGGAACTGATTCCCTTTTGCCTTTGTATCTCCAATGCCTAGCATGATCAACTCTAAAATTTGTTTCCTTTAATTCTGAATAAGGGGTACAGCCAAGTTTGCTAAAAGCCAGGAGGGATGGAGAGTGAAGGTTGGATATCTCTGATATAGCCAAGCTGGCTTTCTTGCTGTTCATCACACATGGTACTCTATTCAGATTTCAAAGTCCTTTTTATCCTGGCCCCCTCCTACCTTTCCAATCTTTTTAAGCTTTAACTCTCCTCTCCCTCCTTCCTCTCTCACCAGGACTCTGTCATTCAGTGATTTGTACTGGCTGTTCCCCATGCCTGGAATTTTCTTCCTCCTCATCTCTGCCTCCTGGCTTTTCTTCAAGTCCCAGCTAAAATCTCACTTCCAACAAGAAGCTTTTCCCCATCCCAGTTAATGCTGGGGCCTTCCCCCTGTTGCTTATCATCGATTTCTCCTGTACATATCTGGTTTGTACAGTTGTTTTTATGTTGACTCTCTCCTTAGACCATGAGGTTCTTGATAGCAGAAACGTCTTTTTTGAGGAAGGGAAGGAGGTTTTTTTGATATTCCCAACACTTAGCACAATTCCTGGCACACAGTAGGACCTTAATATCTGTGTTTATACATTATATTTGAATATGTATGTACGTATTACAAATATATACAGATATTTATATATTATATTTGTAACATATATATGTTATATACATACATATATAATTTGTGTGTAATACAAATATATACATTTCTATATTACAAATATCTATGTTTATACATTATATTTGTAATATGTATGTATTACAAATATATACAGATATTTATTATTGTAACATTATATATATTTTATATACATACTTATATTATTTGTGTGTAATACAAATATATGCAAATATACAAAAATGCAATTTGTATTTGTATGTAATTTGTATATAATTTGCTTGAATGCTGTCTCTCCCATTAGACTGAGAGCTCCTTGAGTTCAAGGACTGACTTTTTCCTCTGTTTATAGCACAAGAGCTATAGCACAAGTATCAGCGGTGCCCAGCACATAGTTGTTGTTTAATTTTAATTATGTCTGTCTCTTTGTGACCCCATTTAGGGTTTTCTTGGCAAAGACACTGGAGTGGTTTGCCATTTTCTTCTTGAGTTCATTTTACAGATGAGGAAACTGAGGCAAACAAGGTTAAGTGACTTGCCCACGGTCACACAGCTAATAAACGTCTAAGGCTAGATTTGAATTCGGGAAGCTAAGTCCACTTATCCACTGCACCACCCAATTGCCCCATGTGCACATAGTAGGTACATATAAATGTTTGTTGACTAACTGAGTGACTTCCAGCAGTATTGGCCCTCAAGAGGCTTGGTCTCTAAAGCCAGAAGTCCATTAAGGTTCTGTCATTTACTACCTGCATCACTTCTCTCAGTCTCAGTTTCCTCATTTGAAAAATGAGAAGTCTTCATAAGGACTTTTCCATCTCTAGATTTATTATCCTAAGAGTTGGATACAAAGCGTTAGCTTGGATTCAAAGCAGGTTCTCACACAGAGTCACAGTTTAGGAAGATGGAGGATGGGGGTGGAGTATAAGGCAAGAGGAGGTTGGTAGAAAATCTGGAAATTTTGTCATCCACTCCAGGTGGTGAATTGAGTGGCGATCAGGACTGGGTGACTCTAGTTTCTCCATGTCAAGCCGAAAAGCCCTGTTTCAGACACATTCTCTCCTTCACCTTGTGTTGTTCTGGAGGATAGGGGGTCCAAAGGTTCCAAGTCATAGAGACTTTGACTTTGGCTCATTGTAATCAGGAAGGAATAATTAGAGCTGTCCAGCAATGGAGCAGGCCCTCTTACAAAGCAGTGAGCTCACACCTGTGGACTCAATCACAGCTCCTAGACAGCCCCATCTGTGCCTCATTTACCTTACACATATTGTGAATATTTTTGCATAATTGCATATAAATGCATAACGTATGTATTTGCTATCTCCCCAGACAGAAGGTAAGCTTCTTGAGGGCAGGGATTGCTTTGCTTTTGTCTTTGTATCTCTGTGTGCTAGCACAGTGCTTGGCACACAATAAGAGCTTAATAGATGCTTGTTGATTGACCGATGGTCATATTTCAAGGGTGTCATTAGGTGAAATACTGGACTAGGTGGCCTATGATATCTTTTTCAATTTGAAGATTTTATGAATTTAGGAATCAAGGACTTATACTCCCCTGCTCTAGGGTCATAGACTGGGTAAGAGGACTCTAAGATCAGTCAGTCAGTCCGTCAATAAGCGTCTATTAAGTGCCTACTATGTGCTAAGTTCTGAGAATACAAAAAAAGACAAAAAATTGGATGAAATAAAAGTATTCCAGCTATAGCCAGAAGTGGCTTTTCCTTCCCAGGGTAGCAGGGAAATGGGGGGAGGGGAAGTGGAGAGGAGGGGAGGGGTAGATGGGGGCATTGAAAATCAGGACAGGAAAAAGGAAAGAAAATCTAAGCCAGATCCAGATGCTGGGAACTGATATATTAGAAGCCCAAGAGTATCACAAATCTTCCTATGGATGCCAAATTCTAGTCTTTCAACAGGTTGATAGCAGGTATTTGGTGATCTGGGATCTGTTAATCTTTAAAGCACATTGCAACTGAAAATCGCCCTTTGGAAACACAAGGGTGCTTTCTCTGGGCTGGATTCTCTTCTGCGGTTTATAACAGAGCGCTGATGACTTTGTCTGGAGGGAATTTCGAGGAGGAAAAAGCAATATAAATGACGAACAGGTCAGGGGAGATGATTTATGGGGAAAGATGAAAAGTCTTGAGCAATGACAACTTGGCTTAGTGGGAACACGGCAACGTTTGCACTTAGGATCCAGAAGGATTGTTCGCTGTCGTGTGCAACAGGCTGTAAGTAGGAGTAATGATGAGACTCGACAGAAAAAGGAACCGTAGGATGAGGTCGGAGATTTCTGGGCCTCGGGTTTGTTTAAGAACTGAGTGGTCCTCCCCAAGGGAGGTGGAGGGACTCCATTGTTTGAGACGTTTGACGTTGAGGGAGGTCAAAATGATCGGAAATCCGTCTGTCAGGAGGAGCGGGCACATGGGCTCAGCCAGGGTGAGTTCTGCCTCCAATGCCTTTGTTCAAGGAGGTTGAAGCCTAAGTTGAGTGGTGGCACGAAGGGCTCTGGGATAAGTGTTTTCCGTTCTGATGTGTGCACTTGAGACTCCCTCCAAAGTCGTTCTCAGAAAGGATCAGGTTTCTAATCCTATTTTCTGCTCCTCATAGGCAGAGAATCTGGAATAAAGGATGGGGGTGGGGGGAGGAGGTGGAGAGACTCTCCATCCCACAGGAGGGGAGGAGGACTGAAGAATAGTGGAGAGTCGGGTGAAACACATGGCCGGCCTCTAAGTGTTGGGGATCAGTGAGGAAAGGCCTTCTGGTCTCTGGTCCCAACCAAACCAAATCCTGAATTAAACATTCAGAAAACACCCAGTGAATTGACTTTGTACCATATCCATTTAAGTCAGAGAACTGTGCAGTTCCCTCATGCCTGGATCACCTCTGCTCCCTAGAACCCTTAGTCCTCTTCCAGGCTCAGACAGAGGGCCATCTTTACCAGTTGTTAATGCTTCCCCTGCCTCCTTTCCCCATTAGTCAGTGTTTATGGAGTGTACATGAAAGACAGCATGGTGCAATTAAAACTAGCAGCTGGGTGGCTCAGTGGATAGGGCACTGGACCTGGAGTCAGGAAGACTGGAATTCAAATCTGGCCTCCAACACATCCTGGCTGTGAGACCCTGGGCAAGTCACTTGTCCTGTCAGTGTCCTAGACAACAGCTCCCTCCTTCCTTCTTTCCTTCCTTCCTTTCTTTCTTTCTTTCTTTCTTTCTTTCTTTCTTTCTTTCTTTCTTTCTTTCTTTCTTTCTTTCTTTCCTTCTTTCTTTCTCTTTCTTTCTTTCCTTCTTTCTTTCTCTTTCTTTCTTTCCTTCTTTCTTTTTCTTTCTTTCTTTCTTCCTTTCTTTCTTTCTTTCTTTCTTTCTTTCTTTCTTTCTTTCTTTCTTTCTTTCTCTCCTCCTGTCTCCCTCCCTCCCTCCCTCCCTTCCTTCCTTCCTTCCTTCCTTCCTTCCTTCCTTCCTTCCTTCCTTCCTTCCTTCCTTCCTTCCTTCCTTCCTTCCTTCCTTCCTTCCTTCCTTCCTTCCTTCCTTCCTTCCTTCCTTCCTTCCTTCTTTCCTTCCTTCCTTCCTCTCTCTTTCTTTTTGCATACATCATGCTGGGCTGGTTACACAGCAGGCACGTCATTGATACAGAACCAGAAAGGACCTTAGATATTGGCTTGGCCAACCCCATCTTTTTACAGAGAAGGATAGTCAAGTCTAGAGAGAGGGGCATAGAGTGCTGGGTCTGGAGTCGGGAAGACCTGAGTTAAAATCCAGCCTCAGACACTTGCTAGCTGTGTAACCCTGGGCAAGTCACTTCATCCTGTTTGCCTCAGTTTCCTCATCTGTCAAATGAGCCGGAGAAGGAAATGGCAAACCACTCCAGTATCTCTGTCAAGAAAACCCGAAATGGGGTCATGAAGAGTCAGATACAACTGAACAAGGTCCTTGCTAAAGTTAACTATTTAATTGTAAGATTAAAGAATGTGAATTCATGTAAACAGCTAAGTGGAACTGATGGGCACTTTAAAAAACTTATTCATGTAGAGCCTATATCAGATCACATGCCATCTTGGGGAGGGGGGAAGGGAGGGGAGGGAGGGGAAGAACATTAGGAACTCAAAAGCTTGTGGAACTGGATCTTGTAAACTAAAAATAAATAAATAAATTTAAAAGCTTATTCTGCACTAGTACTCACAATGCCCTTCACACATGCCTGACTGCCCAGGCGGACACAGGAAAAATGGTCAGGGGCAGGCACATACACAAATACATACACACATACACACACCCACACAAATACATACACACTTACATGTATACACACAAATAAATAAAATATACACAGTAACGCATATACATACACACATACATGTATACATATACACACATATCTACTTATACACAAATACATGCATACACAAACACACACAAACACACCACACACACACTTTTTCAGGGGCCGATTGAGACCTCGCAGATTGGGGTGGGAAGGAGGCTTTGATATCGGCTTGCCAGGCAGCAGACCCGACAGGGAGCCAAGAATCCTGGGGAAGCCAGATGTGGGTGAAATGAAGCAGGATGTGGAAAGTGGGAGAAAGAAACCAGAGTCTGAGGAGCAGGAGCTGCCCCCTGGATGCCTTCTGGTGTGGAGCTTTGCCCTCTCTTCCTAGACACCCGAAGAGGAGACCTCAGGAGACATCTGAGTCCCGAATGAAGCGTCTCAAGAGTCAGTGGGATTGCTTTGTTTTGTCTTCATAACCAACCCCAGGGCCCGATACAGTCCTCTGGGCAGAGAAGTCACTTAATAAATGCTTATCACTGGCCACCAAGCCAAGGAGATCCAGGCTCTCCAGACTAACGTCTTGCCCAGGCTGTGTCACCCTGGGCAAGTCAACTTAACCTCTCAGGGGATGACTCTCTGAGACGATCGATTGCGGATTGTTTGTGGGTCTGAGTCAGTGGAGAAATCACCAATTTCACCAATGAAACTGCAGACCTGGTCTAGAAAAATGCTTGTTAACTGAGTGATTAATTGAATGAGACTGTAGCTATTGCTGGGGGCTTATATGAGAGAGGTGGTTCCTCTTGTGTTTGGAGAAGATCTAGGTTCAAATCCCTCTTCTCCTTCTCCTCCCCCCACATTAATAATTTTTATTTATTTCCTTTTTTTTCAAGGTCACATGTTGGCACATTTATTTCGTTTTTTTCAAAACAATCAGTATCTATTCCTATCAGCAAATGGGGATTAGGCACTTGCCCAGGGTCCCGTAAGAAGTGTTTGAAGCTGAATTTGGGGCCTGGATCTCTGTCACTGTGGCGCCCCCTAGCTTTGTAAGTGAAGTCACTGAAGGCCTCTTTGAGCCTCAGTTTCTTTACCTACAAAAGGAGAGAGAAAACCTCTAAGTTCTCTCTAAATCTACCATCCTATGATCTGTATGACATATTGGACAAGTCACCGCAGGGCCTTGGCTTCCTTTTCTGTGAAATGAGAGGGAGGGGTGGGTAGAATCTCTGAGGTCCCTTCCTTCTTTGAATGGGCTGATCCTGGGACTTAGAAGAGCTGTGCTTCCCTTTAGCACCCCTTTTCCCATTCCCCTTTTCCAATCCCCCCTTCTCCCTCTCATTCCCTCCCCTCTCCCCATCCCCATCTCCTGTCCCCATCCTCCTCTCTCCCATCCCCCATCCTCCCCTCCTCCGTCCACACCTCCCCTCCCCATTCCCTGTCCCCTATTCTTCCTTCTTTATCCCTTGTCCCTTTCCCCCTCCTCTCTGCACCCCCCCTCCCCAGCTCCATCCCCAATGACTCAGGTGAGAGGTTCTGCAGACAGCCAGGAGCCTGGAACGTTTCCTACAGGGACATGACTCTGCAGTTCCACAGGCCAGAAACATCGCATCCTTCCTCGCTTCAGCGCTCCTGGCATCTCTGCCAGTGCTTTACATCCCACTGTCGGTTAAATAATCCTTTTACCTAGAGGTGACTTTGGTGGTTTTGTTTCTTCCCTCTAGGAGGAAACGCTTAATTTAAGGAAGAGCACAGCACCAAGGAGCATGAGCTAGCGGCCACCCACCAGTCTGTTTGCAAAGAAGCACCTTTAGGCTGGGGCTAAGGGGCAAGATAAAAGTGGGGAGGGCTGGTGGTGGAGGTAGTGAGCTCCCCGTCACCTGAGGGTTTCTAGCAAAGAGGACCACTGGTCAAGTATGTTGTAGTGGGGTCTCCTTTTTTAGTACAGGCCAGACCAGGTGGTGTCCGAGGTCCCTTCCAACTCTGAAATTCTGTGATTCTATTTTATTGAGAGGTGCTGGATAGAGAGCTGGTCTCAGACTCAGGAACACCTGAGATCAAAGTTTGCCTCTGACATATAATGGCACCGTGACCCTGGGCCAGTCACTTCATCTATGTCTGCCTCCGTTTCCTCTACTGCAAAATAAGGATGATAGCAGCAACTATCTTGCAGGGCTGTTGTGAGGAACAAATGACATAATATTTGTAAAGCACTAAACTCACTGTCTGGAACACACTGAGTGTTTAATATATCCTCCCTTCCTCCCTCCCTCCCTTCCTTCTTTCTTCCTTCCCTCCCTCCCTCCCTCCCTTCCTTCCTTCCTTCCTTCCTTCCTTCCTTCCTTCCTTCCTTCCTTCCTTCCTTCCTTCCTTCCTTCCTTCCTTCCTTCCTTCTTTCATCCCTCCCTTCCTCTCTTACTTCCT
>CM053622.1:806700371-806762642 GCA_028646595.1 Phalanger gymnotis | reverse complement strand
CCTCCCTCCCTCCCTCCCTCCCTCCCTCCCTCCCTCCCTTCCTTCCTTCCTTCCTTCCTTCCTTCCTTCCTTCCTTCCTTCCTTCCTCTCTCCTTTTTTCTCTTCCTTCCTTCCTCCCTCCCTTCCCACTGCTCTTTTCCCTATAAAAGGGTTAGTCTTATCTACCATAGCTTCAATTCTTAAAATCTCACCCACCTCAACCAGTGTTTCCATAAACCTTGTCTCTGACTAAAAGAAGACTTGCGTCAAATTCTTTTGAGGCAGGACCTGTGTCTTTTGCTCTTGAAATTTGGGGCTGCTGGAACCCCTAGACCTCAACAGTAGAAGTATTCAAAAGTCAAAAGAGCAAGCTCCCAAGGCCCATGAAATGGAATCCATACCAAAGTTTGCTTTATAGCAACTAGTTTAAGGTTCAGCCCATTCTCCCCAGAGACTTAGGTGGTGAAGACAAAAGGATGCCTTTGGTGGGAAATGCTTTGTAACTTCTCTTCTTAGTCTCTTTTCTCAGTAAAAAGCCTTTTGTTAAAGATAATTGATGTTAATTGGTTAGATGATTTGGGAATGTTCATCAGGCTGGCAGGCAAAGAAATAAACATTTATTAATCACTATGTGCCTAGCACTGTGTCAATCAGAGAAAGATGAGGAATATTGTCAGTCAAATATTGGGGACAACATCCCACAATGGGGGCGTGAGCTGATAGTATAAGAAAGGCACCCTTAATTCATCAAGGGTGCCCCTAGAACATCGAGGTGGGAGATGTACCCAATTTTTCTCTGGGGACTCAGTTTGCCAGTATGGCAGGAAAAAAGGACACACACACACACACACACACACACAATGTATTTAGGGACTGCATTTATACAGTTCATATTAAAACCTCTTTATATACATTATCTCATTTCGGTCCCAAAACAGCTCTGGTAGGTAGATAGGTATCATACCCATTTTATAGATGAGCTAACTGAAGTTCTGAAATGTGAAGTCACTAACCTAGGGTCAGGAATGGGGGAGGGAAGGAAGGAAGGAAGGGATGGAAGGAAGGAAAAGAGGAAGAAAGGGAGAGAGGAAGGGAGGAAGGAAGAGAGGAAGGAAGGAAGGAAGGAAGGAAGGAAGGAAGGAAGGAAGGAAGGAAAGAAGGAAGGGAGGGAGGAAGGAGAGAGGAAGAGAGGAAGGAAAGAAGGAAGGGAGGGAGGAAGGAAGGAAGGAAAGGTGGGAGGGAGGGAGAAGGAAGAAAAGAAGGAAGACATAGTAGGGAAGATTTGGATGGGAGTGGACAGTAGGCTGGAGTGACAGGCAGGTAACAGAGAGGGGGTCTAGATGGAATTAAGGATGGGAAGTGGTGGTGCGGAGAGATCCAGAGGTAACAGACTATGAAAGGCTAGGTCAGAGGTAACAGAGAATTGGAGATGGGGCAGGGTCAAAGCCACAAGGTCAGTTGAAAGGATTACTGGGATGAGTTGATACCTCAGGTGAATGCCAGAGACTTAGCTGTGTGGGAAAGTTCAAGCAAAGTTGTATGGTTTCCAGGGCCCATACCCTGTCACTACCACCTCCACTACTACTACCACCACCACCGCCGCCACCGCCACTGCCACTACTACTTCTATTACGACTACTACTACTTCTAGTACTATTATTACTTTTACTACTACTACTCTACTATTACTCCTATTACTACTACTATTAGTACTAATATTACTGCTACCACCACCACCACTACTATATTATTATTACTTCTACTACTGTGAGAATAAATATTTCTCTCTTCTATTTAATAACTAATTATTGTATTAGGACCAAGGTTTTCCCTTTTTCTACTTCCTTGTCCAGAAACCAGCCAATGTGGGGAATGTCTCTTAAAGATTTACCCAAGCCAAGATCTTAGCAGACGGTAAAAGAAATTCTAAGTTTGGGTTAACGGGTCTATGAGGGCTCACTGTGTTTACTTGGACAGGTGGTGGGGGGGAGTGTTGATTCTCTCCTTTGTCTTAACAAGTGATGGGGAAATCGATGTCTCTGTTGACCAAGATTTAGGTGATCTAAGTCACAGACCCCAAGACTGTCATTTTAATATTCCTTACCTTCCATTGTGTTATCTAATTAGAGTTGATTGCCACCCCTCAGGAACACCTACTCTTTGAAGGGCGTATGAACTGTGAGCCATGATTGCCTTTGGCCTGAGGGAGTTGGCCAAATGAACATCCTTTTCTTAGTAACAAGCTGGCCTTATTAATAAGATGATTAAATTGCCCAGAAACTATCTTTTGAAACTTTTTAATCATCACACTACTGCTACTACTACTACTACTACTGCCATTACTACTACCACCATTACTACTTCTACTTCTACTATCACTACTTCTACTATTGTTACTTCTATTACTTTTACTACTAGTTTTCCTTCTACTACTACTACCGCAATGACTGATGATGATAGCTAGCATTTATATAGTGCCTTAAATTTTGCAAAGCATTTTACAAATATGCTGTTATTAAGATGCTATTATTAATCTCCATTTTGGGAAAGGGAAGGAGACAAGCATATATTAAGCACCTACTGCATGCCAGGCAACTGGGCTAAGTGCTTTACAAATATTATTTCATTTGATCCTAACAACAACCCCACGAGATAAGTGCTGTTCTTACCCCCATTTTATAGCTGAAGAATCTGAGGTAGATAGAGGTTATGGAACTTGCCACTCATCAAGTATCTGAGGCCAGATTAGGACTTTCTGACTCCAATGTTCATTCATTGCGCCACCTAGGGGCCATCTCTTGTAATAGCCATTTCTAGTACACCACCTAGGAGCAGTGATGGATGCAAAAATATAGAAGCAGTAGCACATATGGACCATGGTCCAAGTGGGGAGATAAAGTTCAGAGTCCTTTTTCTCTTCACCTGAGGCTTACATCATTTCATCCTACTTATTTGAATGTCGCCAAGGAGAGGAATCCTATTGGCAAGTCGATGCCTTTAGCATGCTCTGTTCGGGGTCAGACCCCAAGTAAAAAGTCCCTCTTTGCCACACAGTAAGGGGACAGGAAAACAATCATAACCATGGATGTACATTCTGCGGAGTGGAGAGCAGAGACTGCTTTTACCCACAATCAAGCTCGCTAAAAATCTACTTCCTTTCCTTGCTCCCATTTTCTAAGTTACCCAAAAGCCTAGAATGGATAAGGGTCCTCCAAGGTTGCCCCAAGGAGGAGTTTCGCTTTTCTTGGCCGATGTGTAGTTGATCTCGTGATGTGTCCTTCTAGTAAGTGCCAGAGACAATAGATGAACGAATAAATGACAGTCCCTGCCCTCGGAGAGCTGACATTTTAATTGGGGAAACAGCACATAGCAGATCAGGACACTTTAGTCTGGAAAGTTCCAGGGACGATGAGTAGTCGTTGGGTGGTAGATTGACTCTCCTTTCCAGGAACAAGGTCAGAGTTAATTTGACCATCTTCCAGAACTGGAAGGATATGGAAAGGAAGGTAAGTAACCATCTAATTTAACCTTTTCATTTTACAGAAATGGAAACTGAGGCTCAGAGAGGTTCGGTGAGTTATCTGTCTGAGTTTGCATGATAAGTATGAGAGGTGAGATCCAAACTCATCTTTTTTTCCCCATGTATATGAAAAATACTCATTTTGCTTCTCGGTGAATTAATATAAATAAATAAAATTTAAACAATGACAAAATAATAAATGATAACTTTTTAAAAAGAGGCGTAGAAACTAAATTACAACTGTGAAGTGTTTAAAGTTGTTAAAAAAAACTAGCGTTGAAAATATTAGAGACATTCTCCCGAAAGTGACAACGGTATGAGCTGACAGCTGGACTCTGAGGGATCTCTTGGCCCTGCGTGGCATGGCATGGCATGGCTCCCTCTAGTGGCAGGTTTAGGTTCCAGGGCTCCAGGGAGCCTTCTGCTTCCAAGATGTTGCCCCTAGAAACACCTTTCCCCAAGGAAGAGCCCTTATTTCTAGAGCCTCTAAGTATTTCAGGGGTTGCTTGGACAGTTGATACCCCCGTTCCCCAGCTTCCTCTTTCCTTTTTTCCTTCCTTTCCCCCAAAGATGTATTTTTAAAGGCAAACATCAGATTTTAAATAAAAATACCAGGAGTAGTTCAATGGCAAAGTCTTATTGGTTGAAGAAAGAAAAAGGAGGGGGCGGATGCTGGATGTGTTTGGGTGATTTTTTGTAATGGGACCTAGCAAAACAAGCCCCCACTAGACGCCAAGAACATATTGTTCAGAGGAAAAGCTCTGTGAACGGGTGGCTGTCCAGGGCCCGGAGTTGCTGGGTGGAGGCTCCCACCGGCTGGTACCTGTTTTCTTTTCCACTAGATGCATTGGGAGAGAATGAGTGCATCAGCCTCCAGGCCCTATCCCAGTGGGAAGAGGGGCGGAGAGTTTTTCGATCTCAGTCACCACTTGGCAGTCGGAGGAGCCCCGGATGACGACGATGCTGTGAGAGAGGCAGCATCTTGGGGAGAAGCAGTTCCAACCGGTGCTAGGGAAGGGGGAGGGGGTGGAAGGGCGAGAAAGGTTACTCAGGGCTTTGGGGAGTCCTCCATGCCCCGCTCGGAGCTTACTTCAGGCTCCAGTATCAGGACCCACGGGAAAGAGATGGAGGTGTCTCCCTGGGATTTGCCCCGGCCCCTGGGCGATTCATCAATCTAGACCTAGGAGGACCTCGAGAGATATCTATTCTAATTTCCTTATTTTATGCCAGAGGACACTGAGTCTCAGGGAGGTCAGGACATCATAAAAACGATTGCAGAGGCCGACCTCATTTAACAGATGAGAAAACCCAGGGACGTGGAGCGGCACACAGGTAGTAATCATCAGAAGAAGCCTGTGAACGGTCACGGGGTGGACTCTTGGCCCCTCTGGCAGAAGGCTGAGCCTGACACCCATCTGGCTCATACACACGACGGTAAATCGTGATTTGGATGTCTCCTCCCCTCCCCCCTTTACTCAGCCTTCCCACAGCTGCCAATTTAATATTCCTAGATGACATTGCTCCCCAGATCAAGAAGCCCCAAAGGCTCCCTATTATTTCTAGCTCATGATTTAAATCTTGTCCTTTTCTGGCTCCGGCCTGGTTTGCCGGGCTCATTGCACTTTACTTCCATGCAGCCACGACTGACCTGTTTCCTCTTTCTCCGACACATCAGTCCGTTACCACCTCCGCGCCATTGTACCAATGGTCCCTCCCCACTGGAAGGCACTCTTGTCCTCATTCCTTCCTCTTAGAATTCCTCGCTTCCATTGAGGCTCAGCGCAAATGCCGGCTCCTAAACAAGGTCCCTCCTGATCTCCTACCTATCAGATAGTCAACATGCATTTATCAGGTGCAGGCATTGTGCCAGGCATTGTGCTGGGTCTTAGGGATACAAACAAAGACGAAAACACTTCCTGCCCTCAAGGAGCTTACAGTCTAATGGGGGAGAAAACAGCAAACAAGATGGTTCTGACAGGAGAACCTTTGAATTATCTTCCCTGGGCCCACACCTCCATGATACTTTCTGGTGGCAACTCCTGTCTCCCCTCCCCTAACCCCTTACTAACATCCTTTTCTGTGTGGTCTCCTATTAGAATGTGAACTTCTTGAGGTCAGGCTGTATTTTGCTTACTTGTAGCCCTGGGAGTGGCTAAGTGGCGCCATAGTGCATAGAGCTCTAGGCCTGGAATCAGGAAGACCTGAGTTCAAATCCAGCTTCAGACACATCTTAGCTGTGTGACCCTGGGCAAGTCACTTAACCCTTTTTTACCTCAATTTCTTCATCTGTAAAATGAGCTGGGGAAGGAAATGGCAAACTACTCTAGTAGCTTTGTCAAGAAAACCCCAAATGGGGTCATGGAGAGTTGGACGGGACTAAAAAACAAAAACCAAAACCACACAGAAAATCACATAGAAATGACTTTCTTCAATATCTGGAGTTGGGGGGGAGTAGCTCGGTGGCACAGTGGGTAGAGCACTGGCCCTAGAGTCAGGAGGACCTGAGTTCAAATCCTAGCTATGTGACCCTGAGCAAGTCATTTAACTCCAATTGCCTCAAAACAAAATCTGGAATTGGGTCTCAAGGCACGGATGTGGAGTCATCTTAGGAGATTCTGGAGACATTTCACTTGGCACCAGGTGGCTCTTTACTCCTCCTCCCACTGGTGCTGGTCTCCTGGATTTACTCATCTGGGAACATGCTCTTTCGTCACCGGTAGAATGTAAACTCTCCAAGGCCAGGGACCTTCTGTTTTTTGTCTTTGTATTCCCGGGCTCCTACACAGTGCTTGGCACATAGGAAATCCCAGCTACTGAAGAATCGGTCAGTGCTTACTACATTGAATCGTAGACAAGATCATAGGCTAGGTGAGCCTGAAGCCTAGGGAGGTCCACAGGAGCTGGGAGGGAGTCAGGAGACACCTTGCCTACCTCTGTGTTTTATAGAGGGTGAAGTCAAGGCATGGGCACATTAAATGCCTCGTGTATGACCACAGAAGTCCCAAGAAGCCTGGATTTGAACTCAGGCCATGTTCACATTCCCCAAAGCCAGTGTGCTTTCTCTCTCCCTCCCTCCCTTCCTCTCTGCTTCTGTTTCTGTCTCTCTCTGTCTCTCTCCATCTCTCTCTCTCCCTCTCTTCCTCTGTCTCACTCTCTGTTTCTGTCTCTGTCTCTCTTCCTTCTGTCTCAGTCTCTGTGTCTATGTCTCTGTGTCTCTCTGTCTGTCTGTCTCTGTCTCTCCTTCCCTCCCTTCTTCTGTCTCATTCTCTGTTTCTGTGTCTGTCTCCGTTTCTGTCTCAGTCTGTCTGTCTCTGTCTCTCGTCCTTCTGTCTCAGTTTCTGTGTTTCTCTCCCTGTGTCTCAGTCTCTGTTTCTCTGTGTCTCAGTCTCTGTTTCTCTGTGTCTCAGTCTCTCTCTCTCTCTCTCTCTCTCTCTCTCTCTCTCTCTCCCCCTCTATTTCTATCTCTATCTCTCTCCCCCTCTCTCCCCTTCTCTCTCTCTCTCTGTATCTCTGTCTCTCTCTGTCTCTCCTCTCTCTGTCTCTCTTTGTCTCTCTGTCTCTCTGTCTCTCTCTGTCTCTCTGTCCCTCTCCCTCTCCCTCTCCCTCTCCCTCTCCCTCTCCCTCTCCCTCTCCCTCTCCCTGTCCCTCTCCCTCTCCCTCTGTCTCTATCTCTATCTCTATCTCTATCTCTATCTCTATCTCTATCTCTATCTCTATCTCTGTCTCTATCTCTGTCTCTATCTCTGTCTCTATCCCTGTCTCTATCTCTATCTCTGTCTCTATCTCTATCTCTATCTCTCTCCCCCTTCTCTCCCCTTCTCTCTCTCTCTCTCTCTGTGTGTCTTTGTCTATCTGCATCTCTCTCTTTGTCTCTGTCTCTCTCTGTTTCTCCTGTAGCTCTCTGGTTTGGACTGAGAACATCTCCGTAACAGAGTGGCAACTCTTTCCATGGTCCCTGGGCTCGTCTGAGGCCTCTTTCTGGTAAGCCCATCATTAGCTCACTCTCCCTCCAGACCTCTCCCGCTAGCCCCCAGTGCTGAGCCTCCTTCTGTTTAATGGCCAGGAGAGAAATAGGGAGGAGGAGCGCAGTGAGCAGAGGCAGGGGCCAGTTCTGTGTGCTTATGGTCTCGCACGAGAAATGATCTCCCATCAGTGAATCACCACGCTCCAGCCAAACACTTGCTCAATGACATATCCCACCCAAGGGGCAAGGAAGTCGGGTGACCTAATGCTGGTTGTCCAATGCCTAGGAGTCCCTCCCAGCACTACCTAATGCTTCAACATTGCTGGTCCAGAGGGAGCTGTCCCCACCCCCCTCCCCAGGCTATGCATGCTCCTCACGCCTGAGCCCGCAGACCCTCCCAGCCAGAGCTGGAGTGACCGTTTATTGTTCAGATGGCTTCAGCCTGGGCGAGGCCAACACTTTCCACTTTACCAAGAGCTGTCGAACCATCAGCCCCGAAATACGGGCCACGCGTCTGCTTGAGCTTCCCAGGGATTCCATGGCTAGGACCCCAAACTGCTCACCATAAAATAAAATAAAAACAACTCCAAAACATCAAGAAATAGTGTTGCCATTTTACACATAGGAAAACTGAGACCCAGGTAAGTTTGTCAGGATCAAAAAAACTTCATGGTGTCAAGAGACAAGATATGGGTGCTGAAATTCTCTCTGGACAAAATGTCTACTTGTCTAGATTAGGGGTCCTTAAACTGGGCTCTGGGTACTTGGTTTTTTACTATTTGGATAGCTATTTCAATATAATTGGTTTCATTTGTAATCTTATGTATTTTATTTTATGCATTAAAAACATTCTTTTGCAAAGGGATCCATAGGCTTCCGCGGACACTGTCAAAGGAGTCCATGACTCAAAACAAGTTAAACACCCCTGACCTGAACTTTGTCTCTCTGCCATTCAGAGCCTTATTTGGGTGGAAGAGCCAGGGTCATGTAGTGAGTGGACAGAGGACAGAGGAATCTTGGGGTCAGGAAGACCACCTGCCTCTGACACATCATGACTGTGTGACTGTGGGCTGGCTGCTTTAACTGCCAGGGTCTCAGGTCCTTCTTCTCTGAAATGAGGGGGTTGGAATAGATGGTCTGTTCCAACTCCAAATTTAAGACCTTGTACCCTCTCTCAGGGCCCCAGACTGTGAGAGAAATTGCTGGCCTGCATCAGTGGACTTAGTTTCACAATGTCAATTTCCAATACTGATAAAACCACGGGTTCCAGACCACCCCTCTAAAACATAACATCTCTGAACAAAACTAGGGCAGGGCAATCAGACCTTTGTCCCAAGGTGCCAAAATTTAGATGGTGCTAGCAACACTTGTATTCTTCTTTAGCAGATAGTGTTAAATTGAACTGGACTTAGTTTAGCAGTTCCAGGTAAGTTCTTCTCCCCACCTTTTCCACCTTCCTAACAGCAGCTTTGTGATGTCTAAGGGTCTCTCCCCTCTATGGCGCCTTGTGTCTTGAGTTCTAACACCCCTGCACTCAATGGAATATGTCTCAAAATATTGATTTGAGAAGCTTTTCCTGCTGCTTGCCCTGAGGCCCATATTGAAACCTAGCCTGGGCACTACTATTGCTAATAGGGTTTTGATTTCATTCTCTTCTGGGGGACTAAATTCCTATCTTTTGAAGAGTGTCCCCAAACAATGGTGTACACAAATCTAGGCACCCTGGGGATAACTTTATTTTATTTCTTTTCTACATTTAAAGAGGAAATTGGTCTACTTAGCTATTCAAGATTGTATGGGGAAAAAAATAAGTAGTCAAAGGACCTGGGTTCAAACCCTGGCCTTGCCACATATGACCTGTGTGACCTTTGCCAAGTCACTTCACCTAGGCTCGTAAGTTCCTGGATCCAGGGCTGGAAGGAACCTCAGAGGCCTCCTTTTACAGATGGGGAAACAAAGCCAGGGAGGTCATAGGATCACAGACATAGAGTTGCTAGTTCAACCCCTTCATTTTATATACAGGGAAAATGAGTCCTAGGGAGGTTATAACACCAGAGATTAAGAGCTGCCAGGAACCCAAGAGGTCATCTAATCCAACCCAATCAGGAAAGCAGGTAGGTGGCTCAGTGGATGGAACACCGACCCTGAAGTCAGGAGGACCTGAGTTCAAATTTTATTAGCTGCGTTACCCTGGGCAAGTCACTTAACCCAGATTGCCTCCAAAAAACAAATGAAGCTCAGGGAAGTCATGGCCTTATAGAAGGGGACCTCAGAGGCTGGCCTGGGAAGGGTAAGTATTGTGTCCAGTGTCACATGGGTAGTAAGAGTCAGGAGCAGGATTCGAACTGTGGTCCTCTCTTGGCCTCAGCTTTCTCTGGAGAATGCCCAGGGGTTGGCCTTGCTTGCCTCTGGTTGCACCCTCCGTTATTTCATGACTGGGCTATGGAGGCCCATCCCAGCACAGCAATCCTAGAAAACATCCTTCCCCAGTCCGTCCCCTCGGGCACCATGCTCCTCCACCTGCCTTTGCTCCTTCCAGGGGAGGATTGTCTTCTCCTCCGAGCATGAGTCAACTTGGCTCCACAAAGTTTTTATGGGAGTTCTGGGAACAGTGGGCAGGGCTAGGCTGGGATCCCTGAACCTTCTGCTTGTTGATTTTACCACGGGACACTGCAGCCAATGTTTAAGCATTTCCCAGGCAACCGCTCAACCCTCCCGGGTCCCTGGCCTCTACCCAAGATTGCGCAGTGGGGATGAGGGCAGAAGAGAGTTGGGGAAGAGGTGGAGTGAAGAGGGGCAGAGTGGGGGACAGAGGAAACTGAGTCAATCCTTCTCCTCCCACAACCACCTGGGAAAACAGTGACCCAAGAGTCCATCCTGGCTTCTCCCAGGGATTGGGGTTGCCTTTTACTCTATGGTGTCCGTATAAAAAGCCATTAGACTACAAAGGGGTTCAGACCTCATACCATTTTGTTCTTCTTGGATCCAGTAAAGTTAGAGGTGGCGGGTGGGGTGAGGAGACAAGGGTGGGCACTGGAAAAGAAACTGGAAAAAGCCCCTTTGGTCGGGGCATCTCACTAATAAAAGCCTGCACAAAACTATTTCTTGTTGGTTGTGGGAAATTCATGGTCTCAACTCTTCTGAATCCAAAGTTGATTTTTTTTCTCTTTTCAACCAGGCAAGAAAAGGACACTGACTGTAGAGGATCCCAAAAGTCTTAGCGCAGTTTTAAGTTTTTAATTGCTTAATAACACGTTGCATATTGTCTTCTCTATTCAACCATGAGCTCTTGAAGAGCCGGGATTGTATAATAATAGCTTGACCTTAAGGTTCATAAAATGCTTTCCTTACAACCACCTGGTGAGATCTACAAGTGTCCAAGCGTGACGATCCTCATTTACCTGATGGGGAAATGGCGTCTCTGAGAGGTCAACTAATTTGATCGTCACACAGTAAGTGGTCTGGACCATCCCTATCCTCAAACTCTTTGCCATGCTACAGTGCTGGGTCATCACCGAGACAGTCCAAATGCATCTCAAACTCAAGCTGTCCCAAACAGAACTCACCTTCTCCCCCAAATCCCGCCAGCTTTCTCACTTCTGTTTTATGTAGAGTTAGACTCTCGGTCTTCTAGTCACCCAGATTTGCAACTTTGAAGTCATTCTGGATTCTACAGTGCTTCCTCAGCCCACATGGCCGTTCAGTGGCCACGTCTTGTCAGTTTGCCCGCGACGATATTTCTCCTCTCCATTCTTCTCTCGCCATTCACACGGGCGCTGCCCCAATTCAGGACCTCTCCCCTGGAGCCTCCGATAGGTCTCCCTGACCCCGGCCTCTCTCATCTCCAGTCAACTGTCTACACTGCTGTCCAAATGAAATTCCTAAAGCACACGGTCTGCCACAAAATGGTTGTGCTGAAATCTCAATGGCTTCTGGTTCCCTCACAGACAAAACATAAACTCTGAGAATCCGAAGCCCTTCACAATCTGATTCCAACCTTTGGTTTCATTGTTGTCTCTTATATACTCTATGGTACAGACAAACTGGCCCAATTCTTGCTACTAACCTCTCTCTCTGTGTCTCTGTCTCTCTTCTCTCTCCCTCCATCTCTCCTCTCTCTTCTCAGTCTGTCTCTCCTTTTCCTTTATCTCTCCTCTCTCCTTCCCTCTCTTTCTCTCCTCTTCTCTCTCTCTCTCTTTTCTCTTTCTGTCTCGGTCTCTCTCTTTTCTCTCTCTGTCTCTGTCTCTCTCTGTCTTTCCTCTCTCTCCTTCTCTTTCCTCTCTCTCTCTCTCTCTGTCTCTGTTTGCTCTCACTGTCTCTTTTATCTCTCCGTCTCTGTCTCTTTCTCCTCCATGCCTTTGCACAAACTGTCCCTCTTGCCTGGAATCCTTTTCATCCTCCTCATTGTCTCTTGGAATTCCTCCCTCCATTCAGGGCTCTGGATGCCACCACCTACAGAAAGTCTGTCCTCATCCAATTTTCATTCCCATGTCACCCCTGAGATTACTTTGCGTGTATTTTGTGTTTGAGGTGGCATGTGACTCTGGGCAAGTCACTTATGATATTTGAAGGCTGTGAGTTGCAGAGCAGGGGCTGATGTGTATGGGTGGTCTGGGTTCCCTAGACTTATGAAATTACAGGCCCCTGTTCCCTGGTCTCTTCCCCAACCCCCAACTGATCAATGTCTTATCTTTTCTTCTGTACATATTGTTACCCCTTAGTAGAATATAAGCTCCCTGTTTCATTTTTGTCTCATTACACGTTCTCTCCAAGCCAGCAACACAACAGTCTCTGGACGCACAGGATGCTCCATCTCCTGACTGCATTTTCACTGACTGTCCCCCATGTTTGGAAACTCCCTCCTCAGCCCCAGCTTCCCTGGTTTCCTACAAGTTCCAGCTAAAATCTCATCTTCCCCATTCCCAAACCCCTTAAATCTAGAGCCTTTTCCCTAATGATTATCACCAATTTATCCCATCTCCATCATCTTTTTACATGGTTGTTTGCCTGTTGTCTCTCCCAGAGCTCCTTGAGGGCAGGGACCGTCTTTTGCCTTTCTTTGTATCCTTAGAGCTTAGCACAGTGCCTGGCATACAGTAGGTGCTTAATGAATGCTTGTTGACTGGCCTTTTCTTTTTATCCCCAGCACCTAGCAAAATGCCTGCCCTAGAGTAGGTGTTTAATGAACGCTTGGTGAGTTTGAGGGGAAGTCAGAAGGGCTTGGTGAGACCTGAGTAGCTGGAGGGAGACAAACATCCCAAGCAGGGGCACTTCGATTTATGAGCTGTCACTGGCCTGGCTCTTACACAAGACTCCTCGTCTCCTTCTCCTCCTCACCCTCTTGGTATCTTCTCTTTCTCCCCTTTTAATAACCGTGACTGCATATTTTCCTTAAACCAAACCATCTGTTTACTAGGTTTTATAAGTAGTAATAAAAGCATTGGAGACCTTGAGAATCATCTGAGACCCGACACTTTCTCCAGCAAGCTTTAGCTTGGAATAATGGGATTAGGGCTGCTTGTGCAGCTTGGAGAGATACCCCAGCTATGGACCCCATCAGCCACTTCAGGTCTTCTTTTTTGTCTTTCTCAGGATACTGAACAGCCAGGACAGGTCAAGCAGGGCCCTGGGAAATGGCTTGGGATTGCTTTCCAAGTCTTCAGTGACTCTCTTTTCTACATGATGCAGAAAATTGGCTTTTCTTGGAAGAGAGGTGGTGGACTATGCGTCCAGAGTGATGTATGCACTTCTACACATAACCAGGGTACTGATTTACTTTGCTCAACTATATTATTTGTTACAGGGTAAGGGCTCTATTGACAGAGGTTGAAGGAGAGTCATTAAGAAGTCCCAGAGTTTTAAAATAAAGAAAAGAGTATTAATGAAACATTTTAAAATTGTGTTTTTATGTGTAGTCATTTGCATGGTGTCCCCCACATTAGACTATAAACTCCTTGAGAGCAGGGACTGTCTTTTACCTTTCTTTGTATCTCCAGTGCTTAGAACATAGTAGGAGCTTAATAAATGCTTGTTTACTTGACCAAAAAAAAAAAGGATGCATCAATCCCATTTCTTTCGTTTGTTTTTGGAGGCAATTGGGGCTGTGACTTGCCCAGGGTCACACAGCTAGTAGGTATCTGAGGTCACATTTGAACTCAGGTCCTTCTGACTTCAGGATAGGTGTTCTATCCATTGCACTACCTAGCTGCCCCTAGGTAACATGGTGGAAGAAGGCTGGGCTTGGAGTCCGAAGACCTGAATTCAAATCCTGCCTCAAATACTAGCTGTGCTACCCCAGAAACACACACATATACACACACACACCATCTCAAAAGTCTTGGTGCCCCTTTAAGCTATTGAGGTTCTTGGGACGTGCCAGGATTGTGAGCTCCCTGTGGGCAGGGACCAGTTTCACCTTTCTTTGTATCCCTGGTGGTCAGCACACTGTCTGGCTGCTTTTGAGCTATCAAAGCTTAAAATTGCCCTACTACTATGGAGACACCTATTAATTCACAAAACTCCACTTTCTTGAACTCCCTCCTAATTATTAATCATAATATTAGCTCACATTAATATAATGTTCTAAAGTTTGCCAGCGCTTTTCATATGTTCTCGTTTGATCCATCCAGCTTATGAGGGTCGTTTGTCAATCACATCTGACTCTTTATGACCCCATTTGGGGTTTTCTTGGCAGACATACCAGAGTGTTCTGCTATTTCCTTCTGGAGCTCATTTTACGGATGAGGAAACTGAGGCAAACAGGTGCAGTGACTTGCCCAGGGTCACACAGCTATTAAGTGTCTGAGTCTAGATTTGAATTCAAGACTTCTTGACTCCAAACCTTGTGCTCTATCCACTGTGCCACCTTACTATGAGGAAACTGAGGCAAACGCCAATTAAGACATCTCAGTGCTTAGGACAGTGCCTGCATATAATAGGTGCTTAATAAATGTTGACTTGACCAAAAAGAAAAAAGTAAAGAAAAACTCCCACTGTGTATGTTTCTGAGGCTATTAGCCTGTTATTGTCAGGTAGCATGGTGTGAGTATGTCTACATAATATACATCTAGATATATTTCTATAGCTATACCTTTATGGATATACCCATACTTTACATAGCAGAGAATAGCCACTATCTGGCAGAAGTAAAAGAAAGAAGGCAAGGGAAGTGAGACCCAGAGCTGAAGTGTGGCCAAGATTTGAACCCAGACCCCCCTCAGAGGCCAAATCCATTGCACCACACATCTCTAGCTTACAAGGGGTTAGTCATTCAAGCCACAGTAAAAAATGAAATAGTGACTTGGAAAGTTATGGGAAAAAATCCTATAATAATGTCCTTTTAACAGCTTCCATCATCAATTTCCTCTCCTCCATGAGTCCATCCTGCGGCTTAATTGTAAACAAGGAGCCTGCCACCTGGCTCCATGACATCAGCCTGACTCCATCAATTATACTTCATGGCATGTCTAATGTGGGAGGAGGGATGCTCTAGGCAACCAGGCTCTGACACCAGAAGCTCTACGATCCTAGAGTGAGGGGGTAGGGCTTACCCTCCTGGGGAGGAGGAGACTGATACTCAGAGAATCCTAACAGTTTTAGAGTTTAGATGGGGCCTTGGAGGCTATATAGCCCAACCCATACCTGGAAGGAAAAAAGGGAGGGAGAGAAGAGGGAGGGAAGGGAGGAAGAGAGGAAGAAAGGAAGGAAGGGAAGGAGGAAAGGAATGAAGGGAGGAAGGAAAGAAGGAAGAAAAGAAACAAGGAAGGAGGGAAAGAAGGAAGAGAGGAAGAGAGGAAGGAAGGAAGGAAAAAAGGAAAGAAGGGAGGGAGGAAGGAAGGAGGAAAGGAATGAAGAGAAGAAGGAAAGAAAGAAGAAAAGAAAGAAGGAAGAAAGGAGGGAAGGAAGGAAGGAGGGAAGAAAGGAAGGGAGGAAGAAAAGAAGGAAGACAGACATTTTTAAAGTGCTAGCTATGTTGGCAGATAGTAAGTGGTACCATGCTGAGCACGGGGGCTCCAAATAACACCCCAAGGGAAGCATGGTGTTCTGTTCCAGAGGGGGAAAATAGCCCATAAAAGGGGACTGAAAATTGGAGGGTTGGTGGAGAGAAGTGGGTGGGTGGTTTTGAAGTCCAGAGAAAGTCAGGAACAGGACCAGGAGGAGCACAAAGGCAGGCCGACCTGGGCCCCTTCACCAAATGAGGCTCTGGAAGGAGCTCCCCAATGGAAGAAGGGCATTGGGTCTTCAGAAGGGATTCTCCAGGGTCCGCTGGCACTGGGTATGAAGGTGCAGCAGTAAAGGCATTGGTTCTGAAATCCAGAGAAAGTCAAGAACAGGGCTGGGAGGGGCAATGAAGGGGAATCTCTGCTACAAGAAGCCCACCAAGTAGTAATGCAATCTCCGCTCGAAGCCCTCCAGTGATGGAGAACTCACTCCCTACTGAAGCAGCCTGTTCCATTTTGGGCTAGTTCTCATTGTTAGGAAACTTCTCTAATATTTGTCTCCTGGCAGCTTCTCCCCCTGTTACTCTTGGTTTTGTCTGCTTGGGCCAAATAGAACTAGTCTAATCCTTCTGCATGACAGCTCTTAAAACACTTGGAGATCATTATCACATCCTCCCTTCTTCCCTCCACAAAAAACATCTCTTCTCCAGGCTAAGCCTCTCCCATCTCTTCAGTCTTTCATCATATGGCATGAAATCAAGGTCCCTCCTCATTCAGGTTGTTCTCCTCAGGTAACTGATGTCCAGGTGGTACCCAGCTCTGAGCCCACACTCCACTTGTGTTTGTGGGTAATGAGGATTTTTACCTCCTTATTACTAGAAACTCTTGGAGGGCAGCGCTATTCCATTGGCTTTTGTAGCTGCCATACCACTATTGACTCAACTGGGTTTTCAGCCCACCAAAAAACCCCTGACTTCTTGAGATAAACTGCTGTCTAACCGTGCCTCCCCTTATCTTGTGCTTTGGATGTTGAATTTTTGAACCCAAGGGTAAGACTTTCCATTGATCCTGAGAAAAGAGATTCAGCTGAACACTACAGAATAATGAGCTTTGCCATCCTTGGGAAGAAAAGGAAGTGAAGATTCTTGTTCTGGAGACTAGAATACCCAACTACTGGGGGTGGGGATGGGGAGGAGGAGCTGGGAGGGAGGGGGATGGGTGGGAAGATCAAGCCTTTGTTAAATCAAAAGAAAACAAAAACACCTTTGATTTTTCTTTGAATGAGGTATAGTTGAACCAGCACAGGACAGTTGGCACAATCCGACCTATCCCTAACTAGATATGTGGCCTTGGGTGGATCATTTAATTTTCTCTGGGTTTCATTTAAAAATGAGGGGTTGGGAGGAGATAATCTCTAGTTTGCACTAACATTCTATGATTACCCAGAACCCTGCTAACCAGAACCTTCAATTAAATGGAAATGAATTCTGCCTTTTTAGGAGAGAAAAGCAAATGACATCATAAGCTTTTCATGGAATTTCTTATAGAAAGTCATTTTCCCTCAAGCGTCCAGGTGTCAATCTTCATTCAGCCCGAAGTCTTTTACCATTTACATCTAGTCACTGTGTAACAATCACCAGTATTTGCGATGAGTCATTTGTGGCATTGCAAAATCCCAAATCCCCAAAGAAGATAAGGTCATCTTTGACATTTTATACTTTTTAAGACATGACGGTATACTGCGCAATCAATCGACAAACATTTATTTAGAGTTTACTGTGTGGGCACTGGTCATGAGATCAGTCTACAAGTGTCTATTAAGCTCCTCCTATGTGCGGGATGGGCAGCTCGGTGGCACAGTGGATAGAGGGCCAGGCCTGGAGTCAGGAAGACCTGAGTTCAAATGTGGCCTCAGACACTTACTAGCTATGTGACCCTGGGCAAGTCACTTAACCCTGTTTGCCTCAGTTTCCTCATCTGTAAAATGAGCTGGAGAAGGAAATGGAAAACTGCTTCAGTATTTTTTGCCAAGAAAACCCCAAATGGAGTCACGGAGAGTCAGATGTGACTGAAATGACGGAATGACAACAACAAAGGTGCCAGGTGCTAAGTGTGAGGTATACAAAAAGGGCAAAAAGATAATCCCCACCCTCAAGGAACTTACAGTCTAATACGATGTCAAAAACGAAAGCGCCCCTGCCCTCGAGGAGTTTTCATTCTATCTAAGAGATTTTAGAAAATTTTTCAACAAATTAAAACCAAAAGGATTTTCTGGTTATTAAGCACCTACTATGTGCCAGGGACTGTGCTAAGTTCTGGGGATACAAAGAGAGACAAAAATAATGCTTCATCTCAAAGGGCTCATAGGCTGATGCAAATAACTACGTACAAATATGACACCCACAGAGTAAATTGGAGATGATCTCAGAGGGAGGGAAGTTACTGGTCTTGAGGGATACTGGGAAAGGTGGAGGAGGCAGGATTTTAGCTGTGACTAGACGCAAGCCAGGGAAGCCAGGAGATGAGGAGGGAGAGTGAAACAAAAATTATTGTGCAGTAAGAAATGATGAATTCAGAGTATAGAGAAACCTGGGAAGATTTGTCTCAATCAATGAATGAGTATTTATTAAGCACCTACTATGGGTCAGGCACTGTGCTAAGCTCTGGGGCTACAAAGAGAGGCAAAAGACAGTCTCTGCCCTCAAGGAGTTTACAATCTAATGGGAGAGACAACATGCAGACAAACGTGTGTAAACCAGCTGGATATACTTACTTTAGTAAGTGAGAGATAATTAAGAGAGGGAAAGCACTAGAATGAAGAAGAGTTGGGAAAGCCTTCTTCTCTATGGTGAGATTTTAGCTGACATATAAAGGAAGGAAGCCAGGGGGTGGAGATGAGGAGGGAAAGCAGCCAGGAGGTCAGCATCATTGGATCAAAGAGTTTGTGTTGGCGAGTCAGGTGTAAGAAGATTGAAGAGGCAGAGGTGCTGGGTTAGGAAGGGCTTTGAATAGCAAGCAGAGGCTTTCGAATTTGCTCCTGGAGGCAATAGGAAATTGAGGAGAAGGATGGTATGATGGGTCTTGTATTTTAGGAAAATCACTTTATGGCTGAATTATAAATTAGGGATTAGAGTGGAGAGGCAGGAAAACCTACTGGCAGCTATAGCAATAGTCGGAGTAGAAGGCGTTGAGGACCTACCGTAGGGGGGTGGCAGGGTCAGAGGAGAGAAGGGAACGTATTTGAGAGATGCTGCAGACTTGATATGGCGGGGCCAGGGAGGGTGTGTGAGAGACAGTGGGGAATGAAGGGTGTCACTCAGCTCGAGAGCCTAGGGGACTTAGAAGACGGGACGGCTCTCAATGGTTATAGCGTAGTTGGGGGGGGGGGGATAATGAATTCCATTTTGGACCTGTTGAGTTCAAGATGTCTAATGGATATCCAGTTAGGGATATCTTCAGTAGAGAAGGTAGGGCAAGGTAGTTAGTTTTGGGAATCATCAGCATAGAGATGGTAATTAAATTTGCCAGAGCTAATGAGATCACCAAGTAAAGTAGTATCGAAGGGAGAAGAGAAGAGGGCCCAGGACAGAACCTTGTGGGACACCTGTGGTTAGTGGGAGTGATCTGGAGATCCAACAAAAAAGACAAAGAAGGAGCGGTCAGATGGGCAGAAAGAAGACCAGGAGAGAGCAGAATCCTGAAAACCTGGAAAGAAGAGAGAACCAAGGACGAGATCATTTATCTGAATGGTTGTAGAACAAAGAAGTAGAGACAAGAGAATGCCATGAGCATCGATGGCAGCAGTGAAAATGAAGAGATCACTAGAAGGAAGTCAGACTCCGAGTCACTAGAAAACCAGCTAAGACCCAGAGAGTAGAGGGTAAAATACGTCTTCCTTAAGCCCAGAAGAGAGGTGTCGGACCATCAGGACAGAAGAGCGTAGATGCTAACATTGCAAACATTGCATCTAGTGACATTGCGCGTCATTGCATCATTGCAATGGTAAGAGTTGTCGTTTTGCTTGGTTCCCTTTGTCAACCAATTCTCAGCATTTATTAAAAGTCTCTTACGTGTCAGACCCTCCTCTAGGCATTGTTTAGACATTTCCAGTTGTGTCTAACTCTCCACGACCCCATTTGGTATATTCTTTGCAGAGATACTAGAGTGTTGCCATTTCCTTCTCCAGCTCATTTTACAGATGAGGAAACTGAGACAAACAGGGCGAAGTGACTTGCCCAGGATCCCCCAGCTGGTAAGCATCTGAGGCTGAATTTGAACTCAGGTCTTCCCGACTCCAGGGTTGGCACTTTGTCCGCTTCACCATCTAGCTGCCTCATTCTAGGTTTTAGGCAAATGAAAACAAAAATGTAAAGTCCTGCCTTTGTGGAGGGTTCAGTTCGGAGAATGGGAAGTGGTAAAGTGAATGCATTGTAAAGACAAAAGGTATTTATGCAACATTAAAAATAAAACAACATGATAGAGTTGGAGTAGATGGCCTCTGAGGGAACTCCAGCTATAAATCTGTGTTCCTATGGCTGATTCCCTGTTTACTGCATGGACTCCTGGAAAAGCAGTCAAAGCCGAGATAAGAGATGGTGCAACATAATATGTCTTCCCTCAAAGAAAAAGGTGGCAGACCATTTCTGCTTTCCTATGGAGACTTCTCTGAAAAGACCACAATATTGAAGCCATTGAGGGCACAGGGCCCTTGTCCAGATTCCAAAGAGAAGAAAGCTCTTAATTTCCTGCCCCGATGAAACTAGAAGAATGTTTTCAAGTTTGGGTCACTGGTATTCTTATATTTCAAGGAAAAAAAAAACGCTAACATTTTGAGTGTCAGGGCCAGAGAGTAATTGAAACCTTCAGGATCTTCCCATGTGGGGACTGGCGATGTTGGGGAGGGATCTTTTGAATTTCCTCCTGATGGGTCCCAGATGAGTACTGAGATATAGCCTGGCCTCAAACAGTGCCAAACCCTTTGCAGGTGACGGACATCATGTTGCCCATTGGATAAGCCCGGGCCTGTTGAGTTGGACCAATTGGGCTCTCTTCTCCTCCCTTTGATGGTGCCCTAGATCCCACCCCCTTCCTAGATTAGCAGGGATGCTTGGAAAGGGCCCATCACCTGGATAAAATGAACGTGGGGGGTGGGGTGGGGGGAGGAATTCCTTTCTGACCCCCAGTGCCCATGGATCGAGCCTTCTGGAGCCCTGCCGTTGCAATCTGAGCAGCGCGGCGGCAGATGTTATTAATGGGAACCAAGTCATCCAGCCCATGATAGGAAGTCTTGGTATTAGCTCTGGAAATGTCAGGCATGTTGTCTTCTGAGTGTGGAGGAGTTTTTGAAATATCAGGGCGGGCATGAATTCTGAACACGCCGCTCCTCACCCTTCTGGGCTAGAAGACAGGACTCAGAGAGAAGACAATCTTTCCTTTTTTAATCTTCTACGAAACCATCCACTGATGCTTAATCATAACAGCTAGCATTTACATAGTTCTTTAAGGCACGCAAAACATTTTCTATGTGTTCTTTATTTTGACCTGACAAGGTCATCCTCTTTTTAAAGATAAGGCAGCTGAAAGGTTAAGTGACTTGCCCAGGGTCACACAGCTAAGTAAGGCATATGAGTTGGGATTTGAACTCGAGTCTTTCTAATTTTTCAAGTCTTTCACTCTATATCCTGTGCCACCTAGGACTTGGTGAGATCCCTTCCTGCCCCTATAAGGAAAGTCATGACATTGGACTGCAGCCTCGAGGAGACATGTGGCCCTGATTCAGTCAAAGGGCCGCACTTGAGGACCTAGAAGGCCACGCATGACCATGAGGCCACAGGTTCTCCACCTCTGGCAGACCATTAAAGTTTTTTTTGAACTTTTTATTGGTGGCTTTTGCTTTTTATATGTTAGTTATTTCTAGGTCTTCCTCAAACCAGTGATCCTTCCTTTATGCCAAAACAACCACCCCTCCAAAAACAAAAAAACTTCAAAGAATCTGAATTCAAATCCCAGTTTGTTACTTATCACCTTTGTCAGTAGGTCCACAAGCATGTATATGGTGCCTACTATGTGCCAGGCACGGTGCCAAGGGCTAGGGATACAAAAAGAGGGAACAGACTGTCCCTGCCCTCAAGGATTTCACAATTTAATGGAGGAAATGATGGCTAACATTTATATAAGGCCTACTATGCGTCAGGCACAGTGTTAAGTGCTTTACATTTACATCCCAATCTTGGGAGGTAGGTGGTGGGGTTATTCCCATTTTATATTCGTGGCAAAAAAAGGTTAAATGACTTGACCAGGGTCATAAAGCTAGGAAGTATCTGAGACTGGATTTGAACTCAGGTCTTCTTGACTCTAGGCCCAGTGCTCTGACCACTGAGCCACCTAGAGGCCACAGTGTGACCCTGGCCAAGTCACTTAACTTCTCTAGGCCTCAGATTAATAAGATTGAAGCTCTAGAGCTTGGAGGGACTTTCTCAGAGGCCATAGAGTCAAAACAACTCATTTTACAAAGGAGGGAGATGAGACAGCAGTGGCTGGTCATCAGAGGCAGGATTCGAACCCAGGTCCTCTGACTCTAGAGCCAGAATGCCTTCCATTATACCACACTATGTCCTCATTTTCAAAATGAGGGGAGATTAGCTGACCCCCAGGTTCCTTTCCAGCTGTACATCTGCAGACACAGTGACTCCAACATTCCACACCCATGGTCCCCCACCCCTTGAAGGAAAAGCGAGATGTACATTTTCTCATCTCTTTTTCCTGGGCCAAGAATGGTGTAGACCACACCCTTTTGCATGCATTTAGATTTTTGGCTCTTCCTAGGGACTTTCAATGGTCAGATCTGCCAAAGACCATTATTCTGTATCTTCAGAGGAGCCTGGTCCAACCCAAAGCCTTCTTAACTTCTGAACAGCGCTCAACTAATTCCCCTAAGCAGAAAAACCTACAGCTGCAGCAGCGAGTGGTTTCATAGGAGCCAAGACACACCAGTGAGTGGAGTGACCTCTCTAAGGCAGTCTTCACTGACGCTGTTAGGTTAGGAGGATGGGACCAGGGCCCTTCTCTCTCTGGATCTAATTCTGTGGTCTTGTCATGAGAACAGCCTCGGTGGTATGAGCTGACCTTGGTTATGCACATCCCACAGCCACAGGTATTCCTTCCATCTTTTTCCAAGATGCCCCACAGCCCCACCTTCTGAAGAACCCTGGGGCCTATACAGAGGCACCCTTCTTAAACTTGAGGCACTACGGTGTAATGGATAAAACACTTGGAGTTGGGAAAAATTAGATTCAAATCTGGCTTTGGGCGTGTTAGCTGCATGACTCGAGGCAGGGGCCTGGACACGGTGACCTAAAAGGTCATTGACTTTCTGGCTCTATGATGTGGTGACCATTCTGGGGCTTTGCACAATGTCACGAGGTGTTAGGAGATGGGCATTCCTGAGACAAGAATTCCACTTCGACCATGGTGTCTTCATTGGTTCAGCTCCTACCAAAGCCAGACTGGGAAGGGATGCTGACTTTGAGGGCCGCTAGAGAGCGCCATCCACCTCCTCAAACGTCTGAGCCTGGCTTTTTACACAATCCACCATCATGGGGAATGTGATGGGGAGTCCAGTTCAGCCCAACAAGCATACATAAAGTGCCTACTGTGTGCTAGTCCCTGGATATAGGAATACAAAAAGGAAACAGTCCCTGCTGCCCTAGAGAAGTTTACATTCCATGGGGGAAAACAACATAGTTACAGAGAAGCAAATGGAAAATATATACAAACTAATTAGACCAGACAAGGCCCAAATTGGGGAAATCAGGGAAGGCCTCATGTAGGAGGTGGCCTTTGATCCTAGAATGGAGCTCGGGTTCCAAAGGACAGAGGCAGGGGAGGGGCAAGGAGCAGTACCTCTGGAAGGGTGGGGCTAGAGATGCCCAAGAACACTGGACATTGGCACGAGACAGTAGACGAGCCCCTTCCCTCCATGAGAGGCTCTCCCACAGTGTGATCCTGGGGACTCCATTGCTCCATAAACTCCTAGCAATGGTGGAATTCTGCAGTTAGGCCTACACTCAGTTCTTTCCAACAAAAGGAAAGTCACCTGAACTCTGTTTTTCTGTTTTTCTCGTTCTGCCTCTCCCATTCTCCCTCTCCATTTCTCTCCCTTTCTGTTCTCCCTCTTCCCTCTCTGTCTGTCTGTCTCTCTCCCTCCCTTCTCTTTCACCTTCTTCTCTTTCTCTTCACCTCTCTTTGTCTCTCTGTCTCCCCCCTTCCCTCTCCTCTCTCTTTCTTCTTTCTCTCTCCCCCCTTCTCTCTCTAGCACATCCCAAAAATCTCAATGCAGTTTAAAGCTTTATTGGAAGAAAACTGCACCAGGACGTTTGGTTTTAGTCTTTTTTCTTCCAGTCTTAGGCTTTTGCACAAGACTTTAAGACTGTATAATATATAGTAAATACTATGCTGTAGTGTAATTCAGGGTCAGGAAGTCAGACATAACTGAGAAATGATTGAACAGCAACAAACAACATATAGTCAGAATAACATAGAAAAACTCTGCCCCCAAAATAGCTTTCGATAAAAATTTCAAAATCACAGAAACAAAAACTACTTCATTCTAGGTTTCCTAAATGACCCAAACTGCTTTGAGAGATGTTTTCCCCCCAAAATTTGATAGACAAAGGAAAACACTGAGTATTTCTTCTTTTCTTCAGTTTGAGGTAAAGTCTCTGGGAACCTAGAAGATGACCGTGATCCAGAGAGGAATTGCATCTGAACATTTGACACATAACTCAGTATTATAGGCTTCCTTTAAAAAAAAGTCAGGATAGCTACATAAACTCTGCCAAACACAGGAACAGCTGCTCTTCCAAGAAACTCCATCAACTTTTTTCTTGGTAACTGTGGGTTTCTATGAGGTCATAATGGAGACTATTACAAATGCTTTCACCCGGACGAAACTTGGGCTCCATTCGTTAATCCCGAGGCAGTGAGAGTCGTCCCGGGGTCTGGTTGCCACCCAAGCAGCCCCCCCAAGGTTTGGGAGACAATGAAAGAAACAGGTCGGGCTTCCGCTGGAGGGAGCCTGGTTGGAGGGGAAAGTACACCCAAGGACTCCCATGGGAGCATGTGGCTGCTGTTCAGGGCACGAGGCTGTTTGGGAATAACAGGAAGGCATTGGGGGCTGTGGGGGTGTGGGTGGAGAAGGCCTATCAATAAGAAAAGAAGATAACCGTAGTATTAGCAACAATAAGACCTGGGAAGCCCTGGGTCCAACTCCCACCATCCTGGCTGTGTGACCCTGGGGAAGTCACTTGAACCTTTCGTTTCTCTTTCATAGCTCTGTCTAAGACTTGGAAGCAAGCTTCAGATCTCCCTTAGTTGGGGGAGTTTGTCATTTATCCTTTTCCAATGAAATCAATGGCCCATTCTCCATCCCTAATGCAATTGATCAATAGACTTTGTTAAGCATCTACTGTGTTAAGCATTAAAGATACAAAAAGAGACAGCCCTGCCTTCCATGAGCTTTTAATTTAGTGTGGGAGGCAGCATGCAAACAAATATACAGGAAGCAGTTTCCATACAGTATCTCATTTAATCCTGGAAGCAATATGAAGGACACACTAAAGGTATTATTATCCCTATTTTACAGATGAGGAAACTGAGGCACAGAACTTGCGGGACTTGCCCATGTACACACAGACACTAGCGTCTGAGGCAGGATTCAAACTCAGATCTTCAAAACTCCAAATCCCGCACTAAGAGGCATTTGCAGAGTTTTTGCTTGGGGATCTGGATTTTAAACTTTCACCACCGGTCCCATGACATCTAAAAGAAATTCAGAATTTGATCCCATGACTGGAAATGGTAGTTCCTCGGGTGTGTTTTGTGTTGACAAGGTTACATGCTCCTCTCTGCCTCACACTAGTTATAATGACAACACAAACCTATGTTTACATCAGGTTCATTTATTAAGCACCTGCCACATAAAACAAGCTGGAGAAGGCCACAGAGAACCACCCCAGTGTCTTTGCCCAGAAAACCCCAACTGGGGCCACAAAGAGTCAGACACGGCTGAAATGGCTGAACGACAACAAAACGTGTCAAGCAGTGTTAGCCGTGGTGGATACAAAATCAAGGGGAAACAGGCCCTGCCCTCAGGGAGCCTACAGTCTACTTGGGGGAAACGACATGTCCACAGAGAAGTAAATTCCAAATATATGAAGAGGAAATCGCAAATAATTTGAGGAGAAGGAGCATTAACCATTGTGGGAAACAGGAAGGGCTTTTTGCTAGACATGGCCTTTGAACTGAGTCTAAAAGGGGCCTAGGAACTCCAAGAGAGGAAGACGAGGAAGGAAAGCTTTCCAGGCATGGTAGACAGCCTGGGCAAAGGCAGAGAGATGGTAGATAGAAAGTGGATTAAGAGGAAACATGGTTTAGTTCCATTTTCTGGCTCTATAAGACCCCCATTGCTTTTCTCCCAATGTTAATTCTACTGTATCAATCTGGGCAGCTGTGTGGTAAAGTGGATTGAGCACTGGACCTGGAGTCAGGAGGACCTGAATTCAAATCCAGTCTCAGATACATATTAGCTGTATATTGGTCAAGTAACTTAACTCTGCCTCAGTTTCCTCATCTGTAAAATGAGCCAAAGGAAATAGCAAACCATTCCAGTATATTTGCCAAGAAAACTTCAAATGGGGTCATAAAGGGTCAGACACAACAGAAATGGCTGAACAACAACAAATCAATAAACATTTATTATTAAGTGTCTACCGTATGCCGGGGGCAGCTGGGTGGTGCAGTGGATAGAGCTCTGGGCCTGAGTCAGGAAGACTCATCTTTGTGAGTTCAAATCTGGCCTCAGATACTTACTGGTTGTATGACCCTGGACAAGTCACTTCACCCTGTTTACCTCAGTTTTCTCATCTGTAAAATGAGCTGGAGAAGGAAATGGCAAACCACTCCACTATCTTTGCCAAGAAAACCCCAAATGGGGTCACAAAGAGTCTGAAACAATTCAACAACAACATGTGCCAGGCCCTGGGCTAAGTGCTGGGGATACAAAAAGAGGCAAAAGTCAGTCCCGGCCCTCAAGGAGCTTACAATCGAATGGGGGAGAGAACATACTAACAAAGATATACAAAGCAAGGATAAACAGGAAATAATAAAAGAGGGAGAGCATTGGAATTAAGAGGGGTTGGGGTAGAAGGGGGGATTTGAGTGGCGCCTTAAAGGAAGCCAGGGAGGTCAGTGGGGCAGAGATGAGGAAGGAGAGATGTGGGGGAGAGGCAGAGAGAACGTCTGGAGCTGCCCCTAGTCATCGCCCCAACCTACATTGGGGAGTAGGGGGAGGCCACAGAATCCCAGCAATGACCTAGTTTAATGGCGGATGTTCCCGGGCTACGTCATGGAATGGCCATGTTCCCGAGGGCTGGCAAGCATTTCTGTTGCACTCCATGGAGGGTCCCAGAAGTTTTACCATTTGCCCTCTGGGGAGCCGTTTGGGGGCTACTGCTGCTGGTGATATAAACAGCCTTTGCTCACAGTGTGGCCTTCAATCAGCCAGGGGCCTTTACCCTTCTGTAATCCTTCCCAACAGAGACTCCGTGATGTGATGGATGGAGAGGCCGAGTTCAGGGAGCAGCTCTCTGTTGGGAAAGGATAAGGAAAACCTCTGATGACCCCAAATCTTTCTTTTTTGATCATCGGTTTGGAGCTGAGGGGCCACTGACTCTGACTGCCTCATTTTACGGGCAAGAAAGGCGAGGAACAGAGAGGATTTATCTACAGCCATACAGAAAGCCAGGATTTGAATCCATGTCCTTGAATGCTCTGCCTGCTGGACCACCCTGCCTCTTCATCTGTTTTGGCTTGGAATCCTGCATTGGCAGAGTGGTCAGAGAAGGAAGTGGCAGAGGAGCTTCTCCTTCTGGGTAACTCTCCTATGCTCATCTCCAGATAGGTGTCAGACTCGACTAGGTCTTGAAATTTATTATTAATTAAATTGTTAATATGTGTCTGAGACTGGATTTGAACTCAAGTCCTCCTGACTCCAGGCCCAGCGCTCATGTCATGAGGGCTACCAACCAGCTAGCAGAGTTGTCTGACCCTGACCCCATCCCTCTTCTCTTTTTTCGAGATCTTTCCTGAAGCAGCCCTGGGGTGACCTAAATAGCCTGGCTCAGGGACCTATGGAAGGCCAATCAGGGAGAGAGCAGAGGTGCTTCCAGAGAGAGAGAAATAAAACTGAGTGGAGAATATAATATATAGAATGGAAAATCCAAGAGACAGAGAAAAAATCTAGTCTCCTCTGGAAACCTTTGCAGAGTCCCAAGAAGAAACCAAGAACATTCTTCAAATACCATGGGATAAGGAATATGGCAGGCCCTGACTGTAGGGTCCCAGTTCCTTCAGAGAGGCCAGGCCCATCAAGCAGATGACACAGATGTGGGCTTGGGATGAAGAGAGCTGTGGATGGGAAACATCGATGGACAAGGACTGTTACTGTAGCAGGCATAAAGATGTCTTGTTGCACTTTTCCTTTTGCTGGGCCTGGATTTCCCAGGCTGTGGGTTTTTTAATTTTTAAATTTGTCACTTTGGAGGCTTTTTCAGCTGTTCATAATTCTACCTTCTGGGACCTAAAGGCAAATCTCAACCCTAGTCCATAAGAGAGCCCTTCAAGTACTTGGAGGCTGTCCTCATATTTCTGTAAAGCATCTTTTCTCCAGGCTGAAGAGCTCCAGTCCCATTCGGCCTGTCCTCCAATGGTATGCTTGAGGCAGACCTTTCTTCCTCCTGGCTATTCTCCCCCTGGGAGGTGGGGTGGGTCACTACATTCTCCCCTTTGGGGAGATTCACTACCTTCTCAATATCCTTCCTGAAATATACTATGCCCAAGCCGTGTCTCTCCCTAATCTCTGTTTCTCTTTCTTTATGTCGTCTCTATGTGTCTCTCTGTGTCTCTTTCTCTGTCTCTGTCTCTCCTCTCCCTTTTTGTTTTTCTCTTTCTTTCAATCCCCCTTCTCTCTTGCTCCCCTATTCTGGTCCCATCTGTCGCTCTCTGCCTCTCTCTCTCCCTTACTGTCCCTCTTTCTGTGTGTCTCTCAATCTCCTCTCTTTCTCTCTTTCTTCTTTTTCTCTATCGCTTTCTCTATTTTCTTCTCCTCTCCCTTTCTGTTTTTCTCTTTCAATCCCCCTATCTCTCTTGCTTTCCTGTCTAGGTCTCCATCTCTCACTCTCTGCCTCTGTCTGTCTCCCACTTCCCCCTCTTTCTGTGTGTCTCTCTGTCTCTGTCTCTCTTGCTCCCCATTCTCTCTTTCTCTGTCTATCTATATCTCTGTCTCATTCTTTCTGTCTCTCTCTAACTCTCTGTCTCTTCCCCTCCTCCCCCTGCACTAGCCTCACTCTACCTTATCATTCTATGGCTAATAAGCCGCTGAACTGCCCCCTGCGTGTTAGATCCTGTAACACTCCCCGCCCCCCCATAATATATTTGCATATATTTTGTTTTTAAATTTCTGTGTACACTTTGTTCCCTCAGTTCCTAACATTCTCCCAAAGTTACTTTCTGCTTTTTGGGTGGGGTGGGGGATGGGGAAAAGAGGGTAGGGCCTAACGCCGTGATCTCATTGGTTCATTTATGTAGGGAAGGTCATAGAAGGGTTGCCTCTTCACTTTTGCCTTTGCATCCTTAGTATCCCACACAGTGCCGGGCACATAGTGTAGATACTTGAAATGAATTGAATCGAATCCAATCATAGCATGTCTGCGAGATGTCTTGTCTCCTCAAACTCCACATTTCTGAAACAAAGTCATCCTTCCAGCCCCTGTCCCCCCAGCCAGCTGCCCTTCCCCTCATCTTCATTGCAACGGCCCCACCATTCTCTCCTCCCAGAGGCTTAGAGCCCCCAGGACTTCTGGCCCAGTTTCCTTTACTCTTAATCTATAGTCAGCCAGTGGTGGAGGCTTAACCATACTTCCTTAGCCAGGTCTCCTGGCTCAGCCTCTTCTCTGGCGCTGTGGCTCTCCAAGCCCAAAGACTTTACTTCTCCCAGTCCATTCTGGGAAATGACCCCAGCACACACGTCCCTTAGATGTTGCTTTCCTCATTCTACCTCCTGCTTAAGGATCTGCAGTGGCCACTCTGAGATGCCAGACTTTGAAAGCCAGCTTCTTCATTTTACCTAATCCCCCTAATCTCCAGATATCTCTTCCTAACGTCATTTCTCCTTAAACATCTCTTTCTAAATGTGATCTGTCCCCAGATAATCTTTGCTCAGTCCCAACTCTTTGCTTTCATTCATTATGCTTCCCTATCCGATCATGGCTTGCCTCTCTCTCTGTCTCTGTCTTTGTCTCTCTCTCTCTCTCTTCCCCTCCTTCTTTCCCTCTCTTCTCCTTCTCTTTTTTTCTTTACCTCCTTCCCTCTTCCCTTCTCTCTTTCCCTTCCTCTCTCCCTCCCCCTCTCTCCTCTCTCTCTCCCTCTCTCCACAACACCACAGGGTCATTGATTTAGACCTGAAAGGGCTCCAGCAGCCATTGAGTTCAACCCCCTCATCTTATGGACAAGGAAACTGAAGCACAGAAGGGTTAAGGGACCCAGGGTCTCAGAGTTCCTAAGTGTCTAGGGTAGGATTTGAACTTGAGTCCTCTTGATTTCAAGGCCAGTGGTCTATCTTTTGTGCTGCTTAGCTACCTTTCTACTTTGTATGTATTTTATTTATCTATGTACAAATTGCTTCCCTAGGGTTGGAACAGTTTCATTTTTGTCTCTGAATCTCAAGGTGCTCGACTAAATGTCTGTTGAATGAATGCGTGACTATAATACGTTACAAAGCAAAGTCCAACCGTCTCTATGCATGGGGCCACCTTGCTACCTAATTCAGGGCTGGGGGATGTCACAGATATTTAAAACAGAGTGGCGGGCTTCCTGAAGTGTCTCATTTTAGAGGGGTCACACATCTATCATGGCAGTGGAGAAAGAGTCAGGGGTAAAACCCACAGATCCAGTCCTGGGTCCAATAGTCACTGCTTTACATCCTGCAGCTTAAAACAATCTTTCTATTCTCAATCAATCCACAAGCATTTATTAAGCGCCTACTATGTACTTAGAACAGGGTTAGGTGGTGGAGATACAAAGACAAGCATGAAACAATTCCTGCCCTCAAGTAGCTTATGTTCTCTGAATTCTTATAACCCTTATAGTCTATTCCAGCCAATTGAGTACTTGATTTAAAATATACATACATACACACACATATATTTTAAGCTTGGGTTTCTCTGTCTCACCCAGGCTGGAAGATCAGGGGTTAACTCCCAAGCCCAATGCATACACTCCATAAGTAGAGATCTGTTGTTCAGGAAATAAATCTTAGCTCCTAAGTACAATGTAATGATAATAATCATAACTAACACTTAAGTAGCACCTTCAGATTTACAAAGCACTTCACAAACATCATCTTATGCTGTCTTCACAACAATCCTGCGAGGTAAATACTTTTCTTACCCCCATTTTATGGATGAAGAAATTGAGGCAGACAGAGGTCAATGGACTTGCCCTGAACTAATGAGCGTGTGAGGCTGGATTTGAACTCTGGTCTTCTTGACTCAGGCCCGGAGCTCCTTCTGCTGTGCCACCCAGTTCCTTGAGGGTAAGGACTGTATTTTGCCTCTTTTTGTATCCTCAGACCCTGGCATAGAACCTGGCCCAAGGCAGGCACTTAATATGTGCTTGTTGAATCAGGGCTAACAAAGTCATTTACATGGAACCTGCTTGCTGCAAAGAGAGAAGAGGAACACCAACCATGAATGCCACCTCCTGTCTTGCCAGTTTGCCTCGAATTCATTCAAGAATATAAATAGCTATTTTTCACCATATCAGAAAACATATGCACCCATGCTGCCCAGTCATGCACCAGCACTATAAATAGACAGGCTATGTCTAGCCTGCTTCTAAACATGGTCTGAGTGCCAAGATAACATTGGAAATCGCTGGCGCCCAGAGAGGTGGGGGCAACAGCAGTGAATTTAATGGTCAGAAAATGCCCAGGTCTCCCCATCTCCAAGGTTTTCAGATAGAGGTGGCCATTGCTTCTTAGCTAGGTTCAGAGGTCCCCCCTCCATCCCCCAGAAGATTCTTGAGAACTCTAGCGAGAAAGAATGCGGAGTAGCTAAGAGCTGGCCCTCTATAAATTCCTGTTGGATTAAACCAAAGAACAAATTTCATCAACTCACCGTCTGGTCCATTTCAACACCTTGTCTACTATAAAGACCCAACATATCCCTTTTCTAGTTAAAACCAGCTTGAAACTTGGTTTGGGCCAACATTTCCAACTCCAGAAGGATTCATGGAGGTTAGAGAATGTAGTCTTTCATGGACGAGCATTTATTAAGTGCCTACTGTGGGCCAGGCATCATGGAAGGTACTGGGTCACAAAAAAACTTAACCAAAGTGTTCCCTGTCCTCAAAGAGCTTCCATTTTATTGGGAGAAACATACACAGCAAAGGAAATAAAAACTATATGTCAAGTAAATACAAATACTGAGAGGCAGGGTGTTATGGCAGAGGAAACCAAAGCTCAGATCCAGTCTCTGACACGTACTGGCTGTATGACCTTGAATAAATAAGTCTTTTCATGTCCCAGTGATCCAGGTGAATTTCTAAGATTCTAATTCAAGGATGAGATGCCTAACTGAATCAGTGGAAGGAATTTCTACCTGAGTTGCCCTACACAGATAAAACAAAAATCCTAATATTACAAATTTAAAAGCAGAAGTGACCTTAGAAGCTTCCCAATTGAATCCTGTCATTTTACAGAAAAATAGACTGAGATCCAGAAACGGGTCAGCCAGTGAAAAGGCATTTATTAAATACTTATCATGGGCCAGGTGCTGTCCTAAGTGTTGAGTATACCACGTAAGGCAGAAACACAGCTCCTGCTCTCCAGAAGCTCACAGTCTAATCAGGAGGTAAGTGACTCAGTGCCTACGCTATACGTACAGCATAGATGGCAGCTCATCACAGGAGTGGAATTAATTAGCAGTTGTGGAGAAGACACACAATTCCGTAGTCAACGGCCGAATCAATATTCAAATCCCAGTCTTCCGACACCATGTCTAGGATTCTTTTCTTTGAACTATGGTGTTATATTGGTGTTCAGTCGTTTTTCAGTTGTGTCCAACTCTTCATGACCCCATTTTTGGGATTTTCTTGACAAAGATACTGGAGTAGTTTGCCATTTCCTTCTTTAGCTCATTGTAGAGATGAAAAAACCTATGCAAAGAGGGTGAAGTGACTTGCCCCGGAGTCACACAGCTAGTGTGTCTGAGGCCGGATTTGAACTCATGAAGAAGAGACTTTCTGAGTTCAGACCCCATACTCTATCCATAGCACCACCTAGCTGCCACATGGTGTTATGGGTCCATAGGAAAATCAGTAGATTTTACACTGGGGACAGAGACTGGCCTTGGGGGAGAGGAAGACGGGGGCATGGAGAACGGTATCAGCTGCTAGAAGGGATAAAGATAGTGTGGGACATAGCCACTGAGATGAGCCTTGAAGGAAGGAGGGATTCTAAAGAGCAATCCCATTGCAGACATCAGGGATAGCCCGGGCAAAGGCAAAGCGGTAGGAGGTACGAGGAATGCCAAGCATGCCGTTTTGGTTGGACCATACACTGTATGAAGCAGAATAATGTGCAAGGAGCTTGGAGAGGTTAGGGTTTTCTTTTCAGTCCCATCATGGATGTCTCCCAAAGCTCCATCCTGGGCCTTTTTCTCTTCCTCTGTGCTATATTGCTTGATGATTTCATTAACCCCCATGGATTCAATTATCATCTCTATGCAGATGATTCTCAGGCCTTGTATTGGACTTTACCCTCTCTCCTGCCCTCCAGTCTCCCATCTCCATCTGCTTATTGGACATCTCAAACTGGCGGTCCCGTAGATGCCTTAAACACAACATGGCCAAAACTGAACTCATTCTCTTTTTCCCCAAACCTCCCCCTCTTCCAAGATTCACTATAATCGTCAAGGGTATCCCTGTTCTCCCAGTTGCTCTGGCCCACAATCTGAGTGTCACTCTGGAATCCTCATTCTGTCTCATATACCATCTAATCTATTGCCAAGTCTTGTCATCTCCGTCTTTGTAACATCTCTCCTACATGTCTCCTCCTCTCCTCTGATAGCAGCATTATCCCGGCTCAGGCCCTCAACACCTCATTTCTGGACTGTTGAAATAGACTTTTGTTTGGTCTCCTTGCCTCATCTTTCACCACTCCAGTCCACCCTCCATTAGCTATCAAAGTGATCTTTGTACAGGTCTGACCATGTTGCTGCCCCCCCATTCAGTAAATTCCAGGGACTCCTCGTTATCTCCAGGAGCAAACACCAAATCCCCGGTTTGGCTTTTAACGCCCTTATAAGTGGCCCGGTCTTCTTATACCTCACTGTGTGATCTAGTGACACTGGCCTCCTGGCCGCTCCATGTGCACGATACTTGAGTCCCTGCGTTTGCACCAGCTGACTCCTTGGCCTTGAATTCTTTCTCTTCTCCCCTCCTCCTCCTGGCTTCCTTCAGGTCTCAACTAAAATCCCACCTTCTGCACGAAGCCTTTCCCCTCTGGTTCCCCTCAATGCCAGGCCCTTCCCTCTGCAGATCATCTCTAATTTACTTTATATATACCTTGTCTGTACAAAATTGTTCACACTTTCACCCATTAGACAGTGAAATCCTTGAGGGCAGGGATTGCTTTGCCTTTGTATTCTCAGAGCTTAGCACAGTGCCTGGCACATAGTAGGTCTATTAACTTGACTTGAAAGCCGCAGAGAATATTTCATGTGCTCTATATAATTCACCAAGAAGGCAAGCCCACACGTACTCTACAGATGGGCCCTCATTGACCGGTTTCCCATTTCAGATGTTATTCAAGGCAACATTTTATGCCTAATAAGTAGGAATTATAACTTCAACACACCGGTCTACTTTAGAATTTTCTTGGGTTTATGGGCAAGAAAGAGAAATTTAGCTCTTAGGAAAAGAGACTCACAAAGTATTTAAATAACAAGTAACTCAGAAAGCATATGTCATATCTATATTAGTTATGGGCCTCTGCTTTTCAACCACTTTCCAGGTAACACACCTTTTCTTCCTTGCTTCAAAATCTGACTTAATTCTAGCGTAGCCTTCCCTTGGTGAAAGAAAGATGGCAGCCAGAATAAATCTTGGAGAGACATTGGAAGAGAAGGATGACGCAGACCCAGAATTCTGCAGGAAGAGAGCAGCCACCATTGCTTCTGGGAATGGCAGAGCTCCTTCCATGACCCCCAATTTCTCCCAGAAACAAAGACCCATATTTGTAATACCAATAGTCCACTGGTGTTGGCATGTGGGTGTGAGTTGTACATTAGCCTCCGAAGAATTGAAAGGGAGGCTTGCCAGAGAGGCAGAGGGGATGCTTGCAGTGCCCTACATAACCAATAAGGAGTTCAAGAGGAGAACTGGAGAAAGGGATGTTATCAAAGAAATATATGATCTAAAATGCAAATAGGTCATGAGGCAAGGGTAAAAGATAACTGACGGACAGTATGGAGGCTCCATTGGTGTCCTCATGATGTCAGGAGAATGCATGGAAGGCACCCAGCCCAGTGAGAGCCTTTCTATGGCAATTTTATGGGAAGGCCTAAGCAAAAATGGCACAGGAAAGGGGAGGTGGCGATCTGCATTTTTGGAGCAAATACCCATGTTGATGAGATTAAAGATCGTAGAATCATGGATTTAGACCTGGAAAAGACCTCAGAGGGCATGCAGTCCAAATCTCTCATTTTACAAATTGGAAACCGAGATTCTTTCTGAACCATCCTCCCCGTCTCTCTCACACCTGAAACTGGGCTCTGCCTCTGTGGCCCTGGGCTCCAGTAGGTGAGCTTCCATCTCACCTTGCTGGGAACCAGGCCTTCAGTTTCTTATAATTTCCAAACCATGCTTAGCTCTAACCTCTCACCCCCTTCTAGCTCCTTTGGATACAATCTTCCCCCTTTAGAATGTAAGCTCCTTGGGGACAGTGCCTAGAACACAGGAAGCTCTTAATAAGTGCTTTTTCCTTCCTTCTTTCCTTCCTTCCTTCCTTCCTTCCTTCCTTCCTTCCTTCCTTCCTTCCTTCCTTCCTTCCTTCCTTCCTTCCTTCCTTCCTTCCTTCCTTCCTTCCTTCCTTCCTTCCTTCCTTCCTTCCCTCCCTCCCTCTCTCTCCTGAGGTCATAAAAGTAATGAGAGTCAGAAGCAGGATTTGATCCCAGGCCCTCTGGTTCTAAAGACAGTGCTCTCTTCCATCCTTCTAGGCTGCCTTCTTTATTCACTGGTATGTGAGACAATGTCCTTTGGCACACTGCACAAGTTACCAGGAACAGAAGGACACATCACTGGGAGAAGCCTCTCCCCTGGGTGAACACCAGTCACTGTTTGTCTTGGTGTAAGTAGAGAAGAGTGGGTTCGGTCCCTCGTCTTTCAAGAGGCAAAACCAAAATTCTTCACCATTGGCTACCAGTCAAAAGCAGAGCTGCTTTATTCATTAGTTCACAAACCTTAGTGGGGAAAAAAAAACCTTTATGGGCCTTGGTCTATGCATAGTGTGCTAAATTTTCATGTTTAGATGTCTTTTCTCATGAAATTTTCATGTATGTCCACAATATAATACTTGGTACAGGGGAACCAATTATTGCATTAATGCTTGTAAGGCAGCCAGGTGGATAGAAAGTTAGGCTTGGAGTCAGGAAGACATGAGTTCAAATCTGGCCTCATTCACTTACAAGCAGTGTGACCTTGGGCAAGTCACTTAGCTTCCATCTGCCTCAGTTTCTTCAACTGTAAAAAATGGGCATTATAAGAGCACCTACCTCACAAGGTTTTTGGGAGGATTAAATAATAGAATATTTGTGAAGCACTTAGCACATAGTAGGTGCCTGGCACATAGTAGGTGCTACAGCAGATGCTTATTCCCTTCTACTTTCCTGCTCCCATGGGCAAATCACTAAACCACCCTCAGTCTCAGTTTTCCCACCTGGGAAAATGAGAATGATAATGATAGCACCTACCTTGTAGGTATGTTTTGAGGATCCACAGAGATACTATGTAGAGAATGGTTTGTAAACTTTAAATCATTATCATAAATACTGGCTGCTGTTATTAATTAAACCTTGTAACTAGCGTGGCCTTCCGTTACTTAGTTTAAATGTTTTATTGATGCTTTTTAAACATCAGTTTCACTTCCCACGGCTCCCTTCCTACTTCCTCAGAGAGCCTTTCCTTGTAACAAATAAATACAGTAAAAAAAAAACAAATTGACACATGGATGGTGTCTGCAAATGTATGTCTCGTTACGTTCCTGAAGTCCACTGCCTCTTTGCTGAGATGTGGGAGGCATGTTTTCATCATCAATCAGTCATGATTGGTCATTAGTATATCCTTTGTAAAGAAACTTACAAGAAAGATCCCCCCACCCCCACAAAAAAGCAGTTCAAGGTTTAGACCAATGATACTACAGACAGCTCAGAGATAGAACAAGACAAGTGTCTGAAATCCACGTGGCAATGGCCAGACATGCTGAGGTACATTCCATCCTTGAAGCGCACTCCAATATTAACCATTTTCCCTTCTCAATCTTACTCATTTGATGGAACTCAATCACATTCTTGGAATGGCCAGGATCCCTAGAAGCACAAACAACCCTTTATCCTCTAAATAGAGGAAAGAGAATATTCCAGGCATTCTATTGTGAATCCTTTGAGGGAATGGCCCTCTCTATTTTACAGACATTAAATCTCCAAGCACACTCAAAAGGAAAGAATTTGACCTTATGTCCTTGGTCAAGGAAGATGAAAAAAGTCAGCCCCTCAAATGATAATGTATGTAAAATTCTTCTTCTTCTTTTTCTTCTTCTTCTTCTTCTTCTTCTTCTTCTTCTTCTTCTTCCTCTTCTTCTTCTTCCTCTTCTTCTTCTTCTTCTTCTTCTTCTCCTCCTCCTCCTCCTCCTCCTCCTCCTCCTCCTCCTCCTTCTTCTCCTCCTCCTCCTCCTCCTCCTTCTTCCATATTTTAACATTTGTAAAGTTCATAATACAGAGCCTGGCATGCAGTAGGTACTTAAATACCTGTTCCCTTTCCCCTTTTCTCCTTCCCTAAAATTATACATGGCATAGTGGATAGAGATCTGGCTTCAGAGTCAAGAAGACTAGGGCTCAAGTTTTGCCTCTGACAGATACTAGCTGAACAACCCTGGGCAGTTCACTTACTCTCTCAGTACTTTAGGTACTTTTCTAAACCAAGTTAACAAGCATTTATCAGATACCTACACTGTACGAAGTGCTAGATTATAAATTGCAGAACCACATTGGTAGAAACTTTTTTTAAAGATTACTTATCGTTCTCTTAATATTTTCATAAAGAAAAAGAGAAAATAGGAATATGAATTGACAGTTACTGATGTCTTCTCAATTGCCTTATTTTTTGTTATTATATCATCCATGATCTTTTCCTGTTGTTTGGAGTCTTCCTCCCTTTAAGATATCTTAAACACTTATCAGTGCCTCTGAAATTGCATCATCTTTACCATGGATTTCTTTTCTGTATCTTTGGTTGGCCCTTCCTGACTAAGCACCATTGTTACATTCTTGCACCTCACTCAAGTGATATATACCTAAGCCAGAGGAATTCAGACTAACAGTACTGAGATTGTCATTCTAGAAATGCTGACAGATCTGTTCCACTTGATATCTATTTGTTCTACTTTTCATCTCCAGAAATATCTTTGAGATGATTTGATTTGGCTGCATTTAACACAATGCCCTCCTCAGGCTAGTTTTCCCCTCAACCACTTTTTGCTCTTTTGTGACATAAAACTGCCCACAGCCTTCTGTTATATGCTCCTCGGTAACTGCACCAATGAGCTCATACTTTAACATCTTGTTGATGTTACTTAGAGGGAAATAATCCAATGCCATGATCTCAGAAGAATCACAACTCACAGTAACTCAAATCGCCAAAGAAGAATGAACGTAAGCAGGTTGCTTTTTAGGACCAGCAATGACCTATGCAGGATAGGGGTCCAAAAATAAGATAATAGCTAACATTGATATACTGCCTACTATGTGCTAGACAGCAGTACTAAGCGCTTTTTACAAATATTACCTCATTCAATCCTGACAACTACGCTGTGAAGTGGGTGCTATCATTATCCCCATTTTAAAGTTGAGGAAACAGGCGGACAGAGGGAAAAGGCTTGCCTAGGGTCACACAGCTAATAAGTGTCTGAGGCTGAATCTGAACCCAGATCTTCCTGACTGAGTACCACCTAGCTGTTGATGTCAGAACAGAAAAGAAGGCGGGATGGTAATACATAGAGTGAGTGGGCAATGGGCAGACTCAGTATTGCATAGGCATCCAGGAAATATGGGAAGAACCAGAAAAAAACTTCTAGTATGTTGGGTGAACCTTCTATGGAGGATTTGTGGAAAGACATGAACAAAAATCCCAAGGGGAAAGGATGTGATGGGTGGCAATTTGTCCCAATGGGGGGGGGAATCTATAATAGCATCAAAGTCAGCATCTCTCAGGGACAAAACTACCTCTGGGCAATAAGTTTTGAAAAGTACATTAACTCTTTCTTTTTTCTTTTTTTTTAGCTCCTACTTTACTGGGATAGAAAAGAAGCCATATAGGCTGTGCTGGTCAGGCCTGCAGCAAGGTCTTTCCTGGAGTTGAGGGGCATTAACTCTTTCTACATAAAACTAGAGCCCTTTTTAAAGGGAGAATTTTGCTGCAATTTGCTCAATTACGCCCATTTAACCCAGAAGAAGCCAACACTTTCAAAGCTACGTAAGCTACTGGTGGTAACTTAATGCCTTGAGAGTCCATAGTCTCATATTTTAAAAAGTATTTAAAGATACGCTAAAATATGATGGCATACAATAAATACTAGGGTAGAGTACAGCATGAGTCAGACTAGAATTTGGACTTTTCTTCATTTCACAAGTGAGAACCGGACCTAGACAGGGAAGAGAGTTGAGCGAGGTCACGCAGGACATAAGTAGGGGTCGGTCTTTAAAGCTGGAACCTCAGGCTTCAAATCTAGAGCATATTCCTTATTCTACTTTCAAAATCTGTGTTGTTTCTATGAAGTCTGCAGAGGAATCAATAACGGGGCTCGCCTATGACATCGTACTTGTCTGGGAAGCCCGTTTTATTCTGAAAGTTGACTACATATATGCATATATAATCAACTACATATGTATGCATGTATATTTTATTTGCTATGACGTATGATATATGTGGATATAATTGACCATATAAATGATGCATATATGCATGGTTGTTGTGTTTGTCCTTTGTTCTGAAAAAGGACCATGGCATCAGGGAAATGATGACATGATTTGCAGTTGACTTTGATTTGGGTAAGGGAGGGCTATGCGAGGTCACCAGCCTTACTTTCTCCTCCAGAGCCATCTGGGTCCAGTGACCAGATATTCATCAGGATGACTGGAGATGGCCCAAAATGCAATGGGAGACCCTGGCCCTTTTGGGTTAAGGCCTTTTCACATACTCACTTAGAATGAGGTAATGCCCATTCAGTGAATAGGTAACCCTTTTTACCTCACTCTAAATGAGGGAGCCCAAAAGGGCCAAGTCTCCCATTGCATCCTGGGTCATCTCCAGTCATCCTGGTGAATATCAGGTCACTGGACCCTGACAGCTCTGGAGGAGAAAGTGTGGCTGGTGACCTCGCACAGCCCTCCCTCACTCAAATCCAAGTCAACTGTAACTGACAGTTGTGTCATCATTTCCCTAATGCCATGGTCCTTTTCCAAAATGAAGAACAAACACAGCATATTTATATGGGGGGAGAGAGGGGTGAGAGAGAGAGAGAGAGAGAGTCCCTCTTGGGACTGTTTCATTTCTGTCTTTGAATCCTGAGTACCTAACAGTGCCTGGCTCATCATAGGTACATGTATGTATGTTTGTAGACATATATGTATTTATACACACACATGTATACAAACATACGTATATGTGTATAAATATATACATACATGTGTATATATGTATACACACATGTACATACACATGCACACATATACACGCACACATACTTTTTTCCTCCTATATTTGAGAAGTACACTGGGAATAGCAGCAGGAGGGATAGTAAGCCCAAGGCCTTCATTAACTAACGTCTTCAGGAGATTTCCCCTCCCTCAGCTTCTATCTCCTTCCAGGCAGCTGCAGGGGCTTTTTGGGCTCACTCAGAACTCAGAGAACATTGCCAGGTCAGCAGTCCATTTAGACACAAGGAGTATTATTTAGTCTAGAAACTCTCAAAGGAAATATCCACTTACACGTGAAAAATCTCTGGAATTTCTCTGTTTCTCTCTGTCTCATGGCCCTGTATCTATGAAACCTCCCAAGCACAATCTCTGCTTTATGTTCGGTCAATGGACTCCTCTACCTCATTACATCTCACAGCATATTGTCTCCCCTCTCCGGGTGCCATCCAGAGGGCTGTTGCTGAGATCCAATGACCAGCTCTCTACTGGCTATATGTATAAAGGGGTAAGGATGGTAACCTGGTGGCTTATGTTGTCAGCTTGAATGAGGAAAGTGGTCTTGCTCAGTGTGGGGACAGCGAGCTTTTTTGCAAGAAACTTACCCATTAAATGTACATCTTCCATGATAGCCATTTGCCATTTCAAACAATCCTTAACAAATCCTCTGATGAACCACAACTCACTCAGTAACTATGGGAGTTAAGAAAAGTTTTGAATATGGACAAAATCAGAAATATGGACTCTTCAATGTATACTTTAGCCAATCTTTCCCCTTTACTTTCTTCTTACTTTTTTTTGCTACACTTCCCATGAATTTCCCTATTTTACAATTGAGGCCATGGCTGCCCAATTACCTGATCCAATTTGTGGGTGAAGAGTCAAGGGCTGGCAATACCCTGGTAAGCTTGGTAACTATATGCTTCACCTAGCACCAGAGGCTGCTCAGGAAGAAAGCTTCCTATGGTTCTTAGAGAATTGGCTATCTTTTTCTCCAAATTCTGCCCTTTTCTAAAGGTTGGCAGTATACATTTTGCTAGTCTTGGTCAGTGAGTCAGCCTTTATTAAGTGTCTACTGTATACCAGGCATTGAGTTAAGTGCTTGGAAGAGAGAGACACAGAGACAAAGACAGAGACAGAGACAGACATACACACACACACACACACACACACACACACACACAGAAAGAAAGAGAGAGAGAGAGAGAGAGAGAGAGAGAGAGAGAGAGAGAGAGAGAGAGAGAGCGCACAAGCTTCAGGGAAAACTGAGGAATATGTGTGCCAAATGAGGTAGAAATGATAGTGAACATAATACAGCAGATTTCAAGGAGAGAAAAACTAGAAGGAGAAATGGCAGGTACAGGAAGTCTGTGCCTAGGGCTGCCCTCGACTTCATTTCCCACTCCACCAGTGATGGTCAAGCCATTAAGAGTGGTTTGCATCCCACATCGCCTATCTAATAAGCCTCTGACAGGTCAGGAAGGAGTTGGAGGGCAGGATTGAGGCAGAGGAGTAAATGGGGAAAAGAAGTCAGAGGAAGAATTGGTGGCCCAGCTCTCATGTTCTCTCAACTGACTGGACATTGACCCTCCAGGAGAGCATATGTGGACCAGTTCTGGTGACAGTTGCGCACTCCAATATTGTAGAGGTCTTCTAGCTCCATGTGGGAGAGGCTAAAAAGAGAGATTTGAGTCTAAGCACTTGAACTATGCTCTGAGCTCTTCTGGGTTTAGAGGATATCTCTAAACTGATTAAGGGTTAGCTGCCTGTGTCTTGAAGAAACTGTAACTTAGTTTTAATATATTTTATTCCTTTGCATCCTATGTTAATGAATAAAACATTGTATATACTTAAGTCATGATCATATGGTCAACTCGATGATGCCATGTTCATGTAATTGGGGTATGTTAAAATTCACCAGGGAAGGGAGGGGAACAGAGTCATCTAGTAAGTTAGGACAGAGCCAAGAGATTAATTGAATATATCCATATGGACTACTCACCTTTTTTGTTCTCTCTCTCTGTATATATATTTGTTCTTGTTGTTCAGCAATTTTTTAGTTGTGTCCAACTCTTCATGACCCCATTTGGGGTTTTCTTGGCAAACATACTGAAGTGGTTTGCCATTTCCTTCTCCAGCACATAGATACGTACCGCGCCCTGCTGCCTCCCCCCCCCCCCCCCGCCCCGTTATTTGTGAAGGCAAATAGAAGGGTGGAGCAAAGGGCAAAGAGGAATCACTACTCCTACTTCTATCCTTGCTTTGTGATTTTTTTTAGCATTTGTTTTGCTTCTCCTGAATCCCATCAGGCAATACCAGCTGCTAGGCATACCTGAATTAGGCATTGGGTGCCACGGCATGGAGAATACATGGTGAGAAGTTTCTATGAATCTCATTAGACCAATCTAGGTGAACCTAATGAGATATCCAACATCTGATGTCTTCTTCCTTTAAATAGAACTCATGGTGGTGGTGGGAGGTGGGGTGTGGTTTGACCATCTGTCAGGGACAGTTTAAAGGTGGGACCAGATGGTTTGTAAAATCTCTTCCAGTTCTAAGATTCTGTGGCTTTCTAAAGACTGAGAAGGAAACCTTTGTTGGGCGTGTAAAGCTCTTCCCAACCTGGGTCCTTCCTACTTTCTCCGTCTTCTTACCCATTACTACACTTGATGGTTCCACCATGTTGGCCTCCTCGCTGTTCTTCACACACTAAGCTCCCACCTCTTTGTCTTTGTCCTGGCTATACTCTGCCTAGAATACTCTTCCTTCTCACCTCTACCTTCCTTCAATGCCACTTCCTGCAGGAAGCCATTCCTGGCCCTACCCTCACCCTCCCACATTAGTGGCTTCCCTTCTAAGGTTACCTTCTAGAAGGAAGGGAATATATATTTATATAGCATCAAGTGCCTTGCGATTATTATGTCATATAATCTTCACGACAACCCTATGAGATAGGTGCTATCACCATCCCCATTTTACAGATGAGAGAACTGAAGTAGAGGTGAAGTGATTTGCCCAGAGGTCACACGGCTAGTAAGTGTCTGTGGCTGGATTTGAATCCGGATCTTCCTAAGTTAAGACCTAGAGCTCTATCCGCTGCGCCACATAGTTGCCCCTACCTTCCACTCAGCATTTATGTATTCATAGACATGTTGTCTCCTCTTTTTAAATGTAATGCCCTTGAGGGCAGGGGATGGTTTTCTTTTTCTTTGTATAGCCAGCACTTAACAGTGCTTGGTACCACAGTAGATAGGGAGATAGGGACTAGAGAGCGCACCTGTGATCTCACTGGTATAGAGAATTTCAGGTGCAGGCAGATTGACACCTCTGCAATGCAGTCTTAGAGAGCTATGGGAGCAATGGGAGGCTAAATGATTCTCTGGAGGGTCACACAGCCAGTGTGAGTCAACAGTGAGGCTGAAACTCAAGTCTTCCTGGTATTGTAGCTGTTTTTCTAGCCTTATAGTAAACTCTTAACAAATCCTCTGTTGATAGATTGATGAACCACGAACACCATTGTTCATGTTTTGTGACCTCTCCTTTCCCATGACTCTCTTGTTCCTTCCCATCCAAGCCCTATCGAAGGATCCCTAGGGGAAGGTTCCAACTCCCTAGGGTCTCTGGGGACACAATCTCCTTTTCTTCACTGCAATAGGTTGAACCAAACCCTCTTAGTATAGGAAGAAGTACTCTAAAGAATAGCTAAAAAATGGCGGTCAGATGAGTCAGGGGGCATGGAAGGAACCTTTTGGAAATGAGGAGGAAATTTTTCAAAAGGCAGGCATGAACATTTAACTGGAATAAGTAGAAAAATAAATGGAGTCTATAAATATGCTTACATTGCATTTAAGATATTAACAAGCCAGCTGTACCAACCACTTCTCAGTCTCTCTTCTAGAGCTCAGTATGTTTCTGCCAGACTTCTTCCAGAATTGTTTTGAAAACAAAATGTGTTTACCATAGTTTACCATAGGAAAGCTCCCAAAAACTGAGTAAGAAACAATTTGTCTTAATCTCATGACTTAAGTTGGACATTCTGAGATTCTTTAAGCAAGAGACTAGATTTTTCTTTCCCAAAATAAAGACCCAATGAGTTTGAGGTTTGGGTTTTTTTTATGCAATCATACATTAACTTTCTCTCACCCCTAAAAAAAAGTGGAAACTTTGGGTCTGAAATATTTAATTGGGTGGTAGGGGTGGAATAAATTTGCCCATGTGTGAGTTCTTTAGCCTGGCTCAGCTCTCATTCGTGAAACTGGTAGTGACAGGTGTCAATCTGTTAGGAACATAATTAAGCATTGATACATGGCACAAGATAAGGTTGCCTAAGTCTCTTTTGATCTGGAAATAGTTTCCTTGAAACCACTGAGGTCACTCAGAATCTTATAAAACACCTTTTGAATAAGACTGAGAAAAGGGGGGCCCATGGCTCAGTGGAAAGATCAGTGGCTCTGAAAATAGGGACCCTGGGTTTGAGTCACACCTCTAATGCCTAGTGACTGTGATTATACTTCACTGGGCCTCAGTTTCCTCATCTGTAAAATGGGGGAGGCTGGATTAGATGGCCTTTGACACCTACTTCTAGCTCTATGATCCCAAGTGACTTCATCTTCGTGGCCTCAGTTTCCTCATCTGTAAGATGAGGAGCGGCTGGGCTTGATGTTTTCTGAGATCCCTTCTAGCCTTAGCTCCGGGACCCACGTTATCCTATGATCTGTCTGGGGGTTCAGGCTATTTTCAAACCTTAACCCCACTCATTCACCCTCCTGCAGAAATGTGAGCCTCCGAGAGAAGAGCCTCCGCTCCAGCCTCCAGCACAGCCAGGGTTAACGGAGCCCGGCCCGGCGGGCTGGGCTGGAAGGCTGCTCGCCTTCCTCCAGGTGGCTCTTACACAAAGTTTCCAGCCGGGCTGTTGGCTGGAGGCTTTCCCTTTTCCCATGGCTTGGGCATCAGCTTTCCAGAGCTCTCTCCGGAAATCCCGAGTAATGGACACCTGCCTGCCTCTGCTACCCCGCTGAGAAATCCCAGCAGCTCAACAGCTCCATTGAAGGGCTGGCTCCGCTGGCCGCAGCCTCTTCGATGGCTTTGCTCGGGAGGCAGGGGCTTGGAAGTGGGCAGGGGCCATTTGGCTCCGGGAGAGCAGTAAGCACCTGCATTCTTCAATCAAAGGAGGCTTTTCTTCCCCTCTGCTCGTTTCCTAGGGGCAATAAAAAAGCAGGACGTGCAAAACTGGAGATTGCAGAGATCTGGAGGGTGGCAAGCAATCCTGAATATTAATTCCTGAAATCTCTCCGAGGAGTCCGCTCCTGTCTCTGACCTCCCCTTGTGGTCTTGGGCAAGTGACTTCATTTTCCCGGGCCTCAGTTTCCTCATCTGTAAGATGGGAGAGATCTGAAGTTCCTTCCGGGTCCAAATCTATGTCTCTAATCTATTTGGCCAAACAATTTATATTCTGATGGGGTGGGGGATAGAATATGTATACAGAAAATTAAATACACAGTATACTAAATACAAAGTCATTACAGTTATTGGAGGGGAAGGAAAGAGAGCATCAAAGGCTTAGGGGGTGGGGTGGGGGGGATTAGAAAGAGCCTTAGGTAGAAGGTCGGAATAAGTTAAGCCCTGAAGGGAGCCTGGAGTGAGGAGAGAGGGCATTCCAGGCATGAGGCACAGCCTGAGCAAAGGCACAGAGGAGCACTCTAACCAAGAAAACCAGTGCAGTATCTGATAAAGCGAGATATCAAAGAGAGACAGATATTCAGGTAGATTTTTCCCAGCTCAAACACCAGTTTTTTTGAGTGCCTACCATGTGTGGAGGGTACTCTGTTGTGTGTGTGTGTGTGTGTGTGTGTGTGTGTGTGTGTGTGAAAGAGAAAAAGAGAGAGAGAGAGAGAGAGAGAGAGAGAGAGAGAGAGAGAGAGAGAGAGAGAGAGAGAGAGGGAAGGGGAGAGGGAGAGAATTTCTAGTTTAAAAGAATAAGATTCCAGGTGACTTTATCTGTTTGTCTATGTCTTCATCTATGACTTCAAAGTCTATCTGTTGAATATAGATGAGGGAAGGGAAATTTCCCTATCACTAGATAAGAGAAAAGGTTGAAAAGTAATCCAACTTTATTTGGAAAGCAATCAAAATGAATTTGGATCACATCCTCCCATACCTCTCAGAGGCACAAAGGAAGAAAATATGATTTTGTGTTAAAAAACCAAAACAAAACGATGAGATTCATTGAATGAAGAAGAGAAACCAGACAACAAAGCCTGGGAAAAAACTACAGAAGCCAAGGTAATTATGTTAAGAGTAGGTTTTTTGTTATTCAGTCATTTTTCACTTGTGTCCGACTCTTTATGACCCCATGTGGTGTTTTCTTGGCAAAGATACTGAAGGGGTTTGCCATTTCCTTCTCCATCCCATTTTACAGATGAAGAATTGAGGCAAAACATAAATTAAGTGACTTGTCCAAGGTTACATGGCTAGTAGGTGTCTGAGGCCAAATTTGAACTCATGCAGATGAGCCTTTCTGACTCTAGGCCCAGTGCTCTGTGCCCCATGGCACCACCTAGCTGCCCTTATTGTGGGTAGATAATATAAAGAATATCTTAGTTTGGGGTCTAGAAAATCTTCCTTACCAAAAGGATTCTTGGAGGTGGGGGGTGGAGTGGAAGTGTGTTAGAGACATTCTATAACTGCTTTTGTTTTTTTTGGGACTGCGTCTTGGCCCAGGTGGCCAATGCAAGGCCCAGTCCTGCTGTTGGCATCACGGAAGCCTTGACTGGGCTGGTTCAGTCCTCCTCGGGCAGGCAGTCTGGTGGCCCCATGCTCCCAGGGTCTCACCAGACTGGTCCCAGACTCAGTGTGGATACCCGCCCTCCCTATTGTAGCTCAAACTCCAGAACTCAAGTCCAGCCTTGGCCTCCCCCGGTAAAAGGGATTCCTGGCTACACCTGCATTTCTGTTGTTGTTTTCATATTTTACTCTATTGCTCATCTCAAGCAAAGAGGCCTGAAATCCTAGGTAGGAAATTTATGTAAGGGATGGGCACTCATCATATTGAAATAAGTTCAAGTTTTCCATCCAGTGAAGTCAATGGAAGAAATCCATCACCTGTATCTGGCCAGGAGCATACATGTTGTTGGCTATCTACAACATCTTTGCCAAAGGGACACTGGCCTTATTGTTTTCCTGGTAGGAGGCTGGGGTCATGGCGGCAATGCTAGGAACCTGTCAGGGCTGGAGCCTGGAAAATTTTGTTTTGTTTTTTTAAAAATTAAACTTACCATTGCCTCCAGTTGCTGGAACCTTCCTCCTACTCTGGAAATTTTTCCTATGTCATTTTCCAGGCCTTTTTAAAATAAACCTGTCACAGCTGAGGTTGTCTCTTTCCAAGCACAGGGAAGCTTACCTATTTCTTAGTCAGTCTGTTAGGCTTCCACTTAAAAAAAAAGCCAGTTGAGGTTAGGAAGCCCGTGCCAAGGCTGTGATAGAGGCTTGTTTCAACCCTTGACCTTGCCCTCTGCCCCAACAAGGCTAGAGATAAATGTTTTTGTACTTAGAAAATTGAATCTTTGGGAAGATTCTATTCTATTTACTTAAGTTTGAAGCCCCATCTGAAGTTTTTCCTATATTTAGCACATTTTACAAAGATACTTTCTACAACAATAATTGTTCAGTCGTTGCAGACTTTTCCTGACCCCATCTGGCATTTTCTTGGTGAAGATACTGCAGTGGTTTGCCATTTCCTTCTCCAGCTCATTTTACAGATGAAGAAACTGAGGCAAACAGGTTGAAGTGAGTTGCCTAGACAGCTACTAAGAATCTGAGGCTGGATTTGAACTCAGGACTTTTTGACTCCAGGCCTGGTGCTCTATCCGCTGTACCACTCAGCTCCCTAATTATAGTAATAGCCAGCATTTATATAGGACTTACTGTATTCCATACACTGTGCTAAGTTCTTTATTAATATTATCTCATTTGAGCCTCACCATAACCCTGGAAAGTAGGCACTATTATTTCCTCCATTTTACAGATGGGGAAACAGAGGAAGACAAATGTTAAGTGACTTGCCCAGGGTCACCAAGCTAGTAAGTATCTGAGGTCAGATTTGAACTCAGGTCTTTCTGACTTCGGAGCTAGTGCTCTATCCATGGAGTTTTTCCTAGTGTCCTTGAACACCTGGAATTGGGGTAGGGGGGAGTGGCTAAGGAAGTCAGACTACAATTCTGGGGCATGAGGGAGGAAGTTGGTATAGGAAAGATTACTGGTCCATGAGGCATGTAGGAGGAGTAACAAGTAAGAAGGAGCAGTAAAGCTCACCACTGATAAGTCTCACCAGCTCCCTCAGGGCTACCTTCTGTGTTTTTTTGTCCATGGATTTCTAGGGAGATAGATCAAAGTCATCTTAGATTAATAGGATTATTAGATTAATTAATAGGGTTTTTAGATTAATAGGATTATTCTCCCATTCTTACTTTCACTGGCTCACCAGTCAAGAGCTAAAAGGGACTTTATCAGTCACTTAGTTCAACCTGCTAATTTTACAGATGAGGAAACTGAGACCCAACGAGTTTAAGTAACTTAACTAAGGTCATACAGGTTGGAAGCTCCTTCAAAGAATTTCTCTTTCTCTCTCTCTCCTCCCTTCCTTCCTTCCTTCCTTCCTTCCTTCCTTCCTTCCTTCCTTCCTTCCTTCCTTCCTTCCTGCCTTCCTGCCTTCCTGCCTTCCTGCCTTCCTGCCTTCCTGCCTTCCTGCCTTCCTGCCTTCCTGCCTTCCTGCCTTCCTGCCTTCCTTTCTTTTTCTCCATCATTGTCACTTGGCAATGACTGCCCCCTACCCCTACCCCCACTTTTTAACAAGGGATCCCCTCCAGCCAATTAGACACAGAAGGCCCAGAGTTCTAGATTGAATCAATCCATGTGTCAGCGGTGGATAGAGCACTGGACCCTGAGTTAGGAAGACCTGAGCTCAAATCCAGAGCCAGATATTTACTAGGTGTGTGACCCTGGGCTAGTCCTTTAAATGCCCTCAGCCTAAGTTTTCTTATCTACAAAGTGGAAAAGGATAGCACATATTTCCCAGGGCTGTTGTGAGGCTCAAATGAGGTAATATTTGTAGAATGTTTTATAAACCTTAAATTGCCATATAAAGCTGGTTATTATTGTTATCATTATTAAAAAATTAGTCAATTGCCCAAAGGCAATCACAGACAATGTCATACTTCTGGAGGCCCTTCCTCCTCCTCTCCCTACCATTGACTGAATCATCAGGGACTAGACCAATAAAAAACTGTGAATCCAGCCAGGAGCTGAGAGAGAACCCAATCTACCAGTGAAAGAAAGGAAGGAAGGAAACAAGCATTTATTAAGTGCTTGCTCTATACTAGGGCAGTTAGGTGGGACAGTGGATAGAGTGCCAGGCTTGGAGTCAGGAAGACCTGAGTTCAAATCCAGCCTCAGACACTTACTAGCTGTGTTACCCTGGGCAAGTCACTTTACCCCATTTGCCTCAGTTTACACATCTGTAAAATGAGCTGGAGAAAGAAATGGCAAACCACTCCAATATCTTTGCCAAGAAAACCCAAAACATGTTGTGAAGAATTGGACTGAAATGAGTCATGAAATGAAATATACTAAGAAATGAAATGAAATATACCAGGCACTGCGCTAAGTGCTTTATAAATCTTATCTCGTTTGATCCTCACAACACACCTGTAAGATAGATGTTATTATGATTCACCTTTTACAGTTGAGGAAACTGAGGCAAACAGGGTGAAGTGACTTGCCCAGGGTGACCCAGCTGGTGAATGTCTGAGGTCATATTTGAACTCAGGTCTTCCTGACTCCAGGCTCAGCTTAGGCAGAGGTCCTTTCATAGGAAGTGAGAGTTTGGAAATTAACCCAGAGAGGGAGCTACCAGGAAGATAAATCAATTCCCCGGCCATGTCTGAAAACATCTGCCTCATCCCATACCTATTGTCCACTGCCTCTCCGCTCAGAGGCAGGAGACATGCTTCACTATCAGCCTTCTCACATCTGTGCAAGGACCCGAGTTCTGTGGTTTCTCCATGCTATTTTCCTTTACCTACTGGGTATTTGGGTCTCCTGGTTCTGTTCTGCATCAGTTCATACAAGTCTTCCAAAGTTTCTCTAAAGTGCTAAGGATGTTCCCCATTGACTCCCAAGAGTGCCCTTTAGCCACTGGGCAGCTAATATAAAACTAGTAGCTGAAGAAATGTTCAAGGTCTTTTCTCCCCCTAAAAAAACAAGGATTGAGATTAGCTATAGCTATTTTTTTCCTCATACAAGAACGGTGAGACATCATTACCTTTCGAGGTCAATTCCAAGGCATTTCTGAGTCACTCTTGTACCACACAAGCAGTATGAGCCGTCCAGTAATAAATGAAGGAAAGAAAAAAAATACCCTGTTTCCCAGCAGAGTGGAGAGTTCCAAAGAGGGTGGTGGCTAACATGAAGGGGGCAGCTTGGAGAGATCTATTTTATGCTGGGGGAATTGAGGGAGAGGGTACAAGTGGAAGGGTTGCATCATAATGTCCTCGAGGTGAACATCCTGCTACCTTTGCTTCTGCTGCTCTGGAAGTTTTGGGGGCAGGGTGGGGACAGCTATAGAGAGGGGATACCCAGAGTGTGCCCACCGGGAGGAATGAGGAGGAAGGTCAGACCCCACCTGGGAAGCCTGGGTCAGCTAGCACCTTTGATGGCTGCAGGAAAATCCCAGCTGTGCTGGGAACTGACCTCACTCCTGGAGTAAACACTGAATCAGATGCAAACAGGCTTAACCCAGGCATGGATTTATTCCTGGCCCAGACAAATGACATGAAATGTTTTTCCATCATTATCGAGCAGCCAAGCTTGGCAGCGGGGACTCCCAAAGATGCTGATGAGAGCAAGGTTATTACTGTGTGGAAGACAGTCTAGCCACTTTCTAAATGCTTCATTTGCATTAATTCAATTAAATGCATCAAGTATTTATTAAGTGCCTGCTGTGGGCCAGGCACTGTGTTAGGACTGAAGAGGCCAAGGCAAAAATTAACCAGCCCCTGCCTTCAAGGAGCTGACAGTCCACTGTGGGAAAACAACATGTTTTCTGATATGGAAATGCAAAATCTCTGCAGGCTGCATTTAGAGTTAAGTTTGTGGGCAGGGGAGAGAGAGTGAAATCTGCAAAGTTCTCCTGTAGGAGGAAGCACTGAAGGATGCTAGTGATTTCAAAGATAGAGCCAAGGAGAAAAAGCACTCCAGACTGGCCTGGACAAAGGTGCAATGGCCTACACAGGGGACACCATGTTGGCTGGTTTGAATGGAATGGAGTGTGCTAGAAATGAGGCAAAGAGTAGGACCATACCTGTAGACCTGGAAAGTACCTTAGAGGTCTTCCAGTATAACCTCCTTCCTCTCTTCCTATTTCTTCTTCCTCCTTCTCCTCCTCCTTCTTCTCTTTCTTCTTTGTCTTCTTCTCCTTCTTCTCCTCCTTCTCCTTCTTCTCCTCCTCCTCCTCCTCCTCCTCCTTCTTCTTCTTCTTCTTCTTCTTCTCCTTCTCCTTCTCCTTCTCCTTCTCCTCCTCTTCCTCTTCCTCCTCTTCCTCCTCCTTCTTCTCCTCCTCCTCTTCCTCCTCCTCCTCCTTCTCCTCCTCCTCCTCTTTCTCCTTCTCCTTCTTCTCCTCCTCCTCTTCCTCCTCCTCCTCCTTCTTCTCCTCCTCCTTCTTCTCCTTCTCCTCCTTCTCCTCCTCCTCCTCCTCCTCCTCCTTCTTCTTCTTCTTCTTCTTCTTCTTCTTCTCCTTCTCCTCCTCCTCCTCCTCCTCTTTCTCCTTCTCCTTCTTCTCCTCCTCCTCCTTCTTCTCCTCCTCCTTCTTCTCCTCCTCCTCTTCCTCCTCCTCCTCCTTCTTCTTCTTCTCCTCCTCCTCCTCCTCCTCCCCTTCCTCCTCTTGTTCTTCTTCTTTTTCTTCTCCTTCTCTTTCTTCTACTTCTCCTCCTCCTCCTCCTCCTCTTTCTCCTTCTCCTTCTTCTACTTCTCCTCCTCCTCTTCCTCCTCCTCCTCCTTCTCCTTCATCTTCTTCTTCTTCTCCTCCTCCTCCTCTTCCTTCTCCTTCATCTTCTTCTTCTTCTCCTCCTCCTCTTCCTCCTTCTCCTTCATCTTCTTCTTCTTCTCCTCCTCCTTCATCTTCTTCTTCTTCTTCTCCTCCTCCTCCTCCTCCCCTTCCTCCTCCTCCTCCTTCTTCTTCTTCTTCTTCTTCTTCTTCTTCTTCTTCTCCTCTTCCTCTTCCTCCTCCTCCTCCTCCTCCTTCATATTTTCAAATCAGAAAACTGAATTCCAAGGAATTTAAATGATTTTCCCAAGGTCACACTGGTATCGTCAGAGATGGGATTGGAAATCTCTCCACTATTTCATGCTTTCTCCTACTTAGTAGAGGCCAACAATACCAATGATAAATATGGAATTCCATGGTTGTTTATACACTTTCACTACTCTAAGCTCTCCTAGGCTTAGATTATTTAGAATTGACAATATATCTAATATAAAAAATCATAAGCCCATACACAAAGAGATTTATTCAATGCTTATTAAGTATGAAGGTAGTAAAGAATGTGCAGATGAGGATTCTAATCACGCTCTCATGTCTGATCTACGGTGTGACCTTAAGGGACCCATTTAACTTCTTGGCTTGGTTCCCTTATCTGATAATATTTCCTGTCTGAATTTTATCTGAATCACAGGGAAGGAGTCTGAAAACATAGGTAATATCCATACCCTTAGATCTCCACCTCTACCATTGAAGGGAGGGAAGTGTTCAGTTCAACTTTCAATGGCTTAGACTCTCATCCATCCTGCTGGAAGTCTATGTGACAGATAGGGAAGTTGAGGTATGGTTCAAGAATGGAAGACCCTCAGCCGTGAACAGACACTGAATATGTCTAGCATTCTAAGCACTATACTCAAAATATGGAGGGCCAGGTCCCTGCCAAAGTTTAGGGAGGGTCCTTATACTCCCTAACTATATTCCTTAGGTTGGTTCTGATCTCTTGGTTGGACTATGTCAGGAGAAACCTGAGAAACTCCTGCCCTCATTCCCCAGTTAGGAAGAGTGCTCCTCGGGGAGAGACTTCTTGAATTATAGTTCAGTGAAAAGACCACTGGATCTTGAGCCAGAAGACCTGGGTTCAAATTGAGACTTTGTCATTTGCAACCTGAGTGACTTTGGGCAAATTACTCTACTGGGCCTCTGTGTCCTCATCTGTAGAGTGGGAAGGCTGGCTTCTATAATCTAAATCTTTTTGGGCAAAGCTAGCAGAAGGATCAGAGTAATATACTAACTCTGTCCAACCAAATGACCACCATGAATGGTCCAAATCATTATGTCGAATTATTTTAATTCAACCCACCGTTCGTTCTATTTCCATCTCCCAGAGGTAAACATAATGCCAGGTTTTAGGTGAAGCTGAGCAGGAAGAGTAAGGATCAACATCCTTCCTCCTTCAGTTTGGCCTTCAAGAATCATACATACTCACACAGTGTTTAATGGGCAGCTGGGTGGTGAAGTGGATAGAGTGCCAGTCCTGGAGTCAGGAGTACTTGAGTTCAAATCCTGCCTCAGGTACTTATTAGCTGTGTGACCCTAGGCAAGCCACTTAACCCAGTTTGCCTCAGTTTCCTCATCTGTAAAATGAACTGGAGAAGGAAATGGCAAACTACTGCAGTATCTTTGCCAAGAAAACCCCAAAAGGGGGCCACAGAGAGTCAGACACAACTGAAACAAATGAACAACAACACTGTTTAATGATTCCTTGTGTCCGCCTCCTACTTGTTTTTATCACTCAGTGACTTGCTAGACACCTTCTTTGTGTCAATGATGCCCTTGGCAGTCTGGTAAAGCCTGCAGACCCTTCTCAGAACATGCTTTTAGATAATTAAAGGAAATCTAAATTTCAGTTAGTGGGTAACGGAAATACAAATGTTATTTTTTTCCCCAAGTTCATTGGCCCCCTGAAATTTTTGTTTTAGTCTCCAGGCTCCACTCACACCCTAGATTGTAACTCACTGAAGGAAGAACCATGATTGCCTCAATTACTCTCTTCCATATTCGTATTCTGTGCATGTAATTCATAATTCTTCATAATTCGTATTCCAATCCATTTGTGAGCTCATCAGTGTGCCTAGGCTCCCTCCAACAGTACAGACCGAAGCTCCTTCTTCCTCCCATCCTCTCTGTGCCCTTCTTTGTTCACCAGAGGTCCATTCAAGGTGTCAGTGACTGTTCCTTTCTCTTGATAAGGCCCATCAGATAAGCTATGGATATGGATAAGGCCTATCCACCAGTTAGTCACCTCTCATTTTTGTCCCAAGATCGGCCTCTTTTCTTTACCAGTCACACATTTGGGGGCGTCCTTTATGTGAGAGCTCTTTTGTAATTCCTTATTTATAATGCGCTACGCTGGGTAACATCCAGTCCTCACAGCCATCGTATCCTGGGAAACCTGTGTTTGTGCTTCATTCTCGAAGACTATCATGCCATCAGGTAAATGATGACATGACTTGCCGTTGAGTGAGGGAGGACCATGCAAGGTCACCAGCCTCACTTTCTCCTCCAGAGCCATCTAGATCCAGTGGCTTGATATTCACCAGGACTGGAGATAGTCCAGGATGCATTGGGAGACCCTGGCCCTTTCGGGCTGTGGAGAAGGGGCCAGCCCTCCTCACCAAGTGACAACCAAATGCCAAACACATGATGGGCAAGCTAGCCTAGCTGAGGCTAAGGGACAGAGAGAGGAGGCAGATTGTGCCAGGAAAGTCAAACTGCTACCACCATCTTGACCACCATCACCCCTAAGAACCCAAAGGAGCCATCCCAGGACTGTGAGCCCAAGAGCCTTGGGGACAGTAGTGTGCCTCACACCACCAAACCCACCCTTCATTGAAGGGCGAAATCACTGTGGAAAAAGGGCCCACATTTCTTATCAGCCCCAGCAACAACTGCTGACCAACTGCTACCAACAGGCAGATAAGCACAAAAGCTCTGGGTGTGGCAACACTCCCCAGACCACCTGTCCTATTGCTAGCTCAGCTCCCACAGCCATCACTGGGGAAACAATTCCTGTGAAGAAGGGATCACCCATCTCTACCAGCTGTCAACCACCTGCCCCCAATAGGGCAGCAAGCCAGCTCAACTGAACATCAAGGCCCCCTGGGAGAGAGACAGAGGCAGGATGGGCAGAGCAAGTCAGATCACTACACCACCTTGACCGCCATCTTCTCTCAGACCCCTACAGAGATAGCCCAGGACCCTGAACCTGAGGGCCTTGGGAACAGCAATCCTTCCACCCTAGCGCCCACAGCCATGGTCCTCTGCGGAGAGGAAGCCTAGTGACGGGTCCTGCAGGTGCTATAGCTGCCGAGGAAAGAAAGCTCTTGTCACCCAAGCCTTTGGCTCTGTCAGGTCGTTCAACATGAGAAACCAATATGCTTTCATCAGTGGGAAGGACATCAAAGAAGAGGCATCGACATCTATCAGCATTGAGTAACGACCAGGGGACCTTTCCATTGGACTTGTAGCTGAAGCCTCCCAAATGTATTGTCTCTCTCATTAGAACGTGATCTCCTTGAGAGCAGGGACTGTTTTCCTTTTCTATTTATTTGTATTTCCAGCACTTTGCACTCATTCGTTCATTCATGTTCGGTGTGTTGTCTCTTCCATTAGATTGTGAGCTCCTTGAGAGTAGGGACTATCTTCCTTTTCTATTTGTCTCTCCAGTGCTTGCACATAGTAGGAACTTAACACCTTTTTCAATCATTTGTTCATTCATTCATTCATGTATGTTCTTTTCCATTGCTTTTTGAGCGACCCTCATCTCCCATTCTTCCGGAGTGCAATACTGGAGGACTTTCAGCCATATAGAAAATAACCAAGGGTGGGCCTTCATTTCAAGGAAAACTTTGTGGTCATCAAAAGACCTTTTCAATTTCCCAAAGGCAATTCATTCCTCCTTCTTCCTGTTCAATTCTAGGGGATACTTCCGGGCCATTGTTCATTTGGCTCATGTTTATTAATTGCCTTCTATGTGCTAGGGGTTGGGGGAAGAGCACTGAACACAAATAAGACAAAATTCCTCAAGGATCTCATGGTCTAGTAGGGATTCCGGCTCTCTGGGTCGATTTCCTGCACACCTGGGCTGGATGTCATCCTTATCTCTCTCCGCCTGTTGAAATCCTCTTCTTCTTCCCAAAGCCCAGCTCACATGCCACTTTCTCCAGGCAGCCTTCTAGGATCTACCTGAGCTGAAACACCCTGTCCCTCCTCAAACATCCATTGTCCACTTTGTCCAGAGCTCTCCTTGGCCCTTATCACATTCTACGTTATATCTTCTCTGTTCAGGTGGGAGAGACTACAGAAAGTGGTGTCACAATTGTATGTCCCTCTTATGTTTCTTGAGGTCAAGTTTTTTGCTGTTTAATATCTTCATCTCTCAAAGACTTAAAAGAGTGACTGGCACATAGTAGGCACTCAGCAGAACCACAGGGCTCGGGGCTGCAAGGGACCTTAGAAATCATAGCAGTGAGGTGGGTACAGGATGGAGGGCTGGGCCTGGAGTTCAAATCCAGCCTCAGACACTAACTAGCTGGGTGACCCTGGGCAAGTCACTTAACCTCTGTCTGCCTCAGTTTCCTTATCTGTAAAATGCAAATAGCAATAGCACCTGCCTCCCAGGGTTGTTGTGAAGATCAAATAAGATGATAATTGAAAAGCATTTAACACAGTGCCTGGAACTTAGTGGGCACCACGTAAATTTGTTGTTTAGTTATTTCCAACTCTTCTGACCCCATTTGGGGTTTTCTTGGCAAAGATGCTGGAGAGGTTTGCCATTTCCTTCTCCAGCTCATTTAACAGATGAGGAAACCGAGGTAGACAGGGTTAAGTGACTTATCCAAGGTCACATAGCCAGGAAGTGTCGGAGGCTGCAGTTGAACTCAGGCCCAGCGCTCTATGCACTATGGCGCCCCCTAGCTACCTTCATGGGTGATACAGGACAGATCATAACTGAGCAGGAATGTATTCTATAACTTCCCCTACAAGCCTTTGGATGACCATCGGTAACAATAGAAAATCGATCGCCTCCCAAGGCATCTGAGTTTTAATAATAATAGTAACGATAACTAGCATAGATATAGCACCTACTATGTGTCAGGCACTTTATATGTGTTTCATGTGTTACGCACTTTATAAATATCTTATAAATTATATTTATATAATTTATAATTATAAATATCTTGTTTGATTCTCACAACAAGCCTGAGAGGGAGATGCCATTATTATCCCATTTTACAGATGAGGAAACTGAGGCATACAGAAGTAAAGTGACTTGCTTAAGGACATTCAGCTAGTAAGAGTCTAAGGCTGAATTTGAACTCCGTTCTTACTGACTCAAGGCCCAGTGTTCTAACCACTGTACCACCAAACCACTTAATAATGAACCAAAATTTATATAGTATTTTAAGGTTTGCAAAATAATTCCACCTTCACAACGACCCTGGGAGGTCAGTGCTATTATGACGCCCATTTTTCAGATGAGGAAACAGGCAGACAGAGGTCAAATGACTCGCCCAGGGTCATCCAGCTAGTAGGTGTTGGTGGTAGCACTTGAACTCAGGTCTTCCTGATTCCAGGCCCGGCACTCTATGCGCTGTAACATTTAGCTGCCTCAGTTTCATTTCTGGGTTGATATCCATTGGGGAGAAGGTCGGACTGGGTGATGACTAAGGTCCATTACAGCTCTAAATCCTAGAACATTATTACATTTTTCTGGCCAGAGAGACAAACTCTGTTTCTGTAATTCCCATTCCTCACTCACGCTTCTGCCCTTTGGAGCCAAGCAGAACAATGCTATGTCTCCCTTCACAGGACGACCCATCAGACACGTGAATACAGCTCCCGTGTTCTCCCTGAGCCTGCTCCCCAGTCTGAACATCTCTGTGTCCTTTAGCCCCATCTTACTCCACAAGTACAGTGGGCTTGCCATATTTTCCATTTACACGCTGCATGCACCTGGGCCGGAAGTTCTCTGTTTGGAGAAAACCAGGAAAAATAGCCTATAAGCCAATATTCACAGCCTAACATCAGACGGAGAGTCATAGTACAGAGGTCCAGACGCCCAAATCGGCAGTAATGATAACAGCAGCAGGCATTTATGTGCAATTTAAGGTTTGCTAAAAGCTTCATATTTACAAAGTATATTTATTTTATGTGTATTTTAATCTGTCCCCCTCGCTACTCAAAAAAAAAAAATGAAAACCTCATCATAAACATGGTCCAGCAAAACAAATCCCCACATCGTCCGTGCCTGGAAATGAATTAACGAATGGGTAAAGCAATTATTAAATGCTTACTATGTACAAAGCGCTGAGCTAAGCTTGTGGGTGCACTTAGAAAAGCATCCTGAAGTCAGACGGAAAAGTCCCACGGTCCTTAGGGTGGCGCAGCAAAGCAGAGAGTCGTGCCTCTTCTGTAATGTCATTTCCACCGATAAAATCCCATCAGCCTGGGATGCAGAGCCATTTGCGGGTGCCAAGGGCTTTGGAGACAAGGACTTTCCTCCCTGGGTCTCCACAGCTGTGGCCGTAGCCCCTTCCTGAGCCGTTGCCAGGCTGCGTCTCCACGGGGGCCGCTTCCCAGGATGATGTCAGTGGGCACCGGGCTGGAAGCATCGCCATTCCCCAGGCTCTTGGGCTCAGGGTCCTGGGCTGCCTCCTGCCTCCTGCCACGCAGGAGGTGAGGGGTGCGGTCCATCTCCGGTCCTCTGGACTCCTGATTTTTTACTGCATTGCCCAGAGTTCCGAAGTCAAAAGGCTTCAGGTGGCAGGATGCTTTTATTGCATCCACCCCGTGAAACACCTGCTTTGATTATGCTTCCTATTTTACAGGGGGAGAAACTGAGGCTCAGAAAGGCTTAGTCACTTGGTCAGAGTCAAGTCGGAATTCGAATCCAGTCTCCAAGCTCCGTATCTCACTGAGGCCCGGTGAGAACCAAGAAAACTTGGAGTAGGATGGGCGTGGGGGTGGGGGTGGGGGTGGAGGTGGGGGGTGGGTGGGAGGAGCGGTTGCCAAGGCAACGAGCATCCTCAGCACCAACTTGGGCGATGAGTGCACGCCCGACCAAGGAAGGCCAATCCCGGCCTGGGGGGGGGGGGGGGGTGGAGCTACAAGCTCCCTCTCCATAGCAACACCGCGCTTGGCTCTCCCTCCCGCTTGAAAGATGGCGCGTCTAGATGACGTACGTGCTCTCGCTTTGGGGAGGCGGCGCGCTTTCCTGACGTAAGACCCTGAGTCAGCTCCCTCTGTGGCGAAAGCTGGAAAAAATAAGCAGGTGTAGAACCTGGGTGATGCGCGGCACTGCGCATGTGTAAGACTATAGTTGGCGCATGGGCAGTAGAAGTCTCCTGGAAAGCTTGCCGATAGTCAGTCTTGGGGTTCACAAGGACACCCTCCTCTTTTTCTAACGTCTTTTAGACTTCATTCATTCATCCATTTATTTAGAGCTAAAGGGCTCGGGCTAAGACAAACTCCCAGAGTTTCCCAGAGAACCCCAAATAGCATCTTCTCCAGTCTGCCCCTTCCCCAGCTCAGTTTCCAGATGAGGAAACTGAGGCTGAAGAAATGTCTTTCTCAAGGTCACGCACTTGGTGTAGTCATTAAGCTGGCACTCCACCAGTCTAGTGTTCTTTCTATTGGGCTATTCACTAGATTCGAGACTTTATACCTGGAAGGGACTCTGGTCCAGGGGGGATTTAACTTTTTTTGTGTCCTGGCCCCTTTTGGCCATCTGGGAAGCCTATGGACCCTTTCTCTGAATAAATTTTTAAATGCATAAAATAGGCTACATAGGCTCTGTGTGTGTGTGTGTGTGTGTCTGAATGGGTCTTCTAATTCTGAATCTAGGGCTGTTATCGAGGTACGAGGTACGAGGTACTTTGCAATAAGTATTGCTCAGTCCTACCTCTAATGGGTGTTTGGGAGTGTGCTTGAGTAAAAAGAATACTATCTGGGCTTAGATGCCGCCTACACCTCCCCTCCCCCACTTCCCCTGCACTGCTATTTCATCCTGGGCAAATGGCTTTTCTTCTATTTGTCTCAGTTTCCTCACGTGCAAAATGAGGGGCTTCATTAAGTTAGTTGGGTGTTAAGGTCCTTTCCAGTTCTGGAAGGGCAACGTCCCTGGGAGCTTGGGGTGGAATGGTTCTTAGAAATAGGTGTATCAGGATCTGGAGGATCTCTAAGCAAGGTCAGGTACAGTGGCTGTGATTTCTGAATGAACATTGGGATATGTCGCCTATCCACGAATAGTTGTTGTTCAGTCATTTCTCAGTTATGTTCAACTCTTAGTGACCCCATTTGGGGTTTTCCGGAGTGGTTTGTCATTTCCTTCTCCAGCTCATTTGACAGATGAGGAAACTGAGGCAAACAGGGTGAAGTGACTTGCCCAGGGTCACACAGCTAGTGTCCGAGGTCAGATTTGAACTCAGGAAGATGTCTCCAGGCCAGGCACTTTAGCCACCATGCCACCTAGCTGCCCCAATTAATGACTAGTCCTTAAAAACGTGATAAAGGTTTATCGATTGATTGGCTGGTTCTGAGCTTCCTAGCTGGATGACCCTGGATGGGTCACTTAGCCCGATCCTCCAACTGGCATGATCTCGAAGAGGACTGTGACATATGGGAGGTGATGCCATGACACGCAAGTGAGCTGGATTTAAGTGAAGGAGGGCTATGCAAGGTCACTTATTAAAACCTCCCTCGTGGGTGGTTGTGAGGAAATCACTTTTAAACTTGAAAGCAAGAGGCAAACATGGATTTTGATTAGAGCTGGGCAGCCCACGCTCTACTGGTATCCTTACAATATCAAGAGACTGTGTTGGAAAATTGGATAAGCCCTCTGTTTATAAGAGGACAAAAAAGAGATTCCTTTAGAACGGTACTTCAACAATAATATTTAACATTTAGATGATACTTCAGAGCCCGCAAAGCCCTTCACCCACGTTATCTCGTTTGGGACTCTCAGGAACGTTATGAATGAGATTTTATTGTTATTCCCATTTCACAGATGGGGAAACTGAGAGAGGTCACCCAGCTTGTCAAGATTGGAGGGAGGATTTGAATTTGAACTTGGATTTTGCTGATTCCAGGTCCAACACCCTGTCCACCAGACCACATTTCCTCTCTGACTCTAAGAAATTTGCATGTTGGCAGGAATCCCCATGCAGAATTGATCCTGTTTGAGCTTTCGAACAAAATTAAGGCTTGGCTTCTTTGACATCATTGAAGCAGAGCCAAACAACTGAAGCTTCCTCCTAAAAGATGTCAAAGGTCTTGTTTTTAAAAATTCTTGAAAAAACTCTTTTACAATGAAATCTTCTTAAAATGTCTTATACACTTTTTTGGCAGGGTGGGGGGCTTCTTTCACAGGACAAACAAAATCTCATTTCTTTTCTTGATTTAGAGTCATCTGGGACCAAACCCATTAAACCCTTCTGACCTCAGTTTCCTCATCTGTAAGACAAATGATCTGGATTGGCTCTGAGGTTCTTTCTGTCTCTTGATCCTATGAGCACTTATTATGAACATCCATTGTGTAGGGATATGATGATGTCCTCAGGCGCTAGTTGGTGCATGCATCTGTAAAAAGAGTATTAAAGGTTTGGAGGAGGGGGAGAGGGAGAGAGGGGGGAGAGAGAGAGAGAGAGAGAGAGAGAGAGAGAGAGAGAGAGAGAGAGAGAGAGAGAGAGAGAGAG
>CM053622.1:806649216-806699871 GCA_028646595.1 Phalanger gymnotis | reverse complement strand
TTAATCTACGCCCACAGGGGTTTCACACCTGATAGGGCTTTGGGCCTGGGACTTAGCGTTTAACAGGTGAAAGTACTTTCACCATAAACAAAAGCCAAACTCCTTAAGCACACCCGTTAAACTAAGCCCATTTTGCCTTACTGGCACACAAGTCACTTAACCTCTAACCTCACAGGCAACTTTTGTAGATTGTAAATTGAAGGGAAGATGCTGATCTGATGGGGGCTCCCTCCATCTATGAAATGAGAGGCCTTAAAAAAAAACCACTGGAGTACAAAGGGCTGAACTAAATGACCTTACATTCAAATAATAGCTATGGTTTGAGTGTTTTTTTTTTAAAGTTCTTGCTTCTGCTTTGTATGATTTTTTTACATCCCCTCCCTCTATGACAGTCAGCTCTCCCTGTTCAGTGTCCCTGCCCTTAAATAACTCTCCATGCTCTGCCTCCTCACTTCTCATTTGCTGGCAAGTCATGTCACCCTGTCTGCCTCAGTTTCCTCATATGTAAAATGAGCTGGAGAAAGAAATGGCAAACCACTCCAGTATGTTTGCCAAGAAAACCCCAAATGTGGTCATGAAGAGTCAGACACAATTGAACAAAGCAAAAAATAAATTTTTAAAAAAGGAAATCACTGTTTAGATCCGTTTCTAAAATAAGAGCAAATCAAATCTGCATGAGGGTCCCAGGATTCATAGGCTTGCGTGAATAGACTTTCTGCCATCTTTCTCCCCTTTAAAAATGTGTTGTTGATGCTTTTTCTTTTTGATGTCACAATCTCTCCCCCATAAATCCTTCCCTAACATATCATCCCCCCCATCAGCAGAAGCAGCAAAGCGGCTGAGTGGTTGTGCCACTTGGCACCTGCAGCCCAGGAGAAGAGGCCAATGCCTTGGAGCAATCTCCCGTGTGGCACCGATTTTGTCCTTTCCGGTGTCTTGCTCATGCTTCTCCATCATGTTCCGGATAGCTGGGGTTGTTGTGCACATTACTTCTGGATTAGTGAGGTATTAATACACTGCATCTTTGACCCCGGGCTGGTTTTTCTGGAGTCTTCACTTTAAATCTCTACTGATCTTTCACCGGATTCTGAAAATTGAAACCAAAACAACAAAGCTGTTTTGTAAGGCCCCTTTCACCTACTTTTGCCAGCAGCGAGCTCCATGCAGGGTAACACGAGCAGTGGGAAAACACAGCCCTCTGACCATGGACAGCATCTATGGTCATCTGCCCAAATTGCTTTAAAAACACATCTTGGAGAGAGGCTGGTACCTTGACCGAGGGCTTGTCCCTGGGTTAAATGACATTTACCCAAACCCCCAAAATAAGATTCTAAAAGGAGAAAGAACAACACCACAAGCCTTCCTTCAATTGTGCCGAGACAGGAGTGAAAACACAGGGACAGCCCTGAAGGGTGGCCTGGGAGGCTGGGTCAGACAGCAGCCTGCTGTCTGGGTAGCGGTTCAGACTCGGCCTTGGCCGGGGAACCGTGGCGTCTGGCTCTCCTGTCACCACGAGGCCCGTGGTTTCCAGGCCTGTCTGCCCCTGTGTCCTGGAGCACAACAATGGGAAAGAAAGCTCACGTCCGCACGCAGCCTTCAGAGGAAGTGGAGCCCCAGATGTTCAGGGCTTCCCGTCTGATGCTGCCACAGCTGGGGCAGCCTGTGGTTGTGGTTAGTCTCTGTCTGGCTCGTGTGAGAGAGACAAGAGCCGCTCTTACTGGAAACCTTCCTCCCTTCCTTTCCCACCCCCTGCTTCTCTGACTGATCAGCTGTATCGATACCTGCTGGGGTCGAGATTGACTAAAACCCACAAGGCTTGGCTTCTTCCAGAATGTCCTCAGTTCCAGGGCTAGCGCTCCCTCTATATTCCTCTCAAGCTGGTCATAGGAGAATGGGCTGCAAGGGACCTCAGAGGCCAGCTGGTTCAGCCCTTTCATCTTAGAGATGAAGAAACTGCAGCTTTGGTAGGTCACACAGGTAGTGAGCATCAGAGGCAAAACGTGAACCCAGGACCAGCAAGTGCTCTTTTCTCTGGACCTCACTGCCTCCAAAGGCCAGTAGCCGGATGCCACTCCTGCCTAAAGTAGAGGATTGTATTACTCAATTCAGCAATTGAAAAAGTCTTTATTATATGTGTAACGGAAGAACTCCTCCTGGAAGGACAATGTCTCTATGTTAGGTGATCTGGGCATGCACAAAGCCCCCATTACATGTGCATGAGAAGCAGCATTGTACAGAGGTTAGAGAGCTGGCCTCAGATCCTGGAAGACCTGGGTTCAAATCCTGCCTCTGACACATAATGGTTATGTGACCCTACTCAAGTCACCAAACCACTCAGAGCTCCAGGCATCTCTAAAAATAGAAGTTGCAAAGGTGTCATCCTGAGGTAGTGGAGGGAATTTCCTCACCTGGGAGTTCCTCATATCAGTGAAATCACAGGTCCAGGCTCTATTGCCTAAGGACAAAGCATAAAGGCAAAAACCAAAACAGTTCCTGCCCTCAGAGAACTTACATTCCCCAGGAGGATACAATGTACATAGGCAAGGGCATGCGTATACTATGTATTCACTTAAATGTCTGCTCCATCAACAATATACTCTTCTGGAAGGCAAGAACTCTCTCTCTCTCTCTTTCTCCTTTCTCTTTGTTTTTCTTTCCTTCTCTCTCTCCTTCTTTTTGTTCTTCCTTTTCTTCTTCTCTCTCTCTCTCTCTCTCTCTCTCTCTCTCTCTCTCTCTCTCTCTCTCTCTCTCTCTCTCTCTCCCTCTCTCTCTCTGTCTCTGTATTTAGGTATCCCATTTAAATGTCATATCCATCAATAGAATGCATTCCACTTGAAGTTGGGAACTGTTTTCTTTTTATCTTTAAAACCTCACTGCTCCCAGTGCCCATCACAGTGCCTGGCACATAGTAGGTGCTTGTTGGATTGACTGGAATTTTTCTTCTGAAAACAGTGTAGCATCCTTTGGGACGTGCAGAAGAGACAGACTCAAAAGTGAGCAAAACAAGACAAACAAACAGCAAAAATACAAACCGCTTGTCCCAGGATAGTTGCCAGCCCCAGGGAAGAGAAGCATCAATGGAAGCTTTTGTGTGGAGGGAGGAGTGCAAACAGCCAGTGCTGATCAGGGAGCTGGCAGGAGCTGTGTCTCCAGGCTGGGAGAAGAGGCCAGTGTGTTTTCTGGCTTCTTCTCTTCTTCATGCAGGCTGCTTCATGCATAGCTACCTAGGTTTGGCTCTGCCCTCATGGGTGATGGGTGGCAGGAGGCTCAGGGCCAGTCCTGGGCCTTGGGCCTCTGCAGCATGGCTTCTGACCTGTCCAGCTCTCCTTTCCCAGGGTTTTCTCCTCTTATCTCACTGTCCTCCTTCTCCCATGATGCCCAGCTCCTTAATGCTGCCCTGAGCGTCCCGGAGTTATTATTGATAGTGCCTTCCCCTCTCGGGTTACCCCCCATTTACTCCATCCATGTTGTCTCCCCTTTTAGGATGTGAGCCCCTTGAGGGGAGGGACTGGTTTTGTCTTTCTTTGCATCTCAGGGCTTGGCACATAGTAGGTACTTAATAAATGCTTGTTGCCTGACTGACTTGAAACATTGGAGAGCGTCCAAAGGAGGGCAAATGGTCCATGCCTTGACTTCATACCATATAAGGATCAATTGATGGACTTGGAATGGGCAGGTTTCCCAGGTCCCTGGGAATGTTTAGTCTAGACAGGACAGGACAGAGGGGCAACATAAAACCTGTCTTCAAGTATTTGAAAGGCGATCATTTGGAAGGGGGATCATATATCCTGCTTGTCCTCAGAGGACAAAACTAAGGAAAATAATAATCATGATAGCTAGCATATATGTATGTTTATATGTATGTTCATATATGTGTGTGTCTATATATACATACGCATTTATATATGCATATGAGTATATATATATTAATATATACACATCTATAGCACGATTAGCTTTATAAATATCATCTCATCGATCCTCACAAAGACCTTGGGAGATAGATGCTATTATTAACTCCAACTTACAGCTAGGGAAACTGAGGCAAACAGGTGACTTGCAGAGGTTAAGTGACTTGCCCAAGGTCACACAATGAGTAAATGTCTGATTGATTCAGCTGAGATATCTGGATCTCTTGCCATTCCATCCATTGTGGTAAAGATAGACCCCTCCTATGTGATCATAGATTCATAGCTGGGATGAACCTGAGGGGTCATTGAGAGAAGCCCTCGAGTAGAAGTAATGAACTGTACTGACACCACCTCTCTATCTTCCTGGGCTGTCGTAAGGAAGATGCTTTCTAAAATGCCAAGCGCTCAGTGATGTATTCAATTTCTTTCCAGGGTTGGCTGATGGACACTTGGGTTACTTTCCTGGGGGGGGGGGCGGGGGATGTTGAAAGGTGGGGTCCTGAATCAGTCCTCAAGAATATTGTTTGGTCCGATGAATGTAAGCTCCTCAAGGGCAGGATTGTCTCAATTTTGGTCCTGGATCCCCAGCATGATGCCTGGTGCATAAGAGGTGCTGAATAAAATGCCTATTGGTTGGTTGATTGGTGGCAGTCATGAAGAATCTGAGTAACCAGTGGAGTTGCAGTCAAGAACACCTGGGTTCAAATTTTACCTTGGATATTTGCAAGCTGTGTGGTCCTGGGCAAGTCACTTAACCTTAGCTTCCTAAAATCAGGAAGTTGGACCCTTCCATCTCTAAATCTTAGGTCCCATGATCCTTAGTGTGACCATGGACAAGTAATTTGATTTCTCTGAGCCGCAGTTCCTTCCTCCATAAAATGGGCGTAAACGATATTTGTGGTACTCCGCAGGATTGCTATGGGATGCAAATAAGTTAATACATCTAAAAGCACCCCATACATTTTGATTATGGTTACCCATCAGCCACTATCCCAGACCAACAAATTCCACGACAAAAGGTAAGAAAAAATGTACTGGGTGAATTTCCAGGAGCTGGAAGGGAGGCAGCCTGGGGGAGTTTGAGGAGTGAGAGGACCTGGGCTCAAATCCCAGCCCTTAGCCAAGTTCTGCAATCTCTCTGAGCCTCAGTCTCTTCGTCTGTAAAAGGGATATGAATTGAAATAAGGACCCCTTGCTCAGCCCTCTTTATGGAGTTATTGGGAAGAAAGTCCTTTGCAAACTCTAGAAAAAAGACCAGCATATGAAACGCCTTCTTGTGTCATGGGGTTGACCCTGGGGTCTTCAAAGTGTTGCTAGTCGAGCTCTGGCCTGATTTCCAACACGATCCTGGTGACAGCTAGTGTCTGCTGTCTGAGGACCACCCTTGCTAAGCCAAGGAGTTTATCACCAGAAGGCTGGCTGCCACGGGATACATTTTTTTTGGCTGTGGCCACCCATCGTTATTATGATTGGCCCCAGATCCTAGCCCTGAAGACTCAGAGATGGAAATCTATCAGACAGAGGAGATTTCCTCTCCGAACAGTCTCTTCTAAGCATTGTATATTCTGACCGATTTAGGCAAATGCCTCAGATCCCCAGCCTCCTGGGTGGAGTGGGGGCTTCTGTCTGAGGGTTTCTAAAAAATCTTTTCTCTCTCCTTCTCTCTCTTCCAAAATAGGTCACGTCCTTTGTTAAACTAGGGCAGAGTAGGGTATGTAGACCGCCTCAGACTATAATAGCTAACATCTAATGTTTGCTAATTGTATATATTATCCTGTTTTATCCTCAAAACAACCCTGGGAGGTAGGCGCTATTATGAGCCTCATTTTACAGAGGAGAAGACTGAGGCACCCAGAGGTTAAGTAACTTGCCCATAGCCACAGAGCCAGTAAGCATCTAAGGCTAGATTTGAACTCCGATCTTCCTGATTCCAGATGCTTTGTCTGCTTCGCCACCTAGCTGCCCCTGAGAAAATATCCAGCAAATATGGAGAAACAAGTATGCTCATTCATCACTGATGAAATTGCAAACTTATAGTTTTGGTTGTTTTGAAAGCATCAGGCAGTACAAAGTAGAAGCTATAATCATACATATAATCATATCCTTGGACTCAACAATTGCATTTTGGGGAACGTACCTCGAGTGTGTTATTGAAAACAAACAAACAAAAACGAGTTCTCAGTAAAAAGATTTTTGTAGCAGCATCTTTGCTTTTGCAGTTTTCCCTCCAGTAGACAGGAAGCTCCCCGAGGGCAGGGATTCTTTCATTCTTTGTATTTGTATGTACCTTGTACAGTGTCTGACACCCAGTAAGGATTTAATTAATGCTTCTGGATTGGTGATTGGTTTTGTTGATTTCTGGTATCAACTTTTTAAGAAGACAATTTTTAATAGAAAAGAGAACACCCAACTGGAAGGGTGGGTGACTAGCTGCAAAGAAAGTCTGCCGACTCCATGACTCCATGACTCCATGCCGCCATTTCCTAGAGTCAATCTTCCTGGCTGCTTCGTTCATTGGATCTTGAATTGGAGATGACCTCAAAGATCATTTGGGCCAACCACCTTTATTTTACAGATGAGGAAATGTAGGCCTCAAGAAAAGAAATGATTTACTCAAGGTAACGCAGGTAAAGAAGTAGCCGAGCCCATAGTCCCTGGCTCTACATTCAATGCTTTTTCAATTCTACCATGACAGATGGAAAAGTTGAAGGACAACCAGATCATCTCCCAAAATAGAGATTGTTAGAATGGAAACCCAGCAATTGGGGCCAGGATTTCTTTGGAACCCATAGCTTGGGAACTTGCCTCTTGACCTTTCATTCCTAGAGGGTTGGTGAGCCAAGTGAGTCAAGCCATAGATTCTCCATTTCTGGCCCATTCGAGTAGTGTTGTTTTAAAACACATAAGCTGGGACATACTTAAAACCTCGGGTCCCAGTTGCTGGAATGGCCCAGTAGAATCCAGTTGTGCTCAGGAAATGCTCCAGGATCAGCAGTAGTGGGAAAGAGGCTTGGCAGTGGTCTAGTCATAAGAGCGAGGGGCTTGGTTAGCCCTGGAGCAGAGCTCCAGTACTGCAGGGTCACTGCGTGCACATGTCACCATAGGCAAAGACTTCATCAAGTGTCCAGCCTACTGGTCTTGAGACTCTGTATTTTAAGGAGGCTGATCCTCAGAAAGCAGGACAGGTCTGGTCCCAGGGTCATGCTTAAAGTTTTTCTGGAGTGGTAGTGTCTGCCAGGGCTTGTATTCCATTGACTGGATGCCAACCAAGAACGCAGGATTAACTCCACACCGCAAGGAGGCATTTGACAATAACTTTGTAGAATAGTCACTGTAGGAAATGATTTAATACAGCCTTGCAGATTAACAAAAAAAATGGTACCAGCCCATGAACATTTTGTTGTTTTTATTAGCTAGCCATCTCCTAGAGAAAGTGGAAGTAATTCAGCATTTAGTCTAAGAATCCTTTTCTAGGTCTGGGATTAGCCAGTTAGTCAGATAGTTAATAAACATTTATGAAGTGCCTACTATTTGTAAACACTGGGGATACAAAAGAAGCCAAAGGACATTCTCTGCCCTCAAGGAGCTCACAGTCTAATGGGGGAGACAAAATAAAAAACAACTATACACAATCTAGATAGAGACAGGGTGAATTGGAGTTAATTAACAGAGGGAAGACACTAGAATGAAGAAGAGTTGGAAAAAGCTTCCTATAAGAGGTGGGATTTTAGCTAGGACTTGAAAGAAGCCAGGAAAGCCAGGAGACAGATGGGGAGGAAGAGCATTCCAGGCATGGGGGACAGTCAGTGAGTGAAAATAACTCAAGTCAGGAGATGGAGAGTCTTGTTGGGAGAACAGAAATTCAGTGCCGTTGGATCACAGAGTAGGGTGGTGAGGCATGGAAGGTGTAAGAAGACTGGAAAGGTAAGAGGGGGCCAGGTAATGAAGGGCTTGAAAATACAAATGGAGGATTTTGTATCTGATCCAGGGAGTTGTTATAGTTTGTTGAGTAGAGGGCTGACATGTCAGATCTCTCATTAGGAAAATCACTTTGGCAGCTGAATGGAGGATGGGCTGGAGTGGGGAGAAACTTGAGGCATGCAGACCCATCAGCAGGTATTGCGATAGTTCAGACATGAGGTGATGAGGGCCTGTACCAAGATGGCAGCTTTGTCAGAGGAGAGGATGGGGTATATAGGTAGAAGGTGGAAATGACAAAATTTGGCAACAGACCAGATACGGGGGTGGGAAGGGTAAGAAAGAGTGAAGAATTGAACATAGCACTGAGGTTGTGAGCCTGGGTGACTAGGAGAATGATGGTACCCTCCATAATAATAGGAAAGTTAGGAACAGGAAGTATTGGATGGGAAGATGGCGTTCATATTTGAATTCGCTGAGTTTTGAGATGTTTATAAAACATGCGTTCAAAGTGTTTGTGGGCAGTTGGAGATGTTTTGCATTCCCAACACCTAGCCCAATATCTGGCACATAGTAGTCAATCGATAAACATTTATTAAATGCTTACTATGTGTCAGGCACCGTGTTAAGCCCTGGGAATACAAAGAGAAGAAAAAGATGGTCACCGCCCTCAAGGGGCTTACAGTCTAATGGGGGTGAAAGTATACAAAGAAACACATACAAAGCAAGCTATGTACAGGATCTATATAAGAAATTAATAAGAGAAGACTCTAGAATTAAGAGGGGTTGAGGAAGGCTTCCTGTAGAAGGTGGGACCTAATGAAGGCTTGTTTAATTATTCTCTCCCCTTCCTCCTTCCAATGCTGTTTCAATGTTCATTAATATCACTGATCCTTGAGATTGCCTTTTCCTTTTCCAATTCTTTGGAATTGTAAGAAACTAACCAGACCAAAGGCCCCCAAAAGATCACATCATTTAAATGTTATGTCCCTAGAGTCAGAAGAGACCCCAGAGGCTATTTAGTCAGACCCCCTCATTTCACAGATCAAGGAATTGGGGTCCAAGACCATATAGTGAGCCTCACAGACGAGATCTGAACCCAAGCCCTCTGGCTATGAGCCATCGAGTCCACGGAATGATTCATACAGTCATCAATTGAGAGCTGGAAGGCATCAAAGTCCAACCTCCTCATTTTACAGACAAGGAAATTGAGTGCCTTGCCTAGAATCACCCAGCTGGCAAATGTCTGAGGCAGAATTGAACTCAGGTTTTCCTGATTTCAAGTGAAGCACTCCATCCACTAAGCCATATAGCTGCCCCATTCTGTCCCCGGCTTACTTCAATTCAAAACATTTTTAAAGTGCTCACTCTTTACCAATTCTGTGCCAGGCTCTAGAGATATAAAAACAAATCCATTATTACAGTTACTTCTCTGAAAGGAATTTACATTCGGCTGGGGAGGGGTAAAAGCGCATGTAGGCAGGTATTTACAAGTTAATTTTAAGAGGGAGATAATGCTAATAATTGGGGGGGGGTGGAATCAGGATGGGGAACCTAAGCTATGTTTGGAAGAAAGTTAGGGAGTCTACAAGCCAGAATTGAGGGAAAGGACATTTCAGACACGAGGGGATGACAGTTTTTGGAAAGGCATGAAGGTTCCCCTCTCTGGGGAACCCTCAGCAAGCCATTGTGGCTGGAACAGAGGGTGTATAAAAGGAAGTCATGGGAAGCGAGCCTGTGAAGTCAGGCAGGAGTCATGGTGAGAGGGTTCTAAAATGGCAGATCAAAGACTTGATCCCAGAGGCACTAGGAACCTCTGAAGATTTTTGAGTGGGGGAGCAAAATGGTGAGCACTGTGCTTCAACATAATCAGTTAGGAGATTATTGAGATGAGTCCAAACGAGAGGTGATGAAGATCTGAAACAGGATGGGATGTCTGAGTGAAGAGAAAGGAATAGATGCTGAAGAAATTGTGGGGGTGGGATGCAAAATCAACAGCATGGCAGCTGATTAGATGTGGGAGTTGAGGAATGTCAGAGAGTCAAGCTTGTGTCCCTGGACGATTGGAAAAATGGCGATTCCGCTGACGTAAACGGGGATGTTTGGATGACGGATGGGTTTTGGGTGACGTATGAGATGCTGATGGGAGAGCTGCATGGAGATGTCCAAGAGTCAGTTGGGGATCTCAAGAGAGAGACTTGGGCTAGACACGGAGATTTGGAGATAAAAGAACTGATGAGCTCAATAAGAGAGTGTAAAGAGGCCTTAATGAAGAACACCACTGTCTGGGAAGTGGGTTGAAGCCAGACTGGCTGGCCACTATGGATCCCATATTCCCAGGACAGCCAGTTATCAGAAAGTCTCAGAAGCCACTCTCTCCACAGCTCTGCAGGAAATACCAGGCATGGCTGCCAGCCTCAGTGGTCTCTGGAATCACTGAGGGAGGCCAGGATTGCCAAATAGCTGCAGATACAGTTACGGCTCCAGCGTGTGTGGCCATTTACAGACCAGATTGCAACTGGGCCTGCCCAGAGCATGGCCCATGTCGGATGACGGCCAGAAGAAAGAGATTTCAGAGTCGTCCCTGCCTACAAAGGTTGGAATCCCTTTCCCCTTTCCTGTATTACTCAAGAACTTAAGGATGGAGGGGAGAGAACATGGAAACAGATTTGAACCTCCTGGAAGACGGAGACAAAGATATTGGACCTCCTTCCTCTGTTCACTGGGATGACACCTGTTTCTGGTTTGGAACAAGTCTTCGGAGGTTTTCCAAAGCCTTTCCTGTGTCTGTTCTGTTGGATTTGAGCACACGCAGCCCTCACTCCTTCACTCCCACCCACCTTACCCTGTCTGCCCAAGTGGCTCTGAGAAAATGATTCACACTGCCTGGGGCTCATCTCACCAAATTTCTTAGAAACAGGAAGTATCCTTCAGCTCAGGTCTTATCCTGTGACATGGGGGGATGGGGGTTAGGGGGTGGGGGGTGGGAGGGGGGAAGTAAGGAAATACCATGAGCTGCCATGGTCAGTCAGCATCATACGAGGAGGAGTCCCTGTCTGCCTCGTGTGTAGATAGAAAGTGGGAGGATGTGGAGGTGAGGAGGGGAACTTGGGAGGGAAGGGGAAATGGGAAAATGGAATGGAATGGCAGAATGATGAGATGGGCAGAATGAATGAAAAAGCACTTATTATCGGGGCAGCTGTGGATAGAGCACTGGAGTCAGGAGGATCTGAGTTCAAATCCAACCTCAGACACTTACTAGCTGTGTGACCCTGGACGAGTCACTTAACCCCAATAGCCTTCCCCCAAAAGCACTTATTATGCACTTACTATGTGCAAAGAGCAGTGGTAGGCACTAGGGCCATAAAGAGGAAAGTAGAGACAGTCCCTGCTTATCCTGTAGGAGGTTTCACCTTCTCATCAGATGTCAAAGTCCTGTCGTCCTTAGGAAATGCATCATCTTAAGAGTTATTTCTACTTGTCAGAGATATCGTCTAAGGGACTCCTGTGCAGCTTTGGTTCGTTCCAAGGGCCTGTCTGATGCTGGAATTGTGGGCCAGGGGCTACTTGTGCTGAGGAAGCAGGAACTTGAGTCTGTTAGGGGCCCACAGGCTCGGGGATGAGGGGAGAGCGCCTGGAGCATCTTAGGGAGACGCTGGACAGCTATTCAGACATCAGATGTGAGTGACTGGCTCCTCCCAATTTCTTAGAACCTCTTTGAGGACACCTTTTAGTGGGGATGAGGAGGAGAGCTTCTTTCTTTCATTACAATAGGGGTCTTGCTTATATACACCTGACGGTGTCTCTCCACATAAAGGAGGCTGGGAAAATGGTTCGTGGAAGAATTTATGATGATATTTAAGGGAAATGCTTTGGAGAGACCATGAAGCATGTGCAGATGGTCTGTAACTGATTCTGGCTGGCTAACTGCATGATCTGGAGGAGTCTTTCTGGAGTAGGGGCATTCCCAAAACCATTGGTGTCTTCAAAAAGAGCTGAGTCATCTTGGGTCGCCTCTCTTTGTGTCATTCACGCCTGAAAAGTGACTCAATGATGGCATCAGGTGAGAGACTATAGCAGAAGAGAAAAGGCCTTGGGGCCTTTGTCCCTTCAAGATCATGTGATTCTCCCCTCCTCCTTCACTGAGAAATGGGCCTTGGACCTTGGCCTTTTTCTTTGTTCCCTTACATTCTAGGTGGATAATAGAGTTTCAGACTTTGATGGGAGAGAGGGAGGTATAGGAATCCAGCAGATGAAATCCAGAGAGCCCGGCATCAATACCTAGACACAGGGGTGCGGAATCTGTGGTCTTCAGGCCACGTGTGGCCTCCTAGGTCCTCGGGTACAGCCCTTTGACTGAGTCCAAGTTTACAGAACAAATCCTTTTGTTAAGGGAATTTGTTTGGATTCAGTCAAAGGGCAACACTCGAGGACATAGAGCGCCACATGTGGCCCTGAGGCCAAAGGTTCCCCACCCCTGGCCTAGAGGAACAGAGATTGATCTTGGGGACCATTGGAAGATAGAGCTTCCTCACATTCAATTCATTCTCTACCGATGAAATCACAAATCTAGTTTCTCCCCCGCCCCACCTGAGTGCCCACCCTGCTAGTCAGTGGGGACACAAGTAGAAAATTGAGATAGTATTGGCCCTCGAGAAACTTAGACTCCAGTGGGAATAGATGGGGTCAGGGGCTTTTATAGGAGAGATTAAGGAAGAAGGGAAGAAAACAGAGGTGAGGGCACAATGGATCCAAAGGGTCAGAAGAGACAAAAACAAAGGGCAGAGAGGGCAGGACCAGACATGGTGGTGGTGATTGGGGCAAAGAAGAGAAAAGCTTTGGGTGGATTTGTCAAGCCTTCCTCTAGGCTCAGAGCCTGGTGAGACAGTAAGTCTGGGCAGTATGGGGCAGGGCAGTGGGGTGTGGTCAAGGGAATCCATTGGTTTAGGGTTTCCGGGTGGCCATGCCTTCTGCAGTTTGGAGAAGGCTGCTTGTTTTGTGGCGGCTGAGATTTGGGCTCCTTGGGTGTCCTGGGTCTGGTTTGGAGCCTGTCTGGCAGGAAGCCCTTTGAGGCCCCCCGTCTGCTGGGTCGAGGCTGCCATGTCTGCAGGGACCAGAGCACAGGACTGTCCCTGGCTGGGTTGTCTTTGGAGAAGGCCCTCTGAAGGGGGCTGGCAGTTACTTCTGAAAGGGAGTCTTTGTTGGGAAATGGAAATGTTTAGGGAGCCGAGCAGCACAGGATTGTCAGAATCCGAGGACACGGCGAGGAGGGAGGGCAAGACTGGAGCCAATACATCTAGTTCTCACCCCATCATCCTGCCCCATCCTGGTCCCCTCGACAGTGTCCAAGCCCATGGGAGCATTTCACAACCCATAAAACTGTTCTCTTTCTTGTTTTCCCCCATTCTGCTTTCCTTTTTTATGCCCTGCCATTTTGTTCCTATACCCAGTGAGATGGAGGATAGCAGGGAACATACTTCCCCAGCCCCTGAGGGATGGCCGGTTCTGGGCTGTGCTAACATAAAAGAGTCAGTGGGGCACAGGGGGAAGAACAGTTGTTCTGGAGGCCAAGGACCTGGGTTTAGAAACAGAGCGCTAGGGAGGCAGGTGGATGGTGCGGTGGATAGCATACCCTGCTGGGACTGGGTGTCAGGAAGCCCTGAGTTCAGATCCAGCTTTAGACACTTGCTAACTGTATGACCCTGGATAAGTCACTTGACTGCTGCCTGCCTCAGTTTCCCTCTCTGTAAAATGAGAATAATCATAGCACCCACCTCCCAGGGATGTTGTAAGGATCAGATGAAATGATATCTGTAAAGTGCCAGGTGAATAATAAGTGCTTAATAAATTCTTGATTGCTTCCTAATGGCTACAGCGCAGGATTTGGGGTCAGGCAGATCTTGATTGGAATCACACCTGAGACATTTACAAGACGTATGACCCTTAATCGCCGTCTGCCTTAGTCTCCTCATCTGTAAAGTGGAGGTCGTGGGCTCAATGGGCTTTAAGGGCCTTTCCAGCTCTAACGTTTACGGTTCTGTGGTTCATACTCTACCTCTGCCCTCAACAGTAATAGAAAGTTGAGACTGGGGAGCAGGGCCAGGTGGGGAAGTTAATGAATTCAGTTTTGGACGTGTTGAACTTAAGATGCCTACAGGACTTGCCTTTATGACCTTGGGGAAGTCAAGTAACTCTGTGCCTTAGTTTCCTCATCTGTGAAACAAGAGGGTTGGACTAGATAATTTTCAAGGTTCTTTCCAGTTCTGTAATCTTATGATCGATTTTATCATCATTTCTTTCCTCCAACCTGTTTCTTCATCGGTCAAATGAAGGGGGTGGGATCAGATGACCTGTAAGACACCTTCCAGCTTTAAATAGAAAGTGTTATTCAAGGACCTCTCAAATCTGATAACTGGTTGTCCCCCTCCAAGCCAATCATGCCCTCAGGCCACCCCCTTGTCTCTGCTTAACACAAAGAGGAAGGTGAGCTCAGTGGAAGGAGCACCAGTTGAAGGACATTCATCGGAGGTCCCCTTCCTGCCTCCTTTCAGTTTCTTCTGAGGGTCTTGGCAGAGGTCATCTTTAAGCCAAAGGTTCTTACATCTTTTTTTGTGTCCTGGAGCCCTCGGGCAGTCTTGGGAAATCTATGAACCCTTTTTCAGGATTGTGTTTTTAAATGCATGAAGTAAAATACATAGGATTATGGAGGAAACCAGTTAAATTGAAATTTTGCTGTTGCTGTTCAGTCATTTCAGTCCTGTCTGACTCTTTGTGGCCTCATTTGGGGTTTTCATGGCAAAGACACTGGAGTGGTTCACCATTTCCTTCTCCAGCTCATTTGACAGATGAGGAAACTAAGTGACTCTAGATTTGAGTGGATGTAAGTGAGGCTAGATTTGAACTCAGGTCTTCCTGACTCTGGGCCAGGCACTCTATCTGCTCCGTCACCTAGCTGCCAAAATTGAAAAATAGCTGTCAAAATAATTAAAAAACAAAAACATGAGGTCTCAGCTCTTAAGAAGGCCTGCTCTAAGCTCTCATCTTGGTGTCACAGAATCAGAGCTGAGGGTTCTTTGAGGTCATCTGGCCCAGCCCTCGCATTTTACAGACAAAGAAACTGAGGCCTGGAGGACCCAGACCTCACTTGAGGTCGCTCAGCTAGTAAAGGGCAGAGGCCATATCCAAACCCAGGGACCCCAAATCAGGACGTGTTTCACTCCATCACCCAAGCCCTTCTTCCTCTCCTTTCTCAAGAGCCCAGATACAAAGCAGCTCTGATGAAGCCTAGCCTGCGCAAGCTAGCATCTGCTGTGCTGGGCCATGTGGGCGGAGCTCGCTTCATGCTGTCTGGCTCTGGCTTCTGATGCCGAGCCAGACCAGGAGTAGCTAACCGCTGAAATGTCTGGCTGCATCTCGAACAGGAAGTCATTCTGTTCCCAGTATAGACAGCATCTTTTGCCTGGCCTGGACAGGATGCTGTGGTCTCCACCAAAAATGGGAGTGAGGGAGGGGAGGGAAAGGCTTCTGGGGAGCTGAGTGGGACTATGTATGTGTGTGTCTGTGTTTGTGAGTGTGCACGTGAGTGTGTATGAGTGTGTGTGTGTGTGTGTGTGTGTGTGTATGTATGTGTGTATGGGTGGGGGTACAATAACAAAAGGCAAAGACTGAAGAATCCTGCCTGAACAAGAGAACCAGCATGGAAGATTGTAAGGCTTTAGGGCTGGAAGAGAATCATTCAGCCCAACGCCAGAGATGGGGAGTAACCTACACAAGGTTATCTGATCCCAACCCCTCATTTGACAGATGAAGAAACAGGTTGGAGAAGTGAACAGATGATAAGACAGATCCTAAGATTATAGAACTGGAAAAAAAACTTGATAATTATCTAGTCTAACCCTCTCACTTCACAGATAGGGAAATGAGGGCTCAGAGTTACTTGACTCTCCCAAGGTCACATAGGTAGGTCTCATATGTTTATTTGTTTCATTAAAGATTTCCCAATTACATTTTAAAATACTAATGTTCCTTGTTTAAAATTTTGAGTTCCAAATTTTCTCCTTTCCTCCCCTAGACCTTGATAAGGCAAGCAATATGTTATCAATTTTCTGTTCCTTTTTTAAATGCTAATATTCCTTTTAAAATTTTGAGTTCCAAATTTTCTCCCTTTCTCCCCTAACCATTGATAAGGCAAGCAATATCTTATTGATTATATATCACAGTGGTAAAATCAAGCCTCTTGGAGCCTTTTACTCCTGTGATTTCACTGGAGGTGTGTACAGAATAGATATATACCCATTCTACGGGAAAACAAACCATCTCCCAGAGAGGGGAAGTCACTTACTGGAGAGGTATCAAGTGCCAAAGCCAGGTCTCTAGGGGAGTGGGACAAAGGCAGGCCGTGTGTAGTGTGAAGGGCTCGAAACAAGCAACTTCAGAGATTTTCCAGAGCCCCGAAGAGAAGGCATCAGGGAATGGCCCCAATTTGTCTTTTGTCTCAAGGAAGTGCTTGTAGACCTTGTTGTTCATCTTTCATTTTTGAAGACCGATGACATCCCAGGGCGATGTCTTGACTTACTTGAGAACTGGATTTAAGTGAGGCCCAGTCGTCTGTCTTCCTCTCTGTCCCAGAGTCATCAAAGTCCAGTGTCCAGACAAAGTCAGGATGACTGGGATGCAGTGGATGCCCTTGGCCTTTCTAAATCCAGGTCATTTTCCAGGCTGTGTCTGGCCTGTGCCTCCTCGGGAGCTCAGCTGACCCTAACCCCTGCCCAAGGGTGCCCTCAGCTCCATTTCTCACTATTTTCATTTCCTGTGTTATTTTGTATTTGTCCCATTTAGTGGACTTAACTCCCTCTGGATTCACATTAAATACCACATCTTCCTCTTCACCTGGTTTGTCTCTGCCCTGTTGGGTATCTACACCTTCAATCCAACAAGCATTTATTAAGTACCTACTATGTGCCATGCTGTGTTAGATGTTTGGGACTCCTCAAAACACACCAGTCACTGCCCTCAAGAGCTCAAAAATTCTCCTGACCTTGCCTCAGCCCTCCCAACCCTTCTCTTTCTCAACATCTATTTGCTACACATCCTGCAACATGAAAATTAAATTCTCCTCCATTTATTGTTGAGTTAAAGCCTTTCCCAACCACTCGGGTTCACTTATAGTATCCTCCCGCTGAACGCTGGAGGAGGAGAAAAAAGAGGAAGAGGATGAGGAGGAGGAAGGTGTTAGAAAGAGGGCTGAACTTTTCCACTGATCGTAGTGTGAATCATGGGACCTGAGTTCAAATCCCCAGCTCTGCCATTTACTCGGGGGCTGGTTGCTCCCTGCCCCAGGCCTCAGTTTCTTTATCTGTAAAATGAAGGTCTAGATTAGATGGTCCCTGAGGTCCCTTCTAGCTCATCTAGGCTCCTATGAGATAGACCTGGAAGGTACCTTGGAGGTCATGTTGGAGATCCACCCTTCTTATCTGACTGACTGAGAAAGTCAAGGTCTGGAGAGATAGACTGATTTACTCACCCTGAACTTGGATGTTGGATCTCATCGGTGGGGGGAGGGGAGGTGTTCCCTGCAACTAGCCCATACTCCCAAAAAGCTGAGGCCCTGGGAGAGAATCCTAGGACCAATTAATCAAGTAATCAACCAACATTTACCAAAGGGCTTCTAGGTCCCAGGCATTGTGCTAGGTTTGTAGATCTAAAGCTAGAGGGGACACTATTTTAGTGTTGGAATGGACTCTGATGGCCAACTCTTCCAACCCATACATTAAGGGAATCATTATTATAACAGCTCCAATGAGAGGATGTCCAGCATCTGCTTGGAGACAAGAAGAAGAAGAAGAAGAAGAAGAAGAAGAAGAAGAAGAAGAAGAAGAAGAAGAAGAAGAAAGAGGAGGAGGAGGAGGAGAAGGAGGAGAAGAAGAAAGAGAGAGAGAGAGAGAGAAAGAAAGAGAGAGAGAGAGAGAGAAAGAAAGAGAGAGAGAGAGAGAGAGAGAGAGAGAGCAGTTGAGAATAACATTTAGGTTTCCAGCCTGGGTGATGACTGGGAGGATGATGCTGCCCTTAACAGTAATAAGAAAATTAGGAAGAAGAGAGATATGAGGGAGGGGCCTGGTGGGGAAGATGAGTTCAGTTTTGGACATGTTGAGTTTAAAATGCCTTTGGGACACCAAATTCAAGATACCCAATAGGCATTTGGAGATGTGAGACTGGAGGTTAGAAGAGAGATTAGGGCTGGATAAGTCCATCTGGGAATCATCAACATAGCGACGATAATTAAATCCATGTGAGCTGATGAGATCACCAAGGGAAATAATCTAGAGGGAGAAGAGCAGAGGGGCCAGGATAGAGCCTTGGGGGACACCCACTGTTGTTAGTGGGCATGACCTGGAGGAGGACCCAGCAAAGGAGGTTCTCTCCTGAGAACCAGGAGAGAGGAGGGGAATGGAAACCTAGAAAGAAGAGAGAATGAGCGGTAGTGTCCATATCTGCAGAGGTCAACAAGGAGGGGAACTGAGGAAAGGCCATTGGATTTGTCAGTTGAGATCTTTGGTAACTGGAGAGAGTAGGTGAAGTAGAATGATGAAGTTGGAAGTCAGACTGCAGAGACTGAAGAAGGTGAGAGGTGTGGATTACAGACAGCTTTCTCAAGGAGCGTAGCCACAAAAGAAAGGAGAGATTTGGGTCAACAGCTAGTAGCAATGGATGGCTCAAGAGAGGTTTTGGGGGTAGGTGGGCATATTTCTAGGCAGCAGGGTGAGTAGGTAGGGAGAGATGAATGAGAGAATGGGGATGATGGGAAGGCAGTGTGCCAGGGAAGACGATGGAATGGGATCATTCTTTGGGCTGGAATTGGGGTTTACCTTGTCAAAAAGAAGCACCTCCTCACGAAGGTGGAGATGGTAGCAGAGGGCATTGCTGCCTTCTGAGCCGGCCATTGGAGTGATCTCCAACGAGATGAGGAGGAAGATGGAAGAAGAGGGAATCATAGAGAGTGGCCACCATTTTTTTCTGTAAAATACGAGGCAAGGTTCTTGGCCCGGGAATGGGCCATGGGCAATGGGAGGCTTCAGAAGAAAGGAAAGGTTTCGGAAGAGCTGCTGTAGAGAGTTGATTAGAGTCATAAAAGCATTACCTTCATGCAGAGGGCCCAATGGAGATTTGTCATTGTGTTGTTCAGCCACTTCAGTCTGGTCTGACTCTTCATGACCCCATTTGGGGTTTTCTTGGCAGAGATACTGGAGTAGTTTGCCATTGCCTTCTCCAGTTCATTTTACAGATGAGGAAACCGAGGCAAACGGAGGTTAAGTGACTTGATCAAGGTCAGACAGCTAGTAGGTGTCTGAGGTTCAATTTGAACTCAGGTCTTTGGGACTCCAGGGCCATTGGTCTATGTGCTGCACCACCTAGCTGCTGGGAGCAGACTGGAAGGCAGGGGATCACAGAAGTGATTTCAGGCAAAGGTGAAGCAGGACAGGATTGGTGATAGGACGAGGGGGTGAGGGACTGAAGAGTGGAGGACAGCGACAAGTTGGACCAGTCTGCCGAAGGGTCAGATGGGGAAGAGAGAAGATGGTTGTGGAAAGAACTGAGTGGTGTGGAGAAATAGTGAGCCAAGGGGGCTTTATGCACCTTAAAATGCGGTAGAAACATCACACGTTCTTTTCAGGTGACCTCAGAAATGAAGGGTAGCACAGACTGGTGGCCAGAGAGCCGAAGCTGGTGTGGGAGGACCTGGGTTCAAATCCCAGCTTTGCTGCTTGCGTGACCTTGGACAAAGGGGCTGTTCCCTGAATTCAGCCCCTCCCCACCATCTCATACCTCCAGGCGTTTGTACAGGCCACCTCCTGTGCCTGGAATGCATTCTGTCCTCATTCCCACATTCTGGAATCTCTAAACTCATGTGCTGTCTTCTACAAGAAAGCACTCCCTGATTCTCCAAGCTGTGAAGGCTCTCTCCTGTTTCAAATGATCACATACGGACTTATCTGTGGATATGTTGAATGTAAATCCCCTGAGGGAAGGGGACTTTTTGTTTTGTTTTGTTTGTCTTTGTACCCCCAGAGCATTGCATGTAGTAGGTACTTAATAAATGCTTGTTAGATTGGATTGGGCAAATCCTTTAATCTCTTTGGACTGTCAACATCTTCTTTAAAATGAGGGGGATTTGCCAAACACTAAGGTTCTCTCTGGTTTCAAATTGACATCTTATCTCTAAATGCTTTGCATACATGGTAAACACTAAATAACATCTCATTTATCCATTTCTCTGTCCACTAAAGCTAGGGCTGAGCAAATGGTAGGCACTCAGTAAGCAACCATGATGCGATGTGTGGGAGAGAGATGGGGGTGGGGGGACAAGGCCGGGGAAGAGACCCCCCAGAAGGCTAAGCGGTATCCGCTCCCTGGTTCTTCTCCCGCTCCTCTCAGAGTGACAGTGAAGCTCAGCTTCTTTGCTGGAGCCAGTGCAAGGGTGTGAAGACTGTGCCTGGCATCCTTCGAGGCTGGCATCCTGAGTGCGGACTCTGAAAACAGCCTGCAAGGCAGAAGTTGTCTGGAGCCAAGTCAATGTGTACGTGTGAAACTGGGGGCTTAAACCAAGAGGAAAGAGGGTAACAAAGTCGCGGAAGGAGACTTGGGTGCCCATCGACTGGGGGGAATGGCCCCACACATCGGGCTGACGTGAAGGTGGTGGGAGGATACCGCATCCCAAGAAACCGCAAAGGGGAATAACGCAGAGAAGCTTGGGAAGCCTTGTAGGAGGGAGAGTCACCAGACGGCAGGTGTGGAAAGAGGCGATTGTTGCCAGGCAGACGTGGCAGGCGTGGTGAATGTGTGGGTTTTGTGTTGTGCTCCTTTGTTACAAGGGTAAGATCTATTCAGATGGTGGGAGGTGGACATCCATGGATCACGACTTCAGAAGAGTCTCTCCCCCAATTCAGAAGAGAGGTAATAACAATTCACAATGATGATGATGATGAAGATGAAGATGAAGATGAAGATGATAGCTTGCTGTTCAGATTGACTTTTTGTGACTCCATTTGGAGTTTTCTTTGCAGAGATACTGGAGAGATTTGCCATTTCCTCCAGCTCATTTTACAAATGAGGAAACCGGGGCAAATGGGGTTAAGTGACTTCCCCAAGGTCACACAGTTACCAAGTGTCAGAGGCTGGATTTGAACTCAGGTCTTCCTGACCCCTGGCCTGGTATTCTATCGCTGCTATCTGCTCAGATGATAGCTAGCATTTTTTAAGCAGCTACGTGCCAGACCCTGTGTTAATCGCTTTACAAATATTATCTCATTTGCTCTTCACATCTGTGAGAAGTAGGTGCTTTCATTACTCTCACTTTACAGTTGAAGAAACTGAGGCAAACTGAAGTTAAGTGACTTGCCCAGGGTCACACAGCTAGTAAGTTTCTGAAGCTGGATTTAAACTCAGATTTTTTTTTTTATGCTAAGCCCAGCACTTTATCCACTGGAAACTGAGGCCCAGAGGCAGAGTGAGGCATGTCTTGTCAGCACAGGCCCATGCCCTAATTTGTTCTGCTTTATTATAAAGGAAGGTTCCACCAGGGATGGGGGTGGAAGGGTGGGGAGCTGTTGGGAAGGGACAACAATATTAAAAGAAATAGTAAAACAGGTCTCGAGCTGCCCCAAAGCCTCAGGCAGTGGCTTGCTCTCTCCCTCTACGGACACCCTTCTTTTAAGCCCACCCTGCCTTGGCATCCTGGCACCCTGGCTCAGGGCAGGCGTTGGTGCCTGGGCCAGGGCAGCAGGCTTATGTCAGAACAGACCTAGAGACTCTTGGGAATAACAACCTGGGTGAGCAGGCCGACTCAGCACTCCACACTCCAAATCTGGCCCCAGTTTGCAAGGCCGCTTGTTCTCAGTGGAAACAGGGGCAGGCATGCCAGGTCTGGATTTGGCCGAGGTACCTCTGCAGCCTGAACTTTCTCTGAGGACACCTCTAACCTGCAACCCCCCCCTTGCCCTCCCAGGCCTCCATTCCTCCATCCCTCTGCTTCCCTGCCACTGAAGACATGGGTTGGGCCTCCCAGACCTTTCCAGGGACTCCGATACCTAATTGGCTAATTAATACCAACATTTCCAAAGTACAAAATCTCTGTAACCAGCAGGAACCTTTCTCCTTTCAAGTGGTTTTGGCTGCCACTGGCTATAATTAGGGGGGTTTTCCGTTCTTATTCCCTGGCTTTCTCAGGCCTGGCAGATTTGCCTCTGCTGTTTAGCTTGGGGGCCATGGAACCTCCTGCCCCTCACCCTACCTGGCCCTCTTTGGTCCCTCCTACTGGGCCCAGCTCCTTCCCTTCAGGGCTCAGAGCCCCAAGAAGGACCTGCTGGATCTGACTGAGATGGGCCTGCCTGAAAGATTGCTGTCTCTGGACTCCAATAGGCTGACTCATCGGAGTCTGCCCGGAGCGAGACCACACCTTCGACGGGTTTAGGCTCAAAGCCAGGACCTATTGGTTCAAAGGGAGAGGCTTGTCTTTACTCATAAAAACTCCTAAAGATCAGAGGATCATGGATTTGAGAGTCTAGCCCCCTCATTTTACAGAAGAAGAAACTGAGTCCCGGAGATGGGATGTGAGTTTCCCGGGCTCACACACCTCGGATTAAGGGGTCATAGATTTTAATTTGGAAGGGATGTTAGAGGTCACCTTAGTTGAACCCCTTCCCCGCCTCCACCCCCACTTTTTCCAGACAAGGAAACTGAGACTCAGAAAACTGAATAAGTGGGCTGAGGACAGGAAGCATGGGGAGATAGAAAGAGAAATGGATTTAGAAACTGGAAGATCCAAAGCTCTGAGACTCTCTAATTGTAGGAGCGTGGGCAGCGTAGCACAGTGGGAAGTGTACAGACTCTAACGTAAGAAGATCTGGGTTCGAATCCCATCTCTGATGCGTCTTCTCCGGGTGACCTTGGGCTCCAGTTTCAGTTTCAGAATTGGACCAGGCAGTCGATGAGACCCCTTCCAGCTCTAGATATAAGCCAGAAAACAGTGGAGCTGGGCTTTGAATCCAAGACATCTGACTCCGACTCCTCTGATTGGAGAAATCCCCCGTCATCCTGGTAGCTGAGGGCCTTGGTTTGCTCAAGGCCATTATTCAGGTGTCTTGGTCTTTAACCCTTTGATCACAACTCAAGCTGGTGGATGTGAGGCTGGGAAGGACCACAGAAGTCATCTTAGCCCTCATTGTACAGATGAGGAAACTGAGGCTGGGAGAGGTGGGGAAATGACTTTCCCAAGGTCACTTATATAGGGATTGAAACCTCTAGCGCTTTCCATTGCAGCCTTCTCCTCCCCACCCCTGTGGTCATACCTGCAGGGTATGAATCAACCCATGACTAAGATCTTTTTCCACATCCCTTTCCTCCCCCAACCCAGAAAATCTGGAGATCCACAGCTTTCTGATAGGTGCTGGTGCAAATCTCTGTAGGCAGGATGTCCACGGCTGGAGCTGTGTGCTTGTGTCCTGAGCAGACTGTCTTTGGAAGGAAGGAGAACGAGCAGGATGGACGGACCGTCCAGGCTTTCTTGTCCATCGTCAGGAGGTGGCCAGCTTGGTGTCTGGATTCTGAACTGGGGCTTAGTGCAGTGAACACACGCTAATGTGGAGGCAGCAATAAGTGAAATAATTGGTCTGAGGACAGGAAGCATGGAAGGGTAGAAAAAGAAGTGGATTTAAAATCAGAAGCTCCAAAGCAACGTGGCGCGGTGGTTAGCGTCAGGAAGACCTGAGTTCAATCCAACCACGCTTACCAGCTGTGTTACCCTGGGCCAGTCACTTAACCTCCGCCTGCCTTAGTTACCTCAACTGTAAAATGGGTCTAATAATCAATTGTGGAATGGCTGATGAGCGGACAGACTTCAGAAAAACCTGGGAAGACTTACATGAACTGATGCTGAGCGAAGTGAGCAGAACCAGGAGAACATAGTACATGACAACAGCTATAGTGTGTGATGACTGACTTTGATAGACTTGGCTCTTCTCAGCAACGCAAGGACCTAAAACAGCTCCAAAAGATTCACGATGGAAAATGCCGTCCACATCCAGAGAAAGACCTATGGAGTTTGAATGCAGAGCAAAGCAGACTATTTGACTCGCCCCCTTTTTTTTTCATCTTTCTCGTGGCTCTTCCCATTGGTTCTAATTATTTTTTACATCATTCTTCACATGATTAATGTGAAAATAAAAACATAAAAAACCCAAAACACGTAAAAGCAAAACAAAGCAAAATAAAATAAAGTTTAAGAAAATTTGGCTCATAACAGCTTCTACCTCCTAGGGTTGTTTTGAGGACCAAATGTGATAATATTTATAAAACATTTAGCCCAGTGCCTGGCACTTAGTAGGTCTTCTATAAATGCTTATTCCCTCCCTCCTTCAGTATTATCGTCCCTCTTTTAAATATTAGGAAACTGAGGCAAAAAAATAAAACATAGAGCTGGAAGGGACCTTGGAGGCCATCTAGTCTGACCCCTTCGTTTCATAAATGAGGAAAGTGAGGAAAATGAGGAGATTGACTTGGCCAAGGTCATGCAGGTAGTAAATGTCAGAGGTAGGATTTGAAAGCAAGTCCTCTGGCTCCAGAGCCAGGGTTCTTTCTACTCCCCATGATCACAAAGCTAGTAAGATTCGGAGGTAAGATTTGAACTCAGGTCTTCCTGACTCCAAATCTGGGACTCTACCTGCCAGATGGAGTCCAGTGTAATATGATAGGTGTTATTACACCCATTTTGCAGATGAGAAAATGGAGGCTCAAAGAGTGGGGAAGTTCTCAGAAACACTAAAATCTCAGAGCTGGAAGGATCTCAGGGGGCATCCAGTCAAACCCATACCCGAAAGGCCTCCTTCTCCATCACATGCAGCCTCTGGAAGAAGACCTCCAATGATGGAGGGGAGGTATTTCCAGTACCCCCCGGGAAGCACCTTCTACTTTAGTCAAGCTCAGTTTGTTAGAATTTTTTCCTTACATGATCCCAGATTAGCCTCTTGGCAACTTTCTCCCACAATTCCCAGTTCTGCCCTCTGGGGCCAAGCAGAGCAATGTGGATCCTCCTTCCCTAAGAAATCACTTCAAATATGTGTCTCTGATTCCCTGTGCTCCAGTTCCTTCAAGGGTCCGCATGTGGCACACTCTCCACTCTTCTTCACCTTATGGAGCCCTTGGAAAATGTTCTCCATTCTTGTGAGTATCCATTTGATAGATGGGGAAACTGAGTCTCAGAGATTAGATTTGCTCAAGGTCATGCAGCTGTTAAGAGGCAGGCTGGAAGTCAACATTTTTTTACTTCAATTAATCCACTCTCTTGCTCCCTTTCCTCTTCTGCTCTCCATGCGTCTGCCCTGAAAATCCCAAAGGGGTGATGATAGTAGAGTTAGGGTTCAGTTGGTTAGGCTGTTGTTGTTTTTATGAGAGAGAGAGAGAGAGAAAGAGAGAGAGAGAAGAAGAAGAAGAAGAAGAAGAAGAAGAAGAAGAAGAAGAAGAAGAAGAAGAAGAAGAAGAAGGAGGAGGAGGAGGAGGAGGAGGAGGAGGAGGAGGAGGAGGAGGAGGAGGGAGAGAGAGAGAGACAGACAGACAGACAGGGAATTGTTTCTCTTCCCTCTCTCTTGCCATCTCAGAATGATTCAATGCAATTCAATTTCACAACCATTTTATTGAGTACCTATTACATTCAATCTGGCAGTTGGGTGGTACAGTGTATAGTTTGCTGGGCCTGGAATTAGGAAGACTCATCTTCACGAGTTCAAATCTAGCCTCAGATATTACTAGCTGTGTGGCCCTGGGCAAGTCACTTCACCCTGTTTGCCTCAGTTTCCTCATCTGCAAAATGAGCTAGATAAAGACATGGCAAACCACTCCAGTATCTTTGCCAAGAAAATTGCAAATGGGGTCATGGAGAGTCAGACACGATTGAACAACAACAACCATCCTTAGACTATAAGCTCCTTGAGGGTAGGAACTATCTTTGGTATTTGAATCCTTAGGACTTAGCATGTACCTGGCATAGAGTAAGTGCTTAATAAATGCTTGTTATTATTTTTCACATAAAGCTATACCTAGGGCAGGATGACATGCTTTGTCCCTAGGGGATGCATTTAGAGGGCAATGAAAGCACTAGACCTCTATGTGTGTCCACATAGATGATACACATGATGTAACACCTGGGACATCCTGTGCTCTCTTTTAAAAATGATTTCTTAAAGTTCAGTATTATTTTATTTTCACTTTCAAATTTTCTTCCTCCCTTTTCCCTTCACTCAATCGTTGAGAAAGCAAGAAAAAACAAATCCATTACAAATACATATAGTCATTCAAAACAAATTTCTGCATCAGCCATGTCTAAAATAAAGAAAGAAAGAAGAAAATAGTGCTCCAATCTCATTTGGAGTTCATTAGTTGCTATTTGGAGGTATATAGCCCTTTTCATTATGAGTCCTTTGGAAGTATAATTGGTCATTGTGTTAATCAGAGTTAATAAGTCTTCCAAAGCCAATGATCTTGTTATTACTGTATAAATTACTCTCCTGGTTCTGCTCACTTCACTTTGCATCAGTTCATACAAGTCTTCTCAGTTTTTCAGAAGCCTCGTCCTTCATAATTTCTTGTAACACAACAGTATCAATAGTATTCCATCACATTCATATGCCACAGCTTGTTCAGCCATTCCCCGATTGATGGGCATCCCCTCAGTTTCCAATTCTTTGCCACCACAAAAAGAGCTGCTATAAATATTTTTGTACATATGAGTCCTTTTTCTCGTTTCTTGATCTCTTTGGGGTATAGAGGCAGTATCACTGGGTCAAAGGGGGAAATTGAGTTTAATAGTTCCAAATTTCCTTCCAGAGTGGCTGGATCAACAGTGCATTAAGCATACTTGTTTTCCCACCACCCCTCCAGCAGCTGTCATTTTCCCTCAGCCAATCTGATGGTTGTGAAGTGGTGCCTCAGAGTTGTTTTAATTTTCATGTCTCTAATTATTAGTGTTTTAGAGCCTTTTTCCATATGGCCGTTGATAGCTTGGATTTCTTGGAATTCCCTACTCTCACTTATCTACTCTAAGATGGCTGCTCCAGATTCAAGGTGCTTCACAGATCTACATCCCTAAAGTCATGGTTCATGAGCCCCAACCGCTGCATTTATCTTTAATAGTAAACCAAAGGTCCCAGATAACCTAAAATAGAAGTATTTACTGAAATGCCATTCTAAGAAAAGTAGCCATTGAATACTTTTTTCTGCACCTAGCATCAGAGGGAAGAGTGGCCACCCATAGAAGATACGTGTTATTCTTCAGCAGCTTGAAACAATAGAACTTAGCATCCAGTTTAAAAAACGATTCATGCTAATCACCAGCCAGCAGACAGTGGGCTGGGGTAAGTCAGTCTCCCTGTCAGGCACACAGGGCCATCTTCCCCAGAAGCAGCCTCGCGTCAGTGTCCCAAAGTCTACCTCTTCACCCTGGACATGGCTTGCATTTCTTGTACCAGCCAAGTCCCTGCTCAGGCAGCGCACTCCTTTCTCCCAGGAAAGTCTTTGCAAGACACACGTTAGACTTCAGCTGGACGGCCCAGTGGAGCCAGGAAGACTTGAATGCAAATCTCTCCTCAGACATTTCCCAGACAGGCAAGTCATTTAATCTCCATAAATCCCTGTAAAATGGGAATAAAAGGGGAAGCTAGGTGGCTCAGTGAGTAGAGTACTTGCCCTGGAGTCAGGAGGACCTGAGTTCAAATCCAGCATCAGACACTTGACACACTTACTAGCTGTGTGACCTTGGGCAAGTCACTTAACCTCAGTTGCTTTCCCTTTTCCCCTCCAAAAACAACAAAAAAGAATTTTAAAAATGGGGATAACAATCACACCTACCTCCCAGGGTAGCTGTGAGAATCAACATGAGATAGCATATATAAAATGCTTTGCAGACTTTAAAGTCACATCGTCTGTTCCTAAGTTCCCCAAGGAGTCCACTCCAGACTGGTCCCTGGTGGGCGTGGTGCCTGGGCATAGGTGTTATAGATAAACTGATTTTTATGTCACAGTCTGTCTGTCTGTAAGCAAGCACCAACCATGCCAGGTGGTGTGCCAGTGCTGGGGATTCAAAGACAAAGGTGGGACAGTACTTGCCCTCAAGGAGCTTCTGTGCCACTATGGGGAGGGAAAGCCCAGCTTGGAGGTGAGGGAGGAGTTATTTTCAGAAATGACCATAATGTAAAAAAAAAGCAAAATGAATTTAGTAAAACTTACTAAAAACAGAAGCAAAACTAACAGTCAAGGATAGAGAAATGTAATTCAAATGCTCAAGTCCAGGGTTTTGTTTTTGTTTTTCCTATTTGCGTAAGTTTTCTCTTAGGGATAACCCAAGGGACTGTCCTTCCCATTCATTGGATCCTCCAACATCTGCCTTTCAATTACCTTATATATCCCAACAAAATAGTACACATACACACACATACACACACCCACATACACATGTACAAACATACACACAAACACATGTACACATGCACATGAACATGCACACACACACACAAACACATTCACCTACACAATTATTTTCAACCAGAGGATCCAGTGTGTGTTTGAATATCTGGCTTCTGCGTCACCAGAGTGATGAGGGGAGGTCTCTTATCTCTTGTTATGGTCTGGTGTTCTGGGTCATATGCCCCCTGTCTCCATGTTATCTTCTTCTGAAGGTCTTTCTGAGAAATTTTCCCAGCACTTAAATTCTGGCAGCATGTACGTGCCTTCTACAGAAAGCCTTTCCTAATCCCTCTAGCGCCTCCCTTCTCTTAATTATTTCCTATTTATCCTGCACACAGCTTCTTTGCATATATTTATTTGCATGTTGACTTCCTGATTAGATTGTGATCTTTTTTGTAACCCCAGAACTTAGCACAGTGTGTGGAAAATAGTAGTGTTTAATAAGTGCTTAACGACTGACTGATTGATTCTGCCCGGTTGGGGGGGAGGGGAGGAGGGTGGAATTCCACTGATGTTTCCAGATGAAGACATTGGAGGCCTTCAGATAAAGTTTGGATGGCTGCTCATCAGAGATATTTTAGAGGGGTCTGGGCTGGTTGGGCTGGCCTCTGAGGTCCCTTCCACAGGACCATAGATTTAAAGCTGGAAGGGACGTTAATGTCCATCTAAAGGAAGAAGTGAAGCCTCAGAGGTTGGTCACACAGCAAGTGGGTTCCAACTTTAAGATTCTGTGACTCTCGAGACTTAATCCCTCTCCACTGCTCAATGTGGCATACTCAAATGTAGGGCTCTCTCCAAAGTTACCAATGATCTCTTAGTTGCCAAATCCAGTGGCCTTTTCTTTATCCTCATCTATCCTCTATCTATCTATCTATCTATCTATCTATCTATCTATCTATCTATCTGTCTATCTATATCTGTCCTCTATCCTCTCCAACCCTTCACCTCTCTGTCCCCTTCGGCCTCACCATCAGCGAGCCTCTTTTCCTTAATACTCTCTTCTCTCTGGTTTTCAGGACTCTTCTCTCTCCTGTTTCTCTTCCTACCTGTCCAACCACTCTTCTCTGTCTCCTTTGCTGGATCCTCTTCCAGAGAACACCCCCTAACCACAAGTCTCCTCCAAGGCTTTGTCCTGGGCCCTTCTGTCTTTTCTTTCTATGCTTTTTCACTTGGTTATCTCATGAATTTAATTACCATCTTTATGCTCGTGATTCACAAATCTGCCTAATCAACCTCTCTGGGGCCTTCCTCCTCCCATCTCCAATCGCCTTTCAGACATCTCTACCTGAATGTCCAGTAGAATTTTAAATTCAGTATCTCCAAAACAGAACTCATTATCTTTCTCCTTAACCCCCTCTATTTCCCCTGTTACAGTAGAAGGCAATGCCATTCTCCCAGTCCAGCAGACTCACAACGTAGGAATCATCCCAGACTCCTCGCTGTCTCTCATCCCCCAAATCCAATCTGTTGCTGAGCTCTGTTGATTTCACATTTGTAGCATCTCCCTAATGCACCTCCTTCTGTCCCCTGACACCACCCCCACCCCGATGCAGGCCCTCAGTACCTGGACTTTGGCAATAGCCTGCTGGTGGGTCTGCTTGCCTCAGTCTGTCCCCCTTCCAATCCATCCTCCACTCAGCCACGAAAGGGATTTTCCTAAAGCACAGGTCTGATCTTGTCACCCCTCTACTCAATAAACTCCTCATTGCTGCCAGCATCAAGCACAAAATGCTCTGTGTGGTATTCGAAGCCTTTCCTAACCTAGCCCTCTCCTGCCTTTCCGGTCTGCTTACACCTCACTGCCCTCCACAAACTCTGATGCAGTGGCACTGGCCTCCTGGACACGCCATCTCTCTCAGCTTGCCACGTTCGTTCTCCTCAACTCTGCCCACTGACTTCCTTCAAGTCCCAACTAAAATCCAGAAAGCCTTTTCTACCCCCTCTTAACTCTAATGCTTTTCCTCTGTTAATCACAGCATTTCCTATTTATCTTGTATACCGCTTGTTGTCTATATTTGTTCACACGTTGTCCCCCTCATTAGAGAGTAAGCTCCTTGAAGGCAGGGCCAGTCTTTTGCTTCTTTTCGTATCCCTGGAGCTTAGCGCAGTGCCTGGCACTTAGTAGGTGCTTAATAAATGTTTGTTGAGTAATTGATTGTGTATCCTCATAGGAAGAGCACCGTACCTGAAGACGTGGATTCGAATCCTGACTCTGCCACTTCCTAGTGGTATGGCTGGTCAGAGCATATCCCTTCTGAGGCCTTGGTCTCCCCATTTACAAAAATGATTCTGTTTAGATGACTTCTGAAGTTCTGTCTCGCTCGGTGTCTATATAATTACCAGCCCATGCTTCCTGTAACCAACCTGCCAACTACATCTATTAAATGTCTACTATGCTTAATGTATCATATTACACCACCTAGTTGTCCCTGTGTTCATATTTGGGCCCCACAGCAACCTATAAGCGAGGTGCTACAGTTAGTAGTAGTAATTGTGGCAGTAGCACCCCCATTTTATGGATGAGAAAACTGAGGCCAAGATTGTGAAGTGACTAGGTCAGAGGTTGGATTTGAACTCAAGTCTTTGTTCCAAGTCCAGTGTTCTCCACTACAGATAGGTGATATAGTGTCAAGGGCATTGGACTTGGAGTCAGGAAGATCTGAGTTCAAATGTGACCTCAGACACTTACTGGCTGTGTCACCCTGGTGAGGTCACCTAACCTCCTTCTGCCTCAGTTTCCCCATTTATAAGACGGGGATGATAATAGCATCTATTTCACAAGGCTGTCGCAGGGATCAAATGAGATAATTAGCAAACTCCAAGGCACCATATAAACACTAGTTGTTATTGTCATTATTATTATTATATTTTCAATATTCCATTCTGTCTCCATTAAGAAAACTAACTTTAGATGAAAGGATTCACAAAATTTTAAAGCATTACTGCCACCGACTATTCATTTTCTTAAGACGGTTTATATATTGAGAGATATTGGTGAATCTGCTTTTAAATTCTGATTTACATAATTAAGCAAAGTAGGTAATAAAAACCAGTTAGGTCCTAATTCCTTTCACTATGAACAGGTTTTTGCCTCAAGGACTTCTCGATAATATTTGTAGCTTGTTTTCTCCTAGGAACATCAGAATTTGTCTCACATCTTTCTAAGGACTCTTAGCTCTTCTGCAAGCATTCAGGCTAACAAGATGCCAAATAAAGGACAGGTCTTAGTTAATCTGAAAAAGAAAAGCAGAGGAGATTTGAACATGAGCTCTCCACAGCCAGAAAAATTCTAATTTCTTTTTTGGGGAAATCATTTTCCCCCTCTGTCAAGTCCCACTTTACTTCTTGGCCCTATGCAGTCCCCATGACTCAAGGTACCAATGAAGGAATAGGTCCAGGTTGCTCCTCTGGGAATACAGCTCTCTGCTGTTCCGATTCTTTTTAAGGAATGCAGCCTGCGGACCTCTCTCCAGGTCACGTTGTGACTGGAGGTCTCTGCTCTCCTACTATTTCTGGCCAAGACTATAAACACCTCTCCCCTTCTGTATCTCTCTCGTTGATATCGGTGGTTCTGCTCCAGCCTCTGTTCACAGCCAGGTGCTACCTAGCATTCTGTATCTATACTTGTGTCTCTTTTCTTGCTGCCTTCTCCTGTACAAGGACCTCTTGGGAATTTTGAGTGTTCCTTCCCTTCAGATCACCTCTTCTCTCTAATGGTCTGGCCAATGAGGCAAATTTAAGATTGATATAAGGAAAATATTTGGCTTAACTTGTCAAGTGGGGAGAATTGATGGCCAAAGGCCATGTTGGCTTAGAATACAAATTAATTTCCAAAACTGTGGAGAACTATGATAGAAGCATTATCACCTCATATAGAAGAGAAGTAGTAAAAGGTGAAACCTTTTAAAGGAAGCTTGGACAGAACATGGTGGCATGCACCTGTAATCCCTTTCATTAGAGGAAAATTTGGCTAGTGGGTCAACTAAGTTCAGAGGTCTGAGCTAGAGTAGGGCTAAAGCAGGTTGGGTGTCTGCACCAAGTTCAGCACAAATATGGGGAGCTCCCAAGAGTGGAGGACTGCTGGGCTACCTAAGGATGGGCAAACCATCCCAGGTCAGAAAAAAAGGAGCAGGTTAAAGCTTCCATGCAAATCAGAATTGGGATCAGTATTTGAGCAGCTACTACACTTCCAATCTAGGTGAAATAGGGAGACCTAGTCTAAAAAAAAGAAAGGAAGAAGAAGGAAAGACAGAGAACGAGAGATAGCTAGAGGAAGAGAGAGATGAAGAAAGAGAAAGAAAGGAAAATGAGAAAGGGAGAGAGATGAAGGGACAAAGAGATAAAAGAGAAAGGGAAAGTGAGAAAGAAAAAAGGAGACAGAGATAGAGATGGAGGGAGAGAGAGAAAAAGAAAGGAAGAAAGAAAGAAGAAGAAAGGGAGAAAGAGAAGGAAATAGAGAAAGAGATGAAGAAAGCAAGGGGAAAAAGAGAAAGTAGAAAAGAGAAAGAAAAGGACAGGAAGGAGGGAAGAAGAGAAGGAAGGAAGGAAGGAAGGAAGAAAGAAAGAAAGAAAGAAAGAAAGAAAGGAAGGAAGAAAGAAAGAAAGAAAAAGAAAGAAAGGAAGGAAGGAAGGAAGGAAGGAAGGAAGAAAGAAAGAAAGAGAAAGAAAGAAGGAAAACAGGAAAGAAAGAAATCTTGGCAAGAGACCCCACCCCCCACCCCGCCCCAAGCAAAGTCAATTCAGGACATTTAAGTATGAAAAAGGGAGGACAACAAACAGAAGAAAATTGGAAAAGTTCTGCAATTAAAAATTATTCATCATTATGAATTTGACAAACAATATCTTGATACACAAAGAACTGAAAAAGAGGTTTGTATATGCATGTGTGGCCTCCTATTAAGTATAGTTTGGCTTTTAAAGTGTATATGAAATTTAACACGATAGTAGCACAACTCCCTTGCTTGTTTGTGAGCCCTTCTGATATTCCTTCTGCTCTCTTCTGTGTATGGCACATATTTTTACATAACAAACTTTTTCCACCATCAAGGCCAATAGAGTCTGGAAGGGAAGAAATTGTACCTGGAGCCAGAATACATCAAATCTAGAATTACTGACTTTGAATTGAAGGAATTAGAGAGGTTGTCCCAGGAAATAGACCTTAATGAAAATCTCAAAAGCAGCAGGGCAGCCTTCCTCCCCTACATCACCCTCCTATGTAACCCAATTATGAGAATGGGCTTCTCTCTCTTTCCCTTTCTTTTCACTTTTTCCTCCTTTCTTTTTTTTTTCTTTTTGCAAGAGGAAGGCAGGGCAATTGAGGTTAAGTGACTTGCCCAAGGTCACACAGCTAGTAAGTGTGTCAAGTGTCTGAGGCTGGATTTGAATTCAGGTCCTCCTGACTCCGTGGCCAGTGCTCTACTCACTGAGCCACCTAGCTGCCCCCTTTTCCTCCTTCCTTCCTTCGTTCCTTTGTTCCTTCCTTCTTTTCTCCATCTCTTTTTTCTTTCTCTCTTCTCTCTCTCTCTCTCTCTCTCTCTCTCTCCTCCCCCCCCCATCTCTTCCTGAATGGGAGTACTGAATGGGGGAAAACATGTTAGAGCATGGCTATGTGTGATAGGTAACCCTCTTGGGAAAAGAAGACAGTGTCCAGCCCTCCAGGTTGTTGATTTCATTATGACCTTGGTGCAGAAGCTAGTGATGGATGAAGACATCTTCTCTACAAAATTCAGTAAGGAATTCCCCAGTTCTTGAGTCTCTAATAAAGAGCCCACAAACAGCTACGTGGCCCAGTGGATAGAGCAGGCCTGGCGTCAGGAAGACCTGAGTTCAAGTTCTGATTCAGACATTTACTAGCTGTGTGATGAGTGAGTAAGTCAGTCAATAAACATTTATTAGCACCTACTATGTGCCAGGCACTATGCTCAGCTCTGGGGATGCAAAAAGAGGGAAAAGATAGTTCCTGCAATCAAGGAGGGCAATACAATCTAATGGGGAAGGCAACATGTTACACCAAATGAGGTGTTATCTCCTCAGTGAATGATATAAGCACTAATTAGTTAATCGATATGCTTTATTTTAAGGTTGGAAGAAAACCCAGAAGAATCCTTAGCCTCAATGTTGGCTTTCAATTCATCAATCCATCAATCAATACTTTATTTATTTATTAAGTACCTACTATGTGCTAGTCAGTATGCTAAGTGCTAGGGATACAAAAAAGACAGTCCCTGTCTTCAAGGAGCTTATAGTCTAATGGAAGAGACAATGTACAAAATAGAGATATGCAAAGCAAGCTTTTTTGTTGAGTTGTTTCACTGGTATCTGATCCTTAGTGACCCCATTTGGGGTTTTCTTGACAGAGATATTGGAGTGGTTTGCCGTTTCCTTCTCCAGCTGATTTTACAGATGAGGAAACTGAGGCAAACAGGTTGAAGTGACTTACTAATTAAGTGTCTGAGCCTGGATATGAACTCACGAAGATGAGTCTTCCTCATTCCAAATCCAATATTCTGTCCACTGCATCACCTAGCTGCCTCCAAAGCAAGCTCTATATAGGGATAAATAGGAAAAAATTAAGGAGAGAAGTTACTGGAATTAAGAGGTAGGGAAACGCTACCTATGGAAGATTGGATTTTAGATCGATCCTGAAGGAAGCCAGAAGGCAGAGATGAGGAGGAAAAGTATTCCAGGCATGGGGAACAGACAGAGAAAATCTCCAGAGATGGGAGATGGATGGTCTCGTTCATGGAACAGGCAGGAGGCCAGGGTCACGGGATCAGAGGGTATATGTCAGGGAGTGCGGTGCAAGAGGACTGGAAAGGTAGGAAGGGTCTGGGTTAGGAAGGGCTTTGAATGCCAAACGGAGCATTTTGTATTTAATCCTGGAGGCCGTAAGGAGCCACTGAAATCTATTAAGCAGGAAGGCGGTGCGATGGGACTTGCACTTTAGGAAAATCACTCTGGTGGCTGTATGGAGGGCGGAAAGTCATCTACATTCACAGCAAAAGCATGCTTGACCAGGTTCCTAATAGGAAAGAGGCTGGCTTCTGCCAGGGCTATTCCATAGTAGACAGCATCTTCATACCACGCCATTGACAGAGAGGTAGAGAACACAAGACCACATTGCAACGATGCCGTGTCCAAAAGCATTTATTACGTGCCGGGCACTGTGGTTAGTGCTGGGAATTCAAAAGCAGACAGAAAAAAAGACACTCCACGTGAATGTTGTTATTATGTTTTCTAGTTCTATGAGGTAGTTCTTTGGTAGTTTGATTGGCACGGCATTGACTGAACTTGGTTTACCCTATTGACTCCACCTGCCCATGAACAATTAATATTCCTCCAATTATTTAGGCCTATTTTTATTTTGGTAATCAGTGGTTTGGAGTTATATTTATAGTTTTTGTGTGTATCTTAGTAGGTAGACTTCCATGTGAGCCTCATTTAGATAAATCCATGTAAATATTCATATGATCCACGGGGACAACACACACACACACACACACACACACACACACACACACACACACACACCCCACATACCCCTACATATCTTTCAAGGAATTTTGAATAATTTTGATATAAGAAGCCCTCATGTTGGACAATAGCCTTTAAGGCCTTGTTTTTGTTCCATTGACTGAATTACAATTAGCCGTAATCAGCAAGCCAGCCACATCTTCTTCTCCAGGCTCTGCTCCTTTACCAGACCACAGAAACCTCCTCGCCCTTGGAGTTCACCCTTGGATTTCTCACACTGGGAGTACACTCTACCCCTTTGGCTCCTTTCCTCAGATTGGCTGGCTTCTCTCAGAACATCCATTTTAAGGAAAATGCCCAGGCCAGCCATGTTTTCATTGCTCACCAGCTACCCTCTTGACCCTCTGGACTCTCTCTACCTTACCCTTGCCACCAGCTTTTTAATTCATTCATACCCCTCATTGTTCATTGTCTCTTCTTCCTAAAATGATCTGTATATATGAATCTCTTTACATGTTACATCTCCCCAGTAGTATCAGTCAGTCGATAAACACTTATTAGGCACCTACTATATGCCAGGCACTGTGCTAAGGATACAAAGAAACACAAAAGATAGTGCCTGCCCTCAAGGAGCTTACAATCTAATGTAAATGGAAATGTACAAACAAGCTATTTACAAGATATATAGGAAATAAGAGAGGGAAGTCACTAGAATCAGAGATGGGATTTTAGCTGGGATTTGAAGGAAGCCAGGAGGTGGAGATGAGGAAGTGTGGGGGATGGAGAGACAGGGAAAATGCCTGGACTCTGGAGATGGAGGGTCTTGTTTGAGGAACAGCTAGGAAGCCAGTGTCGCTGGGTCTTGGACTACTTGGAGTGGGAAGCCATGAAGCATAAGAGGACTGGAAAGAAGGAAGGGGTCAGGATTTTGTATTTGATTGGGAAGATAGTAGGGAACCATTCAGAGACTAAAGTGGGGCGGGGGTTGATACGGTCAGACTTGCACTTTAGAAAGGTCATTTGGATAGGTGAGTGGAGGACGTACTGAAGTGGGGAGGGACTGGAGGACGGGAAGACAACCAGGAGGCTGTTCTAATGGATCGACCCGCGGTGACGAGGGTCTACACCAGGGAGAAGAGAGAGGGACCTCTAGGAGAAATGTTGTGAACGTGGGATTGAAAGGAATTGGCAAGAAATAAGATATGGGAAGTGAATGTGAATGAAGAGTTGAGGATGCCAGTGGTCTGGATGACTGGAAGGATGGTGGTTCCATCTATAGTAAGATGAGAGCTCAGAAGAGGGGAGGCTTTGGTAGGGAAGATAACGAAGTTTGTTTTCTACTTGTTGAGTTATCCATAGGACATTCAGTTTGAGATGTCCCACATGCAATTGGTGGTGTGAGAAAGCCCTAAGGGAAAGTCACACTTAGGAGGAAGAAAACAACCAACCAGCTGTCACTAAAAAGGATTGATCAGACAGATAGGAGACCCAGGAGAGAGAGTAGAGTCACAGAAACCAAGGCAATGTCCAGAAGGGAGGACACCGCGGTCGACAGGCAGCAGCACCCAGAGGGGAATAGAGAATGACGAGGACGAAGAAAAGGCATTAGGTTCTTAACCCAGATGCTTGTCATGGCACGTGGGCACATTCAGGTGATTGATGGCCATGGTCGTCTAGGAACCATCGTGGTCATACAAGTACAGCTGGGTCAGTAGACAATGGAATTCTTTTTGTTTTTTGATTTTATTATGAAGGTATCAGCATCTCAGGAAACTTTTTTTCTTTTAAATAGTATTTTATCTTTTCCAGTTACACATAAAGATAATTTGTAACATTCATTTTTAATCAAATTTTCAGTTCTAAATTTTTCTCTCTCCCTCTTTCCCCACCCCTCTTCCTAAAATGGGAAGCAATTTGATATAGGGTGTACATGTGCAATCATGTAAAACACATTTCCATATTGGTCATGTTGGGAAACAAAAGGAAAAAACTACGAAAAAAATAAAGTAAAAATAGTATGTTTCAATCTGCAGTCAGACTCCATCAGTCATTTCTCTGGAGGTATCTACCGGTGATCTAGAATTTTTTATCATGAGTCCTTTGGAATTGTCTTGGATTCTTGTATTGCTGAGAAAAGCTAAGTCAATCCTAGTTGACCGTCGCATAATGCGTACAATGGTCTTCTGGTTCACTTCACTTTCCATCAGTTCACGTATGTTTTTTTCAGGAAACTTCTAGAGAAACAAGTTGGCACACCTGGCCTTCCTCTGAAAGGGCATCAAAACAAACTTCTCACGAGGCCTTATCCAACAGTCTGCTGGTGGCTACTTAACAACGAGCTCTCTGAGACAGAGAATGTACGCACTACACATTTTTAAGTTTAATGTGAACTAACATTTTCTCCCTCACTTTCTTAAGTCTAGACAATCAAAACAACCAAGTCTTCATTGGTAGTATTTGCCATTTTTCTGAGGTGCAAATGCTCACTACAAAAATTAAACAATCTTTTCTCTTAAGCCAGTTAGAGCTATCTGCAGCACACCCTTGCCCCTGTTACTTCTGAGCCTAAGTTACATCTTCTGGAGCACAGTACCAGGGATGCTTCCTGGCAAGGCCAAGAGGTCAGGCTGCCTTGGAACAGCTTAGGATATCCCCCATCCTTAGGACAGGCTTCAGAAACGTGCGAGCCTCCCAGCAGCCCTCAAGGTAATCCACCTAAAACTAGTTGGCAAGTTTGCCTATTTGGAGCACCTGGCACATGATGCTGGCTGGTGGTATCAGGCTGTGCCCACTTTCCTGGCAGACAGGTGGAGGAAGAAGAGGTCTGAGATGTACCATAGAAAGAAGAAGCTTCCAGACCTTGACAAGGAAGCTGAGAAGAATGGATTTCCTTAAGAAGAATTTCCTTCCTTAAGGAAGGAAAATTCGCAAATACATAGAGATGCCAAAGAAACCTAGACAACCAATGCCAGGCCAATCAAGTCCATACTCCCCAGAGGAGGGCAAACAAAGGCATTGGGGTTATGGTTACTAGATGACTGACAGCCTTTGACAGTGGACTGAAACCAGACTTGAGCCATGACCAGGTGGTGAGGGAACAGAGACTTTAATAAAAAAACAAACCAGGTAATGATAATAACAGCTCACATTTTCACAGGGCTTTCTCCTCCCAACAACCCGGCGAGGGGTCATGCCGGTAGGATTATCCCCATTTCACAGATGTCATCGCATCCCCAGGAGATGGAGAGCTCATTCACTCTACAGATATTTATTGACTTCCCCCATTACTGTCTCCATGGAGATGATCAAAAATCAATCAGTTGGTTAGTAAATCAGAGGGGGTCTGGGACTAAAGCCTCCAACACCTGGCTGCCAGTGCTTTTGTCCCCTGTGGACCAAGCTGCTCTCTTCCTGTTCCTCCCACCCTCCAGAAGAGGAATAAAACACTTAGGAAGCATCAACATTCCTTAGTTTACACCCAGAAAATAAAAGAGAATGGAAAAACCCCCAAACAGAGAGCTTTCTCCAGACATTAGTAATATCTTCCCAGTCCTCCTAGACTGCACACTCTGGAAGAGACTTTAGAGGCCATTCCCCTCGTTTTGCAGATGAGTAAACTGAGGCACATAAAGGTGGAATAACGTGCCCAGAGTCACACAGTAAATGTTTGAGGCAGCATTTGAACCAAGGTCTCTCTGACTCAAGCCACGTGTACCATTTATAAGGAGGTTACACTTTTTTTTTCACTCAACAAACATTTATGAAGCATTTCCTATGTGCCAGGCACTGCGCTAGACAGAACCCCGCCCCAAATTGTCTGGACCCTCCAGGAACAAACAAAGTAAATTCTGGGGGACAAATGGAGGGTGCTAACATAGAGCTGGAAAGGACCACGGGGATCGTTTTTCCTTTGACAGATGAGAAGGCTGAAGCCTGGAGAGGATTCACACTCAGCCCCTCTCCAGGAGCGGGGCAAAAGGTTTGGAAGGAGAAAAAAGCTAGGGTCCCAAGAGCCCCCCGATGCCATTGTGGCACAACAGAAAAGGGACTGAACCTGAGGAACAAATCTCTTCATCCCTCTGGGTCTCAGTTTCTTCATCTGTAAAATGTGTGTGTGTGTGGGGGGGTTGGACTAGATGAGTCTAAGTAAGGACCTTTTCAGCTTTAGTCCAATGTTCCTCAATTTACAGATGGGGAGACTGAGGCCCAGAGAGATGAAGCCACTTGCCCAGCTAGTCGGTCTTAGGGGGATCATAGATTTAGAGCTGAAAGGGATCGTAGAATGTCCTTTAGTCCAACATGCCTGCATTTTAAAAATGAGAAAACTGAGGCCAGTGAGATGACCGTGTCTGGTTTGAGGTGGCCTGGGTGACAAGCCTCAGGTTTCCCCTCTGAGTCCCCCTGCTTCCTGAGCAGAGCAGGCCAGGCTGGGGGTCTGCTGCCAGCTGAGTGAGCTCACAGGAGGGGAGAAGGCAGGGAAGGAATCCGTCACTTCTCACACTCGCTGGAGGGGAAAAGGCAAAGCCCTGTTGGAAGAAGTCCCTGCTGGCTCATGAGGCTGGTCATGTGTGTGTGCTGCTAGGAGACCAGGTCCCAAACACACGCGCCCCTCGAACCTCCCGACCTGCGCCTCGGGGGCTCACGTGGAGGGCTTGAATCTGCATTAGGGCCTCTGGTTTTTGGGGCAACACCTGGGGAGCTGGGAGGAGGGGCAGGAAGAAGCCCCATCCCACCCCCCTCCCCCAATTGGAGGATTCCATTTCAGTGAAACTGGAAAGCTCTCTCTCCTTTGCAGCTCCCCCTCTCCTTGGCTGCTAGGGAATCAGCTTAGAAAGCACTCCCTGCCCGACCCCCTCCTTGGGCCTGGATCTGGGTGTCCCCAGGCACCGGGGCAGAGGTAGGAGAGCCCCACCAGAGAGTGCCAGAAACACAGGAGAACGTAAGCTCCCAGAAGGATGGTGGATGCAGTCTGGAACATGGATTAGGAAGACCTGGGCGAGGGAAGATTTTCTCATCTGTGAAATGGGGACAATAACTCCTCTACTGTTATTATCTATTGACTAGACTGAGTCTAGCAGACAGAATGATGAGTCAGGACAGTATATGGTGTGCTGATTGGGGGTCAGAGAGAGCTGGGTTTGAATCCTGCCTCCCTTCCTTACGATCCAGTGGCTAAAGTGCTTGGCTTGAAACCAAGAGGACAGGGCCCAGATGCCACCTCTGCAACAGCCACAGGAGGCTTCTTAGCCTCTTTGAGTCTCAGTGTTCTCATCTGTAAAATGGGGGCAAAGTCAGGCCTATACCATTTTTCATGAACTAGATTATATGTAGATTATATTATATAGATTCCACGGAGATGGGAAGACCCGAGTTCAAATCCCGATCCTAATACTCACTAGCCGAAATGGGCAAGTCACTGTCGGTCTCTCTTGGGCTCAGTTTTTTCATCTGCAAATGGGGGTAATAATAAATAGCTGTAGAACTTCACAGGGTTCAAGTGAGATAATATGTGTAAAAAAAAACCTTGCAGATTTTGAAGAGAGATAGAAATCTCAGTCATTGTTATTATTAATTATTATCGCATCCCCAGCACCCAGCCTGGTGCCTGGCATGTGGGCTTAACCAACGATTGTCAAAAATGAATTAAAATGGAACGCTGAGAACGAGAGAGGAAAAAGGGCTGATGACAGTGACTTACTTTCCCCTGTTTCTCCATCCCTTCTGTCTTCGTCTGCTTCCTGCCATCCGTGATTAGGACAGCTGATTTGACCTGAGCTTGGTCAAGGCCCTTGGTCTAACTTCCTGCCAGGCCAGCCCTGGACCCTTCCCAAGGATTTGTTTGTTTGTTTTCAGTTGTGTCTGACTCTTCATGACGCTGTTTGGGGTTTTCTTGGCAGAGATACTGGAGTGATTTGTCATTTCCTTCTCCAGTTCATTTTACAGATGAGGAAACTGAGGCAAAAAGGGTCAAATGACTTGCCCGGGGTCACACCATTAGGAAGTGTCTGAAGCCAGAAGTGAACGCAAGAAGAGGAGTCTTCCTGGCTGCAGTCTTGGAGCTCTAACCATTGCACCACCCAGCTGCCTCTTCCTAAGGGTGGTCCACCTTCTTGGCTGGCCAGGGTCTGTGTACTTAGGTACCCTGAGTTCAGGCTGCTAATAATTCAGCCAAATGGTGGTTAAAAGGAGGTCCCCATCTCCTGGAACTCTGCTTGGTCCCCATCAAGGACAGTTCTCAGGGCAACAAGAATCATCTGGTGGATCCTTATGTCTAATGGCTCAGTGGGGGCCTATGTGTGTGTATATGTGTGAGTGTGTGTGTATATATATATATTTTCCACCCATTAGAATGTAAGCTGTTTGAGGGCAAGGACTGTCATGTTCTATCCTGGTACACAGTAGGCACCTGATAATGCTTGTTGATTAGATGACTAACCATCCAAGGGCATTTATTGGCAGAGACGGGATTTTAACCCCAAGCCTTGGCTCTGGCTCCTAACCCCTACCCACTAAATGATGCTGCCCCTTTCAGGTGAGTGTGCCAGGGTCCTCCTCCAAAGCCAAACTGTGGCCGAACTTGGGCTAAGGTGTTCCAGTATATAAGCATTTATTAAGCACCTAGCTGACTAGAGAAACTCCCCTCCTTACTTCCGGGCCCAGTGTGCAGCTCTCAGCTCTAAGTCTTGGACTAATCCCAGCCCTCAATGACACAGCAGAGTCAGCTCCAGGCGTGGTGTCAGAGCACCTGGGCTCAGAATCCTAGATCTGCCTCTTACCGCCTACACGTCTACAGACCAATCACTTTCTCTCTCCAGGCCTTCTTTTCCTCATCTGTAAAATGAGAATATTGGACCAGAGGACCTTGAAAGCCCTTTCTGAATATATTCCTCATATGCTTTGTGCCCCAAACGCATTTCTCCAGGCACTAGGAGTGTGTGTGTTTGTGTATGTACGTGGGGCTGGCCATGTGTGCGTGGTGTGGTCAGGACCTGTGCCTGGTTTCCCACACCCTGCGATTTCTCCTGCCTTCCCACCTTTGCCTCAGGGGAGGCACCAGCTTGCCCAGAACAATGCCTGACGCTTACCCCAGGGACCTCCTGAAGTGGGGCATGGATGGGTGAGGTCGAGTTGAGTTTTCCCTGAGAAGCTTGCTCCACATTCCTTCCAGCTCTGCCCAGAACAATGCCCGCTGCTTGCCCCAAGGACTTCCTGGAGTGGGACATGGGTGGGTAGGGTCGGGTTGGGTTTTCCCTAAGAAGCTTGCTCCACATTCTTTCCAGCTCTGTGGGGGCTTGTCTGTGCCCAGGAGAGAGGCTGGGCCCAGCACATCCCAGGCCCCAGGATGCCCCTGGGAGGAGGGTAGGCAGCTGTGGCAAGGCTCCCCGGACTGGAAACCAGCTGCAAGAGGGGGAGTGCTGCCAGAATGGGCAGCTGGCTAAACAATGCTCCCCTCAGTCTTCCTCCAAAGCTAGGAGCAAGGAAAACTTTCAGATGGCTCCACACTTGCTTGGGGGGGGGTACAGCTGGGATTCCCTGGATCTTGAGCAAGGTTTTTATTTTGGTGGGGAGGGGCGGCCTTCTCTAAGAAGCCAAGAAGGACATTAGACTCTCACTCTCTTTGGGGATGACTAGGGTGGGGGACACATTATTTCTGGTTCAATGGGTGTGGGCCAACCTTTGCGACCTTGGGCAACTCCCTGGACCCATTTCCTCATTTTCAAAATGAGGGAGATTGGACAAGATTGAGAATTCTTGACCTTGGCCAGGCTTGTAAATGCCCCTTGGCTTTCATTAAAACTGCCCCATAGCTTCTAATTGGAATAAGAGGAAATAAATTTGAGAGTTTACCATGCATATGCACATAAGAAATAAAATAGGTTCATTAATTTTTCATAAAGAATATTTTATTTCAGACTTGGAAACACTTTTCTAGTTTCTTAAACATGTTCAATGTACTTTTCCCCCTCCACGAATACTACTGGTTTGGGGATATTTCCAAAAGAAGAAGAATAGAGTGGCTACCAAATATTCTCCCATAACCATAATGAGCTTCTCCTACCGCAGGGGAACATATAGCTCGCATAGGGAACCCTTGGAAGAGGTGATCTTTGAGGTCCCTTCCAGTCCTAAGTCCTATGACCCTAAGAGATGCAGGGTAACTTCTGCTAGGGATACCTGTGCTGGAAGAGGGTCCTCAATGTGTCAACACCTCCCCAGTCATTCAGGCTAGAAAACTCAGATCAGTCAATCAACAGGTATTTTTTAAAGCACCTACTATGTGCCAAGTATGAACGCGCTGGAGATAAAAGGACAAAAGAGAAGGAGCTTAAGGAAGACAACATTTATATAAATAAATATACGAGATGTCCCAAAAGTCTTTGGGAGCTTTTTAAGTTCTAATAGCTTAAAATAGCTTTTTTTTTAAACAACCATTTCAATTTATAATTTCTTTATTCTTAACATTCTTTTCTTTTAAATTTTGAGTTTCAGATTTTCTCCCTCCTTCCCCCACTCACTGAGAAAGCAAACGATATGCTATCATTTATATATATGAAATCATGCAAAATGTATTTCCATATAAGCCACATTTCCAAAAAAAAAAAGCAAGAAAAATAAAGAGAGAAGAGTATGCTTCAATTTGCATCCAGAGTCCAGCAGTTCTTTCTTTGGAAGCGGATACTATTATTTCATCGTGAGTCTTTAAAATCGTCTTGGACCATTGTACTGATCAAAGTAGCCAAGTCTTTCTTTCACAGTTGATCATCATGACAACATGGCTATTACTGTGCACAATGATCTCCCGGTTCTTCTCACTTCACCTTGCATCAGTTCATATAGGTCTTGCCAAGTTTCTCTGAAACCACCACCCTCATCATTTTTTTAGGCTATACATGTACAATCATATTAAACATATTTCCACATTAATCATGTTGTAAAGGAAGAATCAGAATGAAAGGGAAAAACCACAAAAAAGGGAAAATGAGGAAATAGTCTGCTTCTATCTGCATTCAGACTCCATAGCTCTTTCTCTGGATATGGCTAGCATTTTCCATCATGAGCCTTTTGGAATTGTCATAGCTCATTGCATTGCTGAGAAGAGCTAAGTCTATTAAAGTTGATCACCACACAATGTTGCTGTTACCGTATACAATGTTCTCCTGGTTCTGCTCATTTCGCTCAGCACCAGTTCATGTAAGTCTTTCCAGGTTTTTCTGAAATCTGCCTGCTCACCATTTTTTATAGCACAATAGTATGCCATCACAATCATAAACCACAACTTATTCAGCCATTCCCAATTGATGACTCAATTTCCAATTCTTTGCCACCACAAAAAGAGCTGTTACGAATATTTTGTATATATAGGTCCTTTTCCTTTTCTTTGATCTCTTTGGGGTACAGATCTAGTAATAGTGTTGCTGGGTCAAAAGATATGCACAATTGTATAGCCTTTTGGGCCTATATTCAAATTGTTGAGAATGGCTGGACCAGTTCACTACTCTAGAAGTGGTGTTGCTGGGTCAAAGGATATGCACAATTTTATAGCTTTTTGGGCCTAGATCCAAATTGTCGAGAATGGTTGAACCAATTCACTACTCCACCAGCAGCTCACTAGGGTACTTATCTTTCTTTCATCCCCTCCAGCATTTGTAATTTCTGATAAGCATGAGGTAGTAGCTCAGTGTTGTTTTAATTTGCTTTTATCTAATCAATAGTGAATTAGAACATTTTTTTTCATATGACTATAGATAACTTTGTTTTCTTATGAAAACTTCCTGTTTATATCCCATTTATCAACTGGGGAATGCTCTTATTTTTAGAAATTTGACTCAGTTCAATATTCAGTACATATTTGAGAAATAAAGCCTTTATCAGACACATTTGCTATAAAATTTTGATGTTATTTTATTGTCTTTCATACCTTTTAGCATAATGTCATTTCCCTATTTCTTTCAATTAAGTCTATTTTTGCTTTTGCTTTGATCCTGACATAATGATTGATTACCTGGCCTTTTTTTCTTTTTTTTTTTTTTAACCTCAGTTAAAGCATATTAGATTCCATTCCAGCCCTTTATTTTAACTATTTGTGTCTTTCTGTTTCAAGTGTATTTCTTATAAACAACATATTGTTGGATTCTGGTTTCTAATTCATTTTGCTATCTGCTTCCATTTTGCCATTTGGGTGAACTCATACCATTCACATTTATACTTATTCTCTCTCTCTCTCTCTCTCTCTCTCTCTCTCTCTCTCTCTCTCTCTCCCTCTCTCTCTCTCTCTCTCTCTTTCTTGTCCCTCCTCAAAAGTCTGCTTTGCTTCTAATTACTGTCTTTCTTAATCTACCCTCCTATCATACTCCCCACCACCTTTCTCTTATCCTTTTCTCCTCCTATTTCCCTATTGTGTAAGTTATATTTCTATACACAACTGAGTGTGTGTGGTGTGTATATGTGTATGGGTGTGTTTATATACATATACATATACATATATATATACATATATATGGAGAGAGAGAGAGATCCTTCCCTCTTTGAATGAATTCTGATGAAAATGAGGTTCAAGCATTGCCCACCCCACCAATTTCCCCTTCATTGTAAAAGCTCTTTCTTATGTCCCTCTTTTATGTGAGAAGATTTTCACCATTCTGCTTCTCCCTTTCTTCTTCTCCCAGTACATCCCTCTTTCTCACACCTTCATTTTTTTTTTTTTTGGAGCTCATTCCAACACAAAATTGACTCCCATTCATTCCCTCTATCTATATAAACTCTTTTTAACTGCCCTAATAATGATAAAGTTCTTAGGAGTTACATGTATCATCTTCCCATAGAGGAATGTAAACAGTTTAACTTTATTGAGTCTCTTATGATTACTCTTTCATTTTTACCTCTTTATGCTTCTCTTAAGTCTTGTGTTTGAATGTTGAATTTTCTATTCAGCTCTGATCTTTTCCTCAGGAATGCTTGAAAGTCCTCTATTTAATTAAATATCCATTTTCTCCTTGAATGATTACACTCAGTTTTGCTGAGTAGGTTATTCTTGATTGTAATCCTAGCTCCTTGGCCTTACAAAATATTATATTCCAAGCCCTTCACTCTTTTAATGTGGAAGCCACTAAATCTTGTGTGATCCTGACTGTGGTTCCACAGTATTTGAATTATTTCTTTCTGTCTGCTTGAAGTATTTTCTCTTTGACCCGGGAGCTCTGTAATTTGGCTATAATATTCCTGAGAGTTTTCATTTTGGGATCTCTTTCTGGAGGTGATCAGTAGATTTCTTCAATTTCTCTTTTATCCTCTGGATCCAAGATATCAGGGCAGATTTCCTTGATAATTTTTTTCCCTTGATAACTTTTTGAAATATAATGTCTAGGCTCTTTCTTTGACCATGACTTTCAGGTAGTTCAATAATTTTAAAGTTATCTCTTCTTAATCTATTTTCCAGGTCAGTTGTTTTTCCTATATTGCATGTTTTCTTCTCTTTTTTTTCATTCTTTTGATTTTGTTTTATTTTTTCTTGGTGTCTAAAGGAGTCATTGGCTTCCACTTGCCCAATTCTAATTTTTAAGGAATTATTTTCTTGGGGGAGATTTTGTATTTCCTTTTCCATTGGACCAATTTTGCTTTTAAAGGAGTTCTTTTTTTCAGTGGATTTTTATATCTCTTTTGCCATTTGGTCAGTTCTATATTTTAAAGTATTATTTTCTTCAGTATTTTTTTTTACCTCTTTTACCAAGCTGTTAATTCTCTTTCCATAATTTTCTTGTCTCATTCTCATTTCTTTTCCAAATTTTTCCTCTACCACTCTTATCTCTTTCTTTAACTCTTCCAGGAATTCTGGTTGGGCTTAGGTCAAATTAACATTTTTTTTTGAGGCGTGTTTTTGGGTAGCTGTTTCACACTGTTGTCTTCCTATGAGTTTATGTCTTGGTCTTCCCTGATACCAGCAGAGCTTCTTATGGTCAATTTCTGTTGTTTGCTCATTTTTCCAGTCTGTTCACCTGGGCGTGGGGAGGCACTGTCCCAAGTTGCACACTTTTTTGTGCTGCTGTTTTCAGAGCGAGTTGTTCTGGAGGTTGGCAAGCTTTTGGTGCTTTCAAGGTGGTGTTGTCCTGAGAAAGGTATGGTCACTGGTCTTCTGGTTGGCACTCTGGTCTTCACCCAAGAAGGCCCTCTGGCCCTCTGCAGCTGCTGGCACTAGCACTCCTCTTGATCCTGGCACTGTGACCAGATCCCCTGCAGCGGTAACTATTTCCACTGCCATTTGTGGTGGGGGTCTAGACAGGCCTCCACGGGGTGTCACAGACTTCTCCTGAGACCTCTTAAGTTTTCTTAGGCCAGAAAGATGTCTCACCCCAACCTCTTTTTGGCTCTGCAGTTCCAAAATTTGATTTGAGGTGTTATTTTAAAGTTGTTTGGTAGGGAATATTAAGAGAGTTCAGCTGGGTGGCTGCCTCTAATCTGCCATCTTGGCTCTACTTCTACACTAAGAGTTTTGGGACATCCTGTATATAAAATTTATTCAGAATAAATACAAAATTAAAAAATATTAGGGAGGAAGGGCATTAGCTTTGGAGGAGGGGAATTGGGGCTTTATGTAGAAGGTGCTGCTTGAGCAGAGTTTTGAAGTACTGCCAATCAATTAATAAGCATCCATTGTATCTAGGCATTACTTTAGACTCTGGGGGTGAACATGAGACAATTCTTATCCTCAAGCGGCTTACATTCTAATGGGAGGAGGGGGGACCACTTCGCTCCGAGAGTTTTGGTCTGAGAAGTCATTGGGATGGGGAGTGGATGGAGCCAAAAGGCAAAGAATTGTGATATGTTTTCCAAGAACAATGGTTATTTTAGTTTATTTATTGGGGGAGGCAGATGTGCTCAAAGGGTAAGATGAAGTAAGATGGGTAGGCCCTGGCGTCCATATGGATATCTGGGTGAGGAGATGGAAATGTAAGAAACAGACAGAGAGAAGGTGGTGGCTATATGAGTGGAGAGAAGGGAATGGATGAGACAAATGTTGAGGAAGGCAGAAGTGACAAGACACGGCAACTGATTAGATAGAAGGTATGAGGGAGAGTGATGGAAAGGGATGGGTGTATTATCTCTGCCTCTACAGGCAGGGTGCTGCTAAGGGATCAGCGTGGGAACAGAAGGCTGGGAGAGTGAAATCATAGCAGTGGAGGGCAGAGAGGGTGAAGGAGAGTGGAGGTTCCCTCGCTCAGGCCCAGATCACCTCTGGGAGCCCATAGAGCTCACAGTCAGTGATAGGATGGGGAACCCCATAAAACCGGGTTCTTTTGACATTCCTAGTCCTTGATAGATTTCATTATTGCTTCACGGTGTCACGGGGTACTCCCCCCAGGCCCTCAGCTTGGGTGCCAGGGTGACTCAGGGAGGCCCTTCTATATACCTATCAATCACAGGAGAAAAAACCTGAATTACCAGGGGGATTATGAGCACGGTGTGCCCACAGGCCAGGAGGGCACCAGGCCCCTTGGGGAGCATCAGAGGAGGCCTGAGCCACAGAAACAGAAGGGAGTTGGGTGGGGCAGTTTTCCTGGAAGAAGCTGCCTGGGCCAGTCTCCAGGTTACTAGCTCAGAGCCTGGGTGGTACCTTGGAAAGAGACCTTGATTTGGAGACTAGAGGGCCCTAGGTTCCAGGTCCACATCTTACCTGTAGAAAGAGGCACTTAGCTCAAAATTTTAAAAAATGAATGTTAAAAATTGGTTTTTTACATGCAATTGGGGAAAATATTTTTTAAAGAAAAGACTTGAGTAAGACAGGAGAAAAGAAAGGAAAATGTCCCCTGCCTGTTGGGTCCAGTCCCTGAGCCCTGATTCCTGCTCTGGTCAGTTTTATGCCTCAGCTCCTGCCTTCCTCAGACAGTCCTGGAAGCCTGAGGTCTTGTTTTATAGGCTCCACGCTGATGTTTGCAGAGGGCTGAGACCGGTTCACTTTTCTAGCCTCTGTTTACCCCTCTGTAAAATGGAAGAGGATTGGACTAGACACCCTCTAATGTGCTTTTCAACTCTCAATCTCAAGCTGCTGTGGATTTGGAGACAAGAAGGCCTGGGTTCAAATCCTGCCTCAGATACTTAGGCTTGTGACCTAACATGTGAGTGATTTAACTTGTCCCGACTTTAGTTTCTTTATCTGCAAAGTGGGGACAATAATAGTTCCTATCCCCGGGGGTGGTTGGGAGGCCCAAATGAGGCGATATGTGCACAGCGCTTTGCGAAATACATAAATGCTGACTGTGAGTAGGATCTTCAGCTTCCTCACTTGTAAATACAGAGTCTCTCTCATGTTTAAGCCGTCCGCTCTCCCTCACGCACACAGGGGCGGCCGCCCGGCCGGCTCTCCGGGAGCTCAGCAGGACAGACTGGGCTGGGCTGGGGATGGGAGCCGGGGTACAAGGGCTTCGCAGAGGCCTCCGGAGAAAGGAGAAGCCGTCGGCCCTCCGTCTTGGCGGGCAGCTCCCCCATCCAGCCTTCCAGAGCTTCCAGTCTTCTGCCTGGGAGGGATCCCTGGGAGAGGCGAAGAGAAAGAGGTGCTGAGATCCGATGGTGCGGAGGACACAGCCGCATCCTGCGCCGGCTCTGCGGAACCCCCTGCCCCTTCTACTCTGTAATCCGAGCCCGGGCTGGGAATCCGCCCCACCTCTCGCTGCTTCCTCCCAACACCTGCCTCCTGTCCGCAGCCTTCCCGTGGGACTGACCCCGGCCCAGGAGGAGGTGGGGGGTGGGAGGAGGAGGAGGAGGAGATGGAGGAGGAAGAAGAGGAAGAGGAGGAGGAGGAGGGTGGAGGGGGAGGAGGAGGAGATGGAGGAGGAGGAGGGGGGAGGAGGGA